>CM044897.1:125836375-125980554 GCA_024500145.1 Gentiana dahurica var. dahurica
ACGTCCAACTAATGTATTTATTATTATTTTGTATTTTTTTTGGTATCATATTAATTATTATAGCGAATCTGTGAACAAACATAAACCGACAGTCTTGTGCTTGAACTTCATGGAGACTTTTACAAGTGTTTTATTCATTAAAATACTGCATGCAATGGTACGTACGTAGTAGTTAGTAGTAGTAGGAGTTTTTTATTCTAGGAATGGAGGCCCTATGCACCATCAAATAAGATCTGGAGACATCCAGATTTTTCCGACTATTTTATTCATCTTTTATATATATATATATATATATATATATATATATATATATATATATATATATATATATATATATATATATATATATATATATATATTTATTTATTTTATTCATCTATTTTGATGTGGGCGTTGCATTACTCTTACTGTTAATTGAACATATTATTTATATTTATTTTTGTAATTAACATGTGTTTTAAAACATATTATTTTTTTGTAATTAACGTATTTTAGACCGCAAAAAATATTTTCCTTATTTATATAAAACGATAACATACAAACTTTACATACAAATTCCAAATTTTTCTTACATACACAAATTTTTACATGTGAATGCCCACGAGTCATTGAACCAGTCTTAATTACTGATACCCTCAATCTGGAGGTTTTTTGTTCGAGTTGTACGTATTTATATTTCGTATCCGGAAAAGTTAAAATAAAATAAAAAAATGTTTCAGTCCAAAAAAAATTTAAAAAAAATATATTGCCCTGTGCCCATAGCCCTTCTTGATAACGCGCACACACGCACGTGTACACACGAGATTCTGGTAGTAGCATTTTACCAATTACGTACTTCTCAAATGTTTTCAACATACCACCAACTGAGCTTTAAAATCATTTGGAGATCCATTTTCGGACTACCGTACAGAGAATATGTATGTAATGCAGTGCCCTACATGTACCGCTAAATTACAGATTCCGCTTATTAGTAAATCTAGATAATCTAAATATCTATCTTAAAGAATTGCCCTATTTTACGTTTATCTATTACAATTGCTCTAACGTAGATGAAGTATTTCATTTAATTCAATAAAATCGGATTTCGAACCCTTTAAAGTCGAGTTTTAAATTGTGCTTAAAATCAATTCTGGAAAGATCGAATTTCGTTGTGGCGTCTATCTGTGGATGTGTTGTAGTGTCATATCAACAGTGTCTTAATCGAAAAGGTGGCAAGAGATTGTTCCGGCCATCCACCAGTTGGGTCAATTTTGTTTCTGGTTTTATCAATAAAATGTATTAATAACATTCCAAAGTACTACTACATGACATACCAAGCTTCAGAAAGCAACAGGCCAGCTGTGTTATCAGTTATCCTTCATTTTCTATTTGTGCATGTCTTAGAAAGCAAACCGTGCGTCTAAGTAATTTAATTATAGGTGTTTTAGTTTTTTCACCAATAGTATCTATCGGTCTTTTTAATGATATATACATAATAATATTTAACTGCCCGTCTAATTAAATGTATTGATAACGAAAGTGAATTGTTTTGTCTAATTAAAAACAGATGAGGAATCTTTCAGAGATTTAGAAGGAGAAGAAAGAGACAAACCATTTTCACTGTAAATAAAAGAGAAACTATCAAGATATTACCGGATTTGGATTGATTGATGTTGAAAGAACATCATCGGCCTCGGTATATGTCTTCATCGGCCAGTTTTGAACAGATTAAACACAAAAGATGGTGATTAATTTGATTCGATATATAGACCTATTGAACCGTACAAAAGCTTAAATTAATCACCATCTTCTTCAAATTAGAAACCCCTTTAAACATTTTTTCATAACATATTATTTTCCTTCAATGTTTACTTTTTAAATATAACGTTCTATGTGCATCGCACGAGTTTCCTACTAATATATATATACATAATAATATTTAACTGCCTGTAGGTTTTAAATGTATTGATAACGAAAGTGAATTGTTTTGTCTAATTAAATTAAAAAATTGGATTATTAATTAGCTTTTCTAATTATATGTAAAAGCCTAATGCTGAAAAATACAACCAACATTGGCCAAGGATATATGGTCACTCTCAGTGGCGCATTATGATCTTGCTGCTGCTGTTGCATTTAATTGATCAGGAGCATTTTAGAGAGTCAACGGAGAGAAATTAATGGCAACCGACAATTGCCTCAAATCTTGTAACTATAAAAGAAAGGAAGGAGTAGAATGTGCGGGGTGGTGTTGTTTTACCAGATTTTTATATCTTTAACATTTCAACAAGTATATCATATCTATTGATTTCATATATCAAAACAAGTATCATGTCTATAACAAATAAAATCCTATAGACATGATATCCAGACGATATAACAGATTTCGAATCATTTTGTATTACCAACTAAAACAAAAAAAAAAATGACCACCCATCATTAAAAATCCTAAAACATGATATTCTGTCATTAACAAGTCTGAAATTTGCATGGAATACTCATACAGGTTCGAAACCATATTATTTCAGTTCTGAAATAGTAAAATTTTACTGCAGGTTCATAAAACAGAAAGAAGGTTGTCATCTAGTCGGGTACTTCAGTCTACCGCTAAGCCGGTGGCCAACAAACAGTTTGGTTCAAAAAACAGTTATTATATCATACATCATGCTTAAGCAAGACACATACCCAGTGTATAAGAGTTTAGAACACATAAACAGTAGCACATAGCATGAATATCACCCAATACACATAATTGCATATAAATGATATAAAAACTTTGATGTATCAGGCCTTACCTAGATAGATAAGAAAATGATCAACAAAATTTGCTTCATCAGTCACAAAATACAACTCTCCTACCATACATCAGGGACGGACCCAGCTGCAAATAGGAGGGGGTGTTTGGTCCCCACTGAGATCCGAAAATCGACTCGTTTTTATAGGTAAAAAATGTAAAAAACACTATTAATGCCCCCACTCGCCTTTCGAATTTATTCCGGTGCCCCCACTGAGATTTTTTTCTGGGTCCGTCACTGCCATACATAAGCCGAATTTTAAGCATGAAAACCCTAACTTGTACTTCGAAAGGCATGATAGAACTTAATGAAAACTAAAGTAGAACTAACAATACTTATAAGGGCTGAAAACTTAGGATGATACCAGCCTGAATTGCGGCCGAGTTTTTCCTAGAAACTTTGGAAAGATAGGTGGAATTAAGGTACGATTTGAATACATGGTTTATGCAGGCCTCAGAGTTGTTTTCACCGAATTCGGAAGGCCAAGAACTGCCATAATGATCCATTAACAATGTGGAGTAGCGGAATTTGGAAAGACTCTAATATTTGATTCAGAGTTTCCAACTAGCCGGTACATGACCCTGCCACTGAGCCCGTGGCTCTCTTTCTTTTGGGACTCACTTGATGTATTTCATATGTATCTTAAACAAAACTGATACATTATCCTTTATTCTAAATTAATATTATATATGACGTTTCTTCATAAGTCACTTGTCACTTAAGCGACGTATTGACAAAATTAGAGATGGGTATCACACATATCGCCTTCTGAGTTTTTGATATTTTGAGTCTTGATACAACATGTTAAAGTAAACGATAGATTCAGAGTACGTGAATAACGGAAGAAATCAAAATAATTGTTTTTCCTACATCCATTGTTATTCGACTTCTGCTCCGTTTTGCCATGATGTTGTTGCCGTCTTGATGAGGATTCCGATATCTCTCTCCTTGCCTACAACAGCGATGTGTTGGTTTCTTTCATATGTTTTATGATGGAATAAATCATTGTTTTTATAGATTGAGAGATAGCTGAAATCCAAATGACCTGAGGTTTTGATTAATCTCGGCCGTCCATCAAAGCTGAGTTTTAATCGAATGAAAACTCCTTTTAAATAACCAATAAATAATAAATACTACCTCCACGCGTCCCAAAATGTAAGTCCGTTTATGACTTTTCACACAGATTAAGAAAGTGGTTTAAAATCATTAATTATAGTGGTAAAAGTCTAGAATACCCTTTGACTATAATTAATCAATAGTTGTAAAGTATGTGGATGTATAATAAATTAGGGGTAAAAAGAAGAAAAATGTAATAAATGGTACATTGGTATTCTAAATGGACTCATATTATGGGACAAATGCAAAAAACTTAAAGGACTTACATTTTGGGACGAAGGTAGTAGTATATTTTTTAGGGAAAACGAATTTCCTATAAAATCACTATTACGAGGATGAAATTACTCGGGTTCAAGTAATGTTCTCTTTTATATAAGGTATAAGACGCAAATATTATTTACCGATGTCATAGACGTCCCTCTGCTACTAGAATTACTTCTAGTACTTGTAAAGAGAGGTTGGATACTCGGATCCTTTGCCGTAAAAACATGGTGTAGTGTTTGCTCTGATAATGTAAACTATCTAAAATAATATTGTTTTAATGTATTACACTTGCATAACATGATGCTCTATTAGACATGACAACATTCGATCCCAATTCCTTCCATTAATAGTAGTAATTCTGACAAAGCCTTCTTAAACTAAAAATACTACTACTATTAATCACTAATTAAAACTGAAAAAGCAGCAGCAAACTACTAAGATTGGTCAAAAAGTAATTAACCAAAAAAAATAAATAAAAATTAACGGCCATTAGCGAGTGGGCTGACCGCAATTTCCTTGCAAGGGCTAGGGGGCACGCTACTCCTACCCGGAGCAACTAGCCGGGGCACCAAACTTGTGATCCTCTGCCCGTCATTTTCCGTCAATAACCGTTTCCCGCCAAATGGCAATGACTCCACCCCTCTCTCTTTCATTAAATCCTCTTCTTTCCTCCCTCCTCCTACTTCTCCTTCTCCACAACCTGTTGATTTTGTAAAGAAAACTGGAATTGAAGAATAACTAGAACAAAGAAGAAGAACTTTTCATCTTTGAATTAAGAACTTGGCGGGAAAAGTTTAATACATTGATTTATGAAGAATCTAACTGAATGAATGAAATCCAACTTGTGCCTGCTGCTTATATAACATCTAGGTGCAGCAAGCTGGAGAAAATAACGGTTACAAGTTGTTACAACTACTTCTAACTAACTTTATCTAATCTCAACCGTCTATGCTAATAGGTGTTCGATCAAATGCCTGAGAGAGAAGTCATCATTTTATACACTTGTCTTGATCCTGAATCTGACTTGCATAGTGTTGTGGTGTATCTGCAACATGCCCCCTCAAGCTGTGATTGGGTGTAGAACAAAACACAGCTTGAATCTGACTTGCATTGTGGTCTATAATGGTGTATCAGCAAAGATATTCTTTAGAGGGTATCTAGGTAGTAATCTGTTTAATGTAGCTTTATCAACTGGCTTGGTGAGTATGTCTGCTAGATTGTCTTATGTTCTTACTGGTAATAGAACAATGATCTTTTGTTGATACTTTTCTCGTACAAAATGGCAATCTATCTCTATATGTTTTGTTCTTTCATGGAACACAGGATTTTCAACAATGTAAGTAGCACTTTTGTTATCACAGAAAAGAGGGACTGTATGTGTGTGTGTGTGTTTGATCTGAAAATCAGATAGAAGATATAGTAGCCACTGAATTTCATAAGTAGTTAAGGCCAGAGCCCTGTATTCTGCTTTTGCTAACTCTTGTCTGCTTTTTGCTTTCCTAAGATATCAGTGAATCACCAAAAAGGACATTATAGCCACTTATTGATCTTCTGGTGATGGTACATCTGCCCTAATCAGAATCACTAAAAGCTTTTAGAGTAGGAGTGCCAGTAGATGGGAAGAACAAGCCTTGTCCAGGTGATGCTTTGAGGAACTTGAGTAATTTATGAGCATCATTAAGATGGTTTTCAGTGGGAGGGGGAGCATCCAAATACTGACTAAGTTGATGGACTGGATAAGCAATATCAGGCCTGGTGTTGCTCAAGTAGAGTAATTTTCCTACCAAGCTTCTGTAGTACTTATTATCTGTAAGAAATGGAGAATCCTTAGGTTCCAGGTGAACTTTGGAGTCCATAGGTGTACTAGATGGTTTTGCACCTAGGTGTCCAAAATCATTTAATAGATCCAGACAGTACTTCCTCTGACTCATGATGATTCCATCCTTGGATCTTGCAATTTCATATCCTAAGAAGTATTTCAGTTCCCCCAAATCTTTGATTGTGAAGGCTTGGTGGAGTAGGTCTTTGAGTTTCTGGATTTCTGACATATCAGTGCTACCAACCACTATATCATCAACATAAACCAAAAAGGCAATGAAACTAGAGCCCTAATAGCAGTGATCATGCTTAGATTGGACATAACCTGCATTAATTAGTGCATCTGTGAGCTTAACATTCCATTGTCTACTAGCTTGCTTCAAACCATATAGAGACTTCTCCAATTTGCATAATGGCTTAGAAAGAGGAAGGCCAGGTGGTGGCTTCATGAAGACCTCTTCATCTAGATCACCATGTAGGAAGGTTGTATTGACATCCATTTGATGCAAATGCCACTGATTTATAGCAGCCAAGCTGAGGAATAATCTGATGGTAGAAAGTTTTGCTACAGGAGAAAATGGTTCCAGAAAGTCTGTGCCCTCTGTTTGAGTATAACCTTTAGCAACAAGTCTTGCCTTGTACCTGTCAATTGTGCCATCAGCCTTTCTCTTGATCCTATATACCCATTTACAGCCTATAGGTTTCTTGCATGGAGGTAAAGATACTAAAGACCAGGATTTTGTTTTGTGTAAGGCTTCTAACTCTTCCTTCATGGCCTGTTGCCAGTTTGGATCCTTTGATGCTTGTAAATATGATGCAGGTTCTTGTTCAGTAGAGATGTTGCAAGAGAATGCTTTGTAGGCATTGGAGAGATGATCATAACTAAGAACTCTGTCCAATGTATGGGTTGTAGAAGTGATAGCTGACACCGCGTTATATGCATGTTTCTCGCGATGGAGTTGGTAAATGTCTTAGTAGTCGAGTAATGTGTGCAGGGCGATTTTATTTTGTTACGATACGAACCCTTTTGTGCACGTATAACCATGGTTATATATACTTAGCTTGGTTGCTATATACACGTATACCACTAGTTTCAAGGTGAAATAGACAGGTTTACCTAGGCCGGATACGGGATGAGAGTCCTGGCGCTTCTTGACCCGACCAGAGCCAGATAGCCAAAATCCCAACATTTTACCCTCGCATCCCCTCTAAGCCTTGATAGGACGGTCTGACCACCGTCCGAGAATGAGCCGTTTTGGTTACTTATCCTGTATTACCCTAACCCTGAGCTATATTATTGGTCACGTTTCTTTTGATCACCCTACGAGTGGACGTAATTGTTACTTTAGACACACTTTCTGAATCAAGTGTGGGGTGGGAGATGGTGCATATTTCGAGAGGAGTTGGTTAGTACGAGCTAATATAATGAAGGGGAGGAGTTCGAGAAATCTATTGTGAGGCTTGTTGGTTCGGGAGAATTTGAAAACAATTATGCAAAGAAATTTGAAAAAAAAGAAGAAGAAAAAGTTGAAAAGAAAAATGTCAAAGGAAAAAAAGAAAGCTTGAATAAAGTTTGAAAAAAAAAGAAGCCAAGGAAGGAGTGTTTTGAATGAATAAAAGTATGATGTTAAGGTTGGAGCTGTTTATCAATGAGTATAGAAAGATCGAAGGAGTTTGGTGTGGTTTGGTACGTTTGTGAGGTGGAGATACTCATGAGACGATTAGGTTCACTCGTATTTTCTTTTCTCCAGTACCAAATTTCCTTTCGGTTAACCCCGTCCCAAGCTTAACATTATAACCCTCCAAGTCCTACTTGACCGTATTTAGCCTGGGTTGCCTCGATTAGTGAAGATTCTAGCCCGGTATGAGATGTGTGTAGTCATTTGGCCGGTATTCGAAGCCGGTAATCATTTTGAGTGTAGCCCTCGGTTTTTATCACACACACTTCGTTTTCGTGGTAAGATAGAGTCAAGTGGTTTACATTCAGTGTCTACTTTACGTTCACCTTGATGTCGTGAGTACTATGCATGTTTCGTAAAGTTGACCCCTTGGTCTGTTTTAAAGCGCCTAATTTACTCGAGGACGAGCAAAGGCTAAGTGTGGGGTGGTTGATAGGAGTCAACTTTACTGTACTTTGGTGTGCAGTTTAACCCCCGTTTATCACTTTATTGACATGTTTTGGGTATTTCTAGACCTAATTAAGAGGAATATCGAGAGTTATACGCATGGGAGGTTAAACTGTCATATCGATAGTGAACTCCGCCTTTTTAATGATATTTAACTCTTTTCTGAGCACTTTTGTCTTGCGGAATTACGCGTGGTGTTTGTTCGTTTATGTTATTGCAGGACTTAGGTGACTCGAGAACCCGGAAAGTGATGTTTTGGAATGAGAAACATGTTCGTGGCACGAAAGTAGCATGAAAGTGGAGAAAAATCAAGTTTGGAGCGAAATCAAGGCAAACTGGCGTTTGCTCTACCCAAACTGGCATTTGAGTCAAGGTTAAGGTTGAGGAATATATCATCATGCCAGATTGGCGTTTGTCCAGTCCAAACGGTCGTTCACAGAAGTAGCATTTGATACTGAAAGTTAGATTTTCAGAAGGACGAGCGTCCAAATCACCCTCCGAACGCACGTTTGGATGGGCTCAGCCCGAATCAAGAAAGCTCATATAATCCAAACGGGCGTTCAGACAATCCAAACGGGCGTTTGCCCTCAAGGCATGATTCATGAACTAGCATTTAGAAGGAGCCAAATGCTGGTTCACTGAAGAATAAACCCTAATCATCATCAGATTTCCAGGCAGACGAGCGTCCACCTTGGAGCAAACGCTCGTTCGGCCCCGACAGCAGCAGATTGCAACCTTACACTATAAATACGCAGCTCATTCAGCACTTTTATATGTACTGACGACTTTAAGTTGTTTCGAAATTTAGTAGTATAAATTCCTTTCATGTTCCATGCCTTAGTTCATTTTGAATGTACAACTTTAGTTTTCAAATAACACTCGAATAATTTAATTGTTACGGGCAATCACAATGAAAATGCCCTAATTTAAAAAAAAATTGAATTTAAAAACGAGAAACAAACGACAAATAAATGTTGTTTGAAAAATTTCCAAAACAACAAAATGTTGACCTATTCTATGGTACGCCTCGACCTGATGAGGTTCTTAGAAATGCATGCATCCCTAGGGTGTTTTCGAATTCTTCTGATCCGCTATATCATGCCTAATCTACAGGCTTTGTAGGAATATTGTTGTGTTTTTTGATGTCTGGCAATATTCAGTTATATACAAGTAAATATATGCCAAAGGCCCAGGGAAGGGGGGAGAGAAAGGAACTATTCTCTTGGGAGATGCACTCCCCTAAAGTCATCTTCAAGGACAACAACAGCCTCACTAGGAGGTTCTTCCAAAGCAGTCACACACATCTGATTTTCATGACCCATTCTTGCCAGTTGATCAGCAACCCTATTGGCTTCACGATGCTTGAAAGGGGTCATCACTTCCCAATCAACATCTTTCATCTTGTAGATATCTTGCTCACTAGGTTCCTCATCACCACTACGAAATTCTCGGGTCATCATCTCACCAATCTCAGCCAGACAAAGCCTATAGGCAGTGGCTTCCTTCAAGAAAATGGTGCAGAGAATCAAAACACGAAGGCAAGCTTCTCGAATCATGGGTAACTCGGATCGAAGCATCCCAGAGTCCCTGATCGGATCAAGTTTCTCAATATATTCTAGTTCATCATCAGAAAATGGTAGATTTTGGTGCGGTTTTAGTGTAGGTTGATCATCCTTTGATCCTTTGATTCCATAGATAACATCCTTCGATTCTACATACTTTCCATATCTTAGATTAACGTTTTAAGATCAAAGATTTGGCTTTTCGGTGCAATTATTTCTTCCATATTTTGTGGATCAGATTTCAGCAATTTATATGGTAATGACTTCCCTTTTATTTATTGTCTTTAGTTTAATTTCTGCTTTTGATTCCGTTTCTAGCATAATCATGAGTAGCTAATCCGTTGTGTAGCCGAATTATGTGAAAGCGACTGAAAACCCTAAGGGGGGATGAGATTGGAATTTGTGTAGTGCGTAATCGAATGTTTTAACGATTAATCCACGTCCTATAAACTTATTGTAACATCTTTGAATTAGATTGATCACCTAGTTCACTGTCACACACATCGAACTTATAGATGCATTTTGCGGTGAGATGTGGGAAAAGGGGTTTTAGGATCGTTGCGTAGATTCGGCCTAGTTGTTAGGACCATTTCCAATAGAGAGGTTTGTCATCGTTGTTCGAGCAGCTCTAGAACTTAATCATGTTAGGATAATCGGTTTTCTAAATGGAGAGTCGGTTAGCTTCCAATAGAGTGGTTAGATCGAGTTGTTCAGTCTAATCACTAGAATTAGGTGTTGGCATCCGTGGATGTCGTTAGACTACATAGGATAGGTAGGTCGGTTAAGACACGCTCCCTGTCAAGTCCTTCCTAAGGGGTAAAAGTAGCTCGTGGGATCATAGTTCGGCTATGTCTTTTAACTTCACGGGCGAGGTCTCTGGTTCAAGTCCAGGATGAACTAGAAGTAAAACCGGTAGTATAATCTTTATTTCTGCACTAGTATAAGACCTTTCAACCTTTGATTGACCTGAATTAAGTTACACGTCAGCTTTGGTACTTAGACATTACTCCTTGTGGATTCGACCTTGTGACCACTATACTCCCGTTGACCCGATACTCTGTCGGTGAAAGTTAGCGGTTAAGTATTTTGCTATCACCTTGCACGGCTTTCATTGCCCTAGTCATACCAATAACTTCTATGGATGCTTTCCCGCATTCCCCTTATGAAAAATACATGTACGGTGTGAGTGTTAATGACACACCACAGACGATTTGCTCGGGCACCATATTTCAGAAAAAATGCGATACCGCAGAGTTCGAAATTAATTTGCTTTCGACTTGTTCAGGGTCGAAACTCAACTCTGGAGAAGTTGAATTTCAGTGTGGTGCCTCAAAAGTAGATTGATTGTGGTACTAGTAACGGTGCCTGATGAGACTGTATTTTGTGGTGTCTTATGTGCCTCTTTTATATCTATTTTGTCGGGAGATGCTCTGTTTCGGGTACGTTTTTGATGATTTTCAGGTTTTAAGAGCTTGGAAGAGACGATGGAGGAATTTTGGACATATAGAACAATGTTCGAGTGTTTTGTTGGAGAAGGGAGGGAAGCGCCATTTCAAGAGTTGTGAATTTCAGTTTTCGCCTATTTCGGGATCTCGAATAACAAAAAGAAGACAAAATCTGTCAAAGCCAACCGCGGATTTTCTCTCTTACATTAGACCATTAATTATTGGATGGACCTTTTAGTTATTATTATTATTATTATTATTATTATAGGATTTATTTGGTTTAAGAAATAAGTGGGCTTGGCCCAATTGAAATTCAGCCTCTCCTAGGCGTGAATTGGCAGGGAGGTAGAATGGATTGTTTTTTTTGGGGTTTTATTATAGTTAGGTTTGCTTGGAGAATAAAGGAAGAAAGGGAGGAGACGGGGGGAAGAAGAGAATAAAAAAAAAGCTGCGCAACTACAGTAGGAGGGCAGTCTCTTTCCCTATGGTATAAGTGTATAACTCTTTTGTTTTGTTTGATTTATTTTATTTTTATTTATTATGAATAGCTAGCTTTTATATTCCAGTTGATTGATTATTGAACCCTCGATTTTGTATGGTTGTGAGATCTAAACGTTTTTCACCTCGTTTGATTGTTAGTATTTATCTATTTTCTAATTTGCAATAGAGGATTAGAATTAATGTTTGATTGTTGGCGCGCGATAATTAAACGGTTATTTTGATCTAGCACCAAAATCCATCTTAGGCGGTTGCCAGAAAAGATTGGGTTTTAGTGGTAAACAACACATTACCTGCCGGTTCGTAGCCCGTAGGATTCCCTGTTGTGGAAATAGATAATCTAGGTTAAAATTAGTCCGGTTGGATTAATACCTTGAATTGGGTCTCTCAAACCTTAATGCTTCCGGGATTCCAAACTCTTATGACCGTGTCTAGGGGTGTCTTCCGGTTAGAGAATAATTAATGACCGTGTCTTGATTATCGAATTTAGGAGAGATTGGTCACTTGGCGGTTGTCGGTGACTATAACCAATTTATTAATGATGTAACGAGTCATCCTTGAATCGATGATCAATCGTAAGAATTGAGGGGGAAACGATTAATTAACTGGAACTTTTCCTCGTTTATTTTTCATTTCTTTTTAGGATATTAGGTAAAAACACAAATATATTTTGTTTGACAAATTTTAGGAGAAATAAATCTACCGTTCCCTGTGGGTTCGACCCCTGCTTCCACTATACTAGCTATAGAGGTTGTAGGTGATTTATCTTTGGTGGTTTGACGACCCACCAAATTTTGGCGCCGTTGCCGGGAACGGTGTTAAGTGATTTATTTCTTTTGAAATTTTGTATATAGTTTTGTTTTGTTTTGTTTTGTGTTGTCCTTGTTTGCAAGCATGTCAGGTTACAACTACACAAGCTCTATGGTGAATCATGATTATTACGGATGCCGGGTGAACAACCTGTATGATGAGGGATATTATCCAAGTCAGCCGCACCATCAGGATTTGCGCTACACCTCTACTTTCCAGCCGCCTAGTGTACAAGTAGGGTCAACTTTGAATTCAGGTAATACTTTTGAAGAACTTGTGAAGACTTTTTCTACCACTATTGCACAGATAATCCAAACTGCAATGATTCCGCTTCAAGAGTTGGTACAAGAGAATTCACAGTTCAAAGAAGAGCATTTTTCTTGGGTTCAGAATATGCAAAATCAAATTGGCGAGCTGAAAACTCAGGTGGATCGGCTTCAAGAACAAAGATTGAAAACATCCTCTCCTATTATGTGGTATGACGATGAAGACGACCGTCCTATGATTGATCTGACACCAGAGATTGTTGAAGATGTTGATCAACCAAAGGGTGAAGAAATCCACATGGTGTTGGAGAAGTTAGAGGATGGTGTGTCTAATTATGAAGAAAATCACCCGGAGGAAGTTAAATTTGAGGAGCCGTTGGAGCCAAAAAGTGTTCAGACGACCGTGGACATGCAAGTGAGCAAGAAGGAAGTAGTCTTTCCGCTGGATCACTATATTATGAACTGGGATGTGGAAGCACCTAATCCGGTTCTTATTTTCTTGGGAAGATACTTCACCAAAGTGCCTAGAGCCAAGGCACAACTGATTCTTCCTGAAGATGAGATGGATGGCTCACTCACTGAGTATGCAAGGAAGAATCATGAAAGGAAAACCATTCCATTTGACAACGGATAGCTGAGGTAAGTATGTCTAGCCAAAGACATTAAAGAAAAGCGCTTGTTGGGAGGCAACCCAATGAAAATAATTTTCTTTATTTTATTTCATTTTGGTTTTTAGCATAATAAGTGAAAAAAAGAGAGAGATTTGCGTGTTTGGTGGAGGCTTTTGTGTGTTTTGTTTCGCAGGTGAAGAGCTGAATTGCGTGAAGAAATGTGATGCGTTTATTTGAAGTTCATGTGTGGATGCACAAACTTGGAGGACTTGTTCAAGAAATGTGATTTTCACTTTCCCATGAAGTCGGGATCCTAAGGTAATCGGGATGGTTTTTTTTTTTCCAAACAAACAAAAAAAAAAAAAAAACTGGGGATAAAATAATTACGATGTGATCACATCGATTTTAAGGTGTGTTTTTCAACATTTTTTGTCCAAGAAACAGAGAGCATAAAATAAATGATGTGATCACATCGAATTTGGAGATGTGTTACTACAATAAATGGATGAAAAACAGTGAACGAAAAATAAATGATGTGATCACATCATTTTAGGGGAGTTGAATTACAATATCTCTTTTATAAATAAATAAATAAAATTTACCATTTTTTCTTTTTTCTTTTTCCCCTGCTACATTACCCGTATCCCTTTTCTTAAAAAAAAAAATTAAAAAAAAAAAAAAAACAGTCCCTTCTTATATTTCTTTTTCCCCATTCATTTATAGCACATAATTCCCAAAACCAATCAACCACCTGCCTTCCCTCTCTCTCGATGCTTCACCTTTTCCACCCACAATTAGCCATTATCATATTACATCAAAAAAAAAAAAAAAAAAAAAAAAAATTGGTCGTCAAACCACCAAAGATAAATCACCTACAACCTCTATAGCTAGTATAGTGGAAGCAGGGGTCGAACCCACAGGGAACGGTAGATTTATTTCTCCTAAAATTTGTCAAACAAAATATATTTGTGTTTTTACCTAATATCCTAAAAAGAAATGAAAAATAAACGAGGAAAAGTTCCAGTTAATTAATCGTTTCCCCCTCAATTCTTACGATTGATCATCGATTCAAGGATGACTCGTTACATCATTAATAATTTGGTTATAGTCACCGACAACCGCCAAGTGACCAATCTCTCCTAAATTCGATAATCAAGACACGGTCATTAATTATTCTCTAACCGGAAGACACCCCTAGACACGGTCATAAGAGTTTGGAATCCCGGAAGCATTAAGGTTTGAGAGACCCAATTCAAGATATTAATCCAACCGGACTAATTTTAACCTAGATTATCTATTTCCACAACAGGGAATCCTACGGGCTACGAACCGGCAGGTAATGTGTCGTTTACCACTAAAACCCAATCTTTTCTGGCAACCGCCTAAGATGGATTTTGGTGCTAGATCAAAATAACCGTTTAATTATCGCGCGCCAACAATCAAACATTAATTCTAATCCTCTATTGCAAATTAGAAAATAGATAAATACTAACAATCAAACGAGGTGAAAAACGTTTAGATCTCACAACCATACAAAATCGAGAATTCAATAATCAATCAACTGGAATATAAAAGCTAGCTATTCATAATAAATAAAAATAAAATAAATCAAACAAAACAAAAGAGTTATACACTTATACCATAGGGAAAGAGACTGCCCGCCTACTGTAGTTGCGCAGCTTTTTTTTTATTCTCTTCTTCCCCCCGTCTCCTCCCTTTCTTCCTTTATTCTCCAAGCAAACCTAACTATAATAAAACCCCAAAAAAAAACAATCCATTCTACCTCCCTGCCAATTCACGCCTAGGAGAGGCTGAATTTCAATTGGGCCAAGCCCACTTATCTCTTAAACCAAATAAATCCTATAATAATAATAATACTAATAATAACTAAAAGGTCCATCCAATAATTAATGGTCTAATGTAAGAGAGAAAATCCGCGGTTGGCTTTGACAGATTTTGTCTTCTTTTTGTTATTCGAGATCCCGAAATAGGCGAAAACTGAAATTCACAACTCTTGAAATGGCGCTTCCCTCCCTTTCTCCAACAAAACACTCGAACATTGTTCTATATGTCCAAAATTCCTCCATCGTCTCTTCCAAGCTCTTAAAACCTGAAAATCATCAAAAACGTACCCGAAACAGAGCATCTCCCGACAAAATAGATATAAAAGAGGCACATAAGACACCACAAAATACAGTCTCATCACTCCCCCACACTTAGATTATTGCTTGTCCTCAAGCAATGCACTCTCATCCCCAAAAATAAGAAAAGAAAAATGTATGAATCTAAATCCTAAATGAATGATCTGAGACTATATACATGAATGCAAAGCAACAAAAGAATTCTAATAATGACGCACGTCCAACCTTTTCATCAACCTCGTATTTCATAATGCAAATCAAATGATAACAAAGCAAGGCACAACACACACTAGTATTCATACGACTAACTATAACATCACTCGGTCATAAACTTTAAAGGGGCAAAATGAAAGAGTCCTAACTTGTCCTCACGGGTAAACTCTCATTATACTGCATAGGGACAATTCACACACTCTCAAAAAATCAACACACAACCAAAGCATTACCATAGGTTTGCATATAAATCAAATCTCCGCCACTATGCATTCAAAATCCAATGCACAAATCATGAGGTCTTTATCAAGGTTGTAACGAGGCTAGGGACTGAAAACAGGGTAGGGAAAAGGGAAATATAGGGGCTAAATTATCAAAGAGAATGAATGAATAACCACACCAATCATCATATAGTTGCCAAGAACAAATCCAATTGAAATACAACATGACTCGAACTTTTCTCACAACATCTTAAGAATCAAAGTGCAAACAACAATATCCAAAGAAGCTTGCAAAAAATGCGCGAGAACAAGCTACTTTTTCAATATATAAAACACTTCTTCAATGCAATCCAATTTTTTTTTTTTTTTCTTTTCATTTTTTTCTATTTTTTTTCTAGATCTTGCAATACATTTATAACATAACCTCGAGCCATACTTCTCTAGATATTCACTTCTTGGTTCTTCTCCAAGATTTCATGCAACTATTCACACAATCTCTTGACAATAGGGTCAACAAAAGAGGGGTATATCGTAAGAAAAATGTCATGGGTTTATTTTCTGGAGTTTGTCAAAGAAAGGGTCAGGCTAGAAGGGGCTCACTAGGGGGTATAAAACATGGGTAGGCTAACAAAAGTGGGTCTTGAAAGGGCTAAATCCAAGGTGTCTCAATCATTTTAGTGCACTGAACCACAAAAGTGTGGTCTCGAAATGCATGTCAAAGCAAATTCTAGAATGACATTGGAAGTGTGGATGCCACTCAAAGGAAAAATGAGCGAGTGTGCTCTTTGGCTATGTGAAATCCTCACTTTTAAGTGGCTTTTCGTTAGGGCTCAATGATTTTACCTCCAAAGTTCACAAACAAGTGACCTAAGATGAATGTGTATCAATAAAAGTGTGTGATTGCATTGATCAATTACCAATAAAATCAGGATTGGTAATTATATAACTTGTATAAAAAAGAAAAATCAGGATCTAAAATGTTATAATTACAACAGTTTATGAGTCTTTGGTGTCTTATGCCTTTGTCATTATTTATACTATAGATGTTGCAATATAAATAATTCACAGATTTTGATAAAATTATGGGAGCCCTCTGTTTAGTTTGTCAAGAACATCGAATATCATTAAGGATTACAGGCCAAAATCGTTGAGGATTTCAAGTTAAATTTCATTTGTTTTTAATCAACGAATTAAGTTTTCATTGGAAAATACTTTATCCAATGCCATCTCACTTGGATCAATGTCAGGATTTTCTTTTGAAAAGAAAGTAAACAGAATGATGCTGGTTTAATATATTTGCGAAAATCGAGAACCGGTGATCACTAGCAAATTACATATCTGATCGATGTTTCTTAAAGACCCTAACGAATTAATCGTGACAAGCATTGCGTACATCCAACGCAGAATTTCACCCCTGTTCTACGGCGGAATCATCACTTAGAAGCAAAGGATGTCAAGCTAAAATATCGGTGGGAGCATTCATTCCCCGTGCGTTTGATCAATGATCAAGCCAACATCCGACAAATCTTCACCTTCAGCTTGCAATTTTTGGACGACTAAGAGAGAATCCGATTCTAGAACTATATGATGGTAAACATAGGACAAGGCAAATGACAAACCATGGAAAATAATGATTATATTAACGATAAATACCCCCTTTGTATCATAAAATATCTATTATGTTTTTAGATATATATATATATATAATACGATTGGTGGTGAAATAAAGATGTTAAAGCTGGAGAAAGTTTAGGTTCTATCGATTCATTTTTTAAATTGACTAAATCTACATTATCAAACTAATTTCATCACCAACTCAAATATATAAGGAAAAAAAATGTAATGTGTCGACGCATCACACATGTCCAATACAAAAAAAAACGTTATTAGCTACTATGTGAATGTTATAACAACATTCACATATTACACTTACTATGTGAATGTTTGATGAACACTCGGTGCAAAATTTCAGTGCAATAATTTTTCTTCGCCACCCCTTCATCTGACTGAAACATTCACATATTTAACTTACAATGTGAATGTTTGGTGAACAATCGGTGCAATATTTCAGTGCAAGAATTTTTCTTCACCACCCCCTTGATCTGACTGAAAAAACTGCTACCCACGGTATCAAATAAATTATCACAATCCCTCCCCCACCCCCACCCCCAACAAAGGAGTATTTATCAAGGTCCCAACGGTCCTTGCTTTTTAACAAACTTAGCATATTTTCCGCAAATTGCATCCTCCGATCGCAAATCCCACAACTGCAGAGAGAATAAATAGCCCCTTATTAATATATTATAAATTATTAAAATTTTGAAAATCGTACAATCTAGGTTCACATAGAATTTTCACAGAATACAAACAAACAAAGTAGGTTTACTTTGTGTATATTCTGTGAATATATTGCAATTGTTATTAGGTACCTCCAATTTTCCCTTTGATCCACCCACACCAAGCAAAAAGGGGCTATCCTTTGAAAATGACACAGAAAATACAGCTCCCTGATAAGATATAGACATACAACAAATGAAGTTATAGAATACCGTAGTAACTCATAAAACCAGAATAAATTCAAGTCAGCCAATAAAATGAACTAAAAGAGAAGATAATAACACATACAGCTTTAGGATTCTTAGATGTGACACATGAGGGTTGATTGTTTGATAAATCCCATAGTTTGACCTGCATTGAAACAAAAGCCGTATGCGTTCAGATAGTTGTATTATCGACCAAATCATGTCAAAGAGCTCAAAACAGAGACAAACTGACTATACCCATTTGTCTTTGGAACCAGTGGCAAGTAGCTGTAGTAATAATATTTCACATGAAACGGTTAGCATGAGCGTAAATTATTGCAGAAAATTTAAGGAAAATAGAAAACTAAGACGCTTTACATTTGGAATTAAAGGATTATATGAAACAGAGCAGACAGCTTGGTCGTGTGCATGGAGAGTAAAAGTTGGTTTAGACTCTGAACCACGAACATCAAAACCCGAAACCATACCATCCTCAACACTAACCTGTAATCCAAAACATAAAATTCCGTTGTTCAGTAATAAGACAACCGAAAACTGAAAACCAAACCAAAGATTTTAGACCAAAAGCACAAACCACAAAAGAGTGCTCGTTATGTGGGTCCCAAGCCAAACTTTCAACATCAGCAGTAAGTTGCCATGTCAAACCGGTATGTGAAGGCTTCCTTCCATCTTTCTGTAGCACAGACAAAAAAAAGGGTTCAGACCCTGTAACAAAAAAAAGACTGAATAATTCAGAGGCCATAAAGAAACTAATATGTACCAAGACTACTGTGTCATCAAATGAGCCACTTAGAAGAACTTGTGGAGCAAAATGGTTCCATGCCACTGCTTGCACCTGAAGTGAAAATTTGGATGTAAATTATTAGGAGATATAAAAGCGCTTGCACTATAATCAGCAACTGGTGGTAAATCTGTATTTTACAAATTCATATCCTATCTGTCAACGGAATTTGTTGCTTCATACTCTACACCTACCAGTAGATTTTAAAACAGTCATGATGCTTTGAATGAATAACGGATTTGTACGCCCTTGTACCCTTCAGCAAGAGTCACATAAACAACAAAAGGCTAAAGCTGTCCTTCACTAAATTTCTCTTCAGTTTAACACGTTATTACTGTTTTTTTTTTTTTTAAGATGCTGTTAATGTTTTCAAAGTGTTTGTCATTTATAAAGAAACCTAATTCTTGCCTTATCTGTATGGTGATCCATGGTGATACTGCACTGTCCAGTGGCCACATCCCAAATCTTGACCAGTTGGTCGGCACTAGCACTTGCAAGTATGTTCCTGAACATATGATAACCAAACACGAACAGTGAAGTGAGGATACTAAACCCCAAACAACTTCCCATGACGAAACCAATGAACTTCAGACCTGTACTCCTTGTTCCAAGCAAGTCCAAGTACAGCATCAGTGTGACTGTCTTCTTTGTACTTCGTCGATTTCTGGAGGGTAAAAACAGATTAGCAGGGCATGCGTAAAGCATAGGAAAGTTTCACAAGTACACAGTTACAAAGCCCATTAGTGAAACAAAAAGGCCATGAAAACATCTTATCAACTGCTGATCACAGCTTCAAGAAGCAAGATAAGTAATTGACAAACCTTCTTCCCCTTCTTCTTCTTCATCTCAATTATTCCACCTAATATAGCTGAAGGTTGAACTTCATCCATCTGAATAAAAGTCAAAGCAGATACGGTCATTAAAAATTTGCATTAAGGCCGATTTCACTAAGATAACAGGCAAGATTAATAACTCAATATACATACCATATCTAGGTCCCAAATTTCAATGGCAGGATCCATGGAGCCTACAGCTATGAAGTTACCTGGCAACAACATGGTGATATATCATTAAGAAAATTATTATAAAAAAAGGACAAAAACACCGGAATTTGACAGAATTATGATACTGTCGGATCTACCTTTTTCTCCTCCTTTAATAGGACAATCAAGCCAAGCCATACAGAGAGGAAAGGCTGGAATGATAATATCATGATGGATATACATGTTTGAATCACTTTCTGACTCCTCTAATATCCATACCTATATGAAACCATCGATCTCAAATACACAACTAATTCAAGAGCTGCAAAGGGGATATATCAAAAGATTACTGAACCAAAAACCTCCAAAGTGACTCCTACATACCTCCAGGTGACTGAAGTCGTCCTCATTACGTGCACAAATTATTACGCTATCCTCAGCTTTTATCGTGATATCATCAAGCTCTTCGGAATCATAACCCTGAGATGACAACAAACACGTGTTTCTAAACAGCAGGTGGAGAAATAATTGATGGTTTAAAAAAAATCATAAATGTATAACCTTATCTTTTAGATACGGATCCATATCATTGCTTGGGTAATACACATTCTGGAGTCCTGAGGCTGAATCAAAAAGCTCTAAGCCTGATATCAATGACAGTGAGCTCACATGAAAAAGTTCACAATACAATAACCGGAAAACGATAAAGAAAATCTTAACTATACAGCTAATATGCACCCAAGAATGCTATTTCAACCTAGTTCATCTGTAAAGAAGTGAAATTACAAATGCCACTTCTTGTAGCTTAAGTTGAACTGGAATATGTCACACAAACACCGTATTCGGCAAATGGCTAAACGAAGCAGGAGAAAAGGAAGAACATGCATTAGATGAAAAGATACACAAGTATTTATAAGTAGACGAAGACATACCATCATCTTCGTCATCATAGTCGTCCATATTCAGTTCCTTCAAGGCGTCCGCCATGCTATCAGTGTCAAGGTCTTTACCCACAGAACCTTTTCCAAGAGCACCTGCAGCAGCAAGTGCTTGCGCAACATCATCATCTTGATTAGATGTATCAGCATCTATAACTTCTTCATCGTCTTCGTCTTCGTCTTCGTCTTCATCATCCCCGCTGCGAAAACCAATAAGCCCCAAAATTACACAACCACACGTAGTTCTATCACCACAAAAATCAAGGTCTCCCTTTACAACATGCCAAAATGCATCCCTCAGAAAAAGCTAAAAACGAAAAACATGAAAAGGTAGGATCAATGGTAGCTAGTAGTGATAAAAAGGACTCCTAAGTTCAATGTGCAGCAGCAAGACACTATTGAGGACTATTGCTTTTGCCTAGAACCAAAAAACGCACTTACTAATTTAGAACTTACATTATCCCTTCAACACTGTTTTTCAATATCTCTTCAATCACTTCCTTTGAAGGAGGATCAGCTTCTACAGGCACTGATTTTAATGCACCCTTTGGTACCCACGAAATTGCTGATATCATTCTTCCAAACTAAATTCGTTAAATTAACTCTTGACTGTCGAAACAGAATCCCAAAATCGCTCTGCAATTAAAAAAAGAAAGGAGCAGAAGGAAGGGGCAAAGCGTTACATACAAAGTTTGAGAATTTTCTACCAAGAAAATGACGATGCAGAGAAATCACTAAAGCAGAAAAACCAGCACTTATATTCACTACAAACTGGAGACCCCCCTATGGGTAAAACGATATCAACAAGATTGAATGATTTACTTCAAGCATACCTAATTTTATGGGAACGGTGAAATAGGAAAATCAGAACCCTGCAATGAACGCGGGGATTTCAATTGGTAGCGGCTTACCAAACACACAAGGGTTTTGGCACATAAGCGGGGTGAGCTGCGTAGAGAACAGGGTTTAATTTCTATTTTTTCGAATTGGCTTTTATTACGGCTAAATATTACTCCTCCCCCCGTTCCAATTTGTTTGGGACTTATTCCTCTTTTGGCTATCCCGAAATAAGTCTCATAACTCTAAATAGACTTAAAGTTTTGTTTTAATTGCTTAAATTGTCTCAACTCATTAATTGATGTCTCGTAAATATTGTAAGAATAATGCTATATATAAAAAGGATAAAAACGTAAATTGGTCAAGTTTTAAACGACCATATAACTCATTAATTGATATCTCCTTAAATATCGTGAGTATCAAAATGTCTCAAACAAATTGGGACAGAGAGATTATTAAGTCTTATTGAACAACCAATAAGGTTTACCTCAACGATTAAGTTGATTTTTCGTCAGTAAAAAGTCGTGGGTTTTCAAATCTTCATATTTGTATGTGTGGGTTATAATCCTTTAAAGTAGTTAATTTCGTTTTCTACTTCGGTCATCACAAATAGCAACAAAAGTCGTACTCCATAGAACAAGGGCAGCCTCACAAGTGCTATTTTGCTCCACCTGGACCTACTTCATATGCCCCCAGGTCTTCATTGTTTACATCTATTCTTAATTTCTTATGATTATGATTTTTATTCCCTTGCTATTATGATTGGCACACCCCTGACATTGATTGGCACTGGTACCATACACATTCCACGCTTCTCTCTTCTTGTAGGTAACAAAAGTGCTTGTTCTCGATGGGTGTATAAAGTTAAGACTAAGTTAGATGGTTCCATTGAGTGATACAAAGCTCATTTGGTAGCTAAAATGTTTGCTCAAGAATATGGTATTAATTAAAAGGAATCATTTGCTCATGTTGCTAAGATTGCATCTATTCGGGTTCTCATTGTTCTTGCATCTATTCGTGTGGAATATCACTCAAATGGATGTTAAATATTTTTCTTAATAGGGTCATATACGAAGAAGTATATATGGTTCATTCTCCTGGTGTTTTTTACCCTCCATGGCAAATTTTTACATTATATAGCCTCAAACAAGCCGTTCGAGCATGGTTTGAAAGATTTTTGCATGTTGTCACCTCTCTTGGTTTCGATTCTAGTCCACGTCATTCAACCTTGTTTGTTAAATTGATTTATATAGGTCATATCTTGCTTCTTATATTATGTAGATAATATGATCATTATTGACATTGATGGTATCGTTAGTTTGAAAGCAACAATGTCTCAATGTCTTGATATGAATGATTTTGATCTTTACTTCGCTTTTTTGGCATTGAGGTAGCTTCCTCAACAAAATACGAGGTTTCAAAACCTACTTGGCATCCTAATTGGCGGCTTATTTACTCTCCCGAATGGAGTCAATACGATTAGCCACGACAGTCGTGGCATATATTATTTTACAAATTCCGCATTATTTTAAAAATGATAGGTGTTATCGGCACCACATTTCTTGTCCTGCTGACACACATATGTTTCTAAAATTACATTATATACCAGCACCCCCAATATTTTTCTGATTGCAAAAAAATTTATAATATTATCACCCCCACCCAAGGATTTTGCATCCGCCATTGCTTGTGTAAATTTCATTAACAGAAAATTGACCTAAGTTTTTCTCACCCGCCTGGATTTTGCTCTCTCCATGGTGATTGAATTGTTCTATCCAAGGTAGTCTTTGCCATCCTTTTTAGTTTGCCTTTCTTTTATTCTTTGACAACCTCTTTATTCCAATGTTGCCTTTTCAATTGTTATTCTTAGCATATCGTCTTATTCACCCTTTTTGTGTTTCCCTCTTGTGGTGTCTTTTTTTTCCATTCCACCCGATGGACAAGAAGATTTTGTTTAAGCCCACCCTGGACGATATTGCGGTTTTACAGACTCAGAAACATGGGTCTTATCTTATGTAAAGGTATGTGTCTTGTAAGAGTTGAATGAACGGAACAACCCGATACGTGGTTCCCTCGCATCCACCAAATCGACGGTGCTTAGAGGGTTTTGATAAATATATGTCAGCTTCAAATGTGCACTTGTTAATTCTTTCAACCGCAATCAGTCTAGGTCAGGTCATGGCTTTAGGCCTGTAGTGTCTTTTTTCGGCATAAATTTGGTTCTTCCTTCTTAAAAGAGGTAGTTTTTTCGCCACCAACAACCACTTCTTGTGGTTCTCTAATCAGTTATGTAAACGGTCATATAGAATGGATGCATCCCATGCACTTGAGGCAAACCCAAAGTTGTTGGTTGGTTTCAAGTTCAATCGCAACTTTTCCAAAGAACGTCTTTGCTACTAATTATGTTATTTGAAAATTTGTTTTTATTTGGGTAAAAAGAATATTGTCAATCATCATGAATCGGCTAAATACACCGCTAATCGCCCATTGACATTTGTCTTTTTTTACATTGGGTTATCGAAATTAAACAATGTAATAAACTTTTCAATTTAATGCAATTTCTTTATCCTCATCAAATTAACAACAAAAATTAAATAAAACCAAACAGGCCCATTGAGCTCGACAAGAAGTCAAATCTAACAATTTTTCAGTGTTTTGCATTAATAACAATGAAGGTTCATTTTAGGTTTTTTCATCAAAATTAATAATACACAATAAAGTTAACCAATTTTTTAATATGTTAAAGTCAAACGGATTTACGTTAAGGTCATATTTTTTTATTTTTTATTCTTTACACACGCACACTGACCCTCTTGGAACTCAAATCTGAAACTTTAGGGCTAACAACCACAGCCCAAACCGCTAGATGAATGCCTTATTGGCTACGAAAAGTTTTTCTTTATACAGTACAAGTATCCACATCCTTTGTATTATCATTGAATGAATAGAAGTAGTGAACAAAAGTTAAAAAAGAAAAGAAAAACTGACCTTAATTTCTTGTCACTCTAGTTTTGATCTCATATGCATACTAAAGTGACCCAACCCAGAAAAACGATTAGTTCCACACATCAAAACGATCACAAACAATTGACACTCCATATATATACAATAGTCAATCCTTGTAGAACCAACATCAATCAATATATTCAACAACTCTACAAAAGATTTATCACTACAACAATGATAATATGAGTTTCAGATTCTTCCAACCCTACAAAATACTACTGCCATCAAACAATTGACACTTCATACATACACAATAGCAATCCTGGTAGAACCAACATCAATCAATAAGTTCGACAACTCTATAAAAGATTTATCACTACACCAATGATAAATAGATAATATGAGTTCCACATTCTTTCAACTCTACAATAGGACACATACGGTGGTGGAGTCGTCATCCATGACGCATAATGGGAACACATACAGTGGTGGAGGTGGAGCCGTCATCCATGAGGCATGATAGGACACATACAGTGGTGGTGGTGGTGGAGCCGTCATCCGTGAGGCAAATTGGGACACATACGGAAAAATTTACAAAGATCATTTACAAGAACATTATTATAGGAAATTTTTTGATGTTGTCTATGTACCAAAATGAGACGCCTTTTAAAAATGTCTTCACACATGACATGTACCGTAGAAAGCAATTGGAATTTATCACAAGTTAAAAGAATCTAATAGCAATAAAGGACATGTTATAAGCTATATTTACTTCAAATATCAGCACGGAAGAGCATTTTAGATTACAATAACCAACTTGCCCCATGTAAAATAGTCTATCAAATGAAGCTTTCGACAGATTCTCCGGCATCTACCTTCATTTTCACCATTTCTCAACTCCCCCATCCTTTCCACTTTTTTCTACACAACAAACCACCTCCACCTCTGTAACCTCTATCTCAGGCATACCACCTTTGCCTCCATGACTCCAGCTACATTTCTTAGCTAATTAACTCTTCTGGTGTAGGGGAGTTTGCTCAAAAGCTTACACATCCTTCCGTCTAGTGTCTCGAAGGAGTAAGTCTTTTTTTATGGCGTTACTTCAAGTTTCTGGATCTCTATTTTTATTCTGCAGTTTTGTTTTCTACATGGAGCCCCCCCAACCAATTTATTGTTGCTCCAAGCTGTTTTTTTTTGTTGCTCTAAGCCATTTTTCATTGCTTGAATCTTTCAAGTTCTTATTAAGCGTTGAAGGTTATATATATCTATATGTCTGTCTATCTATCTATATCTATCTACATATACATATATAACAAATTATTGGTATCGTGTTTCATTGTATAGATTACACATAACCTGAAAGCACCTGCCATGTATAAGATCCATTTTCTAGTTGGGTATGAGAACAGTGCAGTATATTACATTATATATATAAGCTCCTTTGCCACCAACCTCCAATGTTCATAGTTTCCTAGAAAATGTTTGTTGGGTTTTATGTGTCAGCAAATAATTGCTTCAACCGGCTCACATTAATTGGTGCATTTGAGTTCTTAAGTTCCAATCCTCCAAAAGGCTGAGTGTTCGGATGTGTTAATAAGGTATCCACTAATTCATTTTAATGGTTTGCCTTGAAATTGTAATTCATTTCCATATTCCTTTTCTACCTCCCTCTTGGAGTCCTTGCAGTTCTCAGCTTGCTAGCTTCACCGTCTGTGAATTTCCTAGGTGCTTTTTCTAGATTTATTACGAAATATGCATGTATGTTACTTTGGTTACTAGAATTTTTGATAAAAAAAGATAACAACCAAAAAATAAAAAATAAAAAGTAAAAAGAAAATCTTTAATCAATAATATTTAAAATTCAAAAAAAAAAAAAATTTGATTCACCGAAATAATGAATAAGGGCAAAATGACATAGCAGATGCAAATAAAACAGGTGCTATCAAAAATAGAGGAGTACATTCATTACCGCAATCGAAAGCTGAGCTTTGTTGGCGCAGGTGCTATTAAAAATAGAGGAGTAAATTCATTACCGCAATCGAAAGCTGAGCTTTGTTGACGGCAGCTAGAGGTCCTCTCAAAATATACTTGACGAAACCTTGCCTCTGTATGTTGTCTATTGTTATGATGATGCCGGTTATCCTCCGGAGGTGGTGTATTACATGCTGGTCCCACCTCTGCCCTTATAATCATCATAAGACCGATTTCTGCTCTAAGTTTGCATCTTCCTTGGCCACAGCCCAAATCATCATGGCTACAAAAGCCTTGACCTTTCCATTAGACGCGTCTACATTGCTCACCACATCGTATTTGACGAAGCAACCTTCCATTATACACCTACGCCGACGCAGTCGTCCCTAGCATTATCATTGTTCCGTTACTGGCCTCTATCACTCTCTGTTAGGCTAAGTGGCTAAATTGTATTGTGACAAGTGTTGTATGATGTGGCATCATCTAATATGTCCACTTAGATAAGATTTGGATGGCCTAGATTATATCTACTAGATTAGATAAGATCTAGTTTGTTATGACATATGTTATATAAATGCCTAATAGATTCTCTGTACAAGATCAAGCAAGGATAATGAAATCTATTTTCAGTCTTTTGTCATTTCTCTAACTTGGTATCAGAGCCATGGTTACCGCCGCCATGAGTTCCACCGGAGCACCACCCGGTTCCACTTTTGATACACCAGCTCAAGCTGCAACTTCCAACATGCAAAGTGCAGTTTTGACAACAACCTCCATTGAAAGTCCCATATCCACCATTCTATCAACTCATCCTCACCTTATGGCAAGCTACACCTCCTTGCCTCCGTTTACGACCTCTTTTCCGGCCACATTACCCACTGGTTTTGTTTCAGGCACCATGCTGCCCAATTTTGGATTATCTGGTGGATCCTTTGGACCACTAGCTTCTACTCCGACAAGCTCATCTTTTACATCAGATCTTACATCTGCAATGTTCAGATCTCCCTCTCCAGCCGGTATGACGTTTATGCCTCCGTTTACTGGGAATTGAGTCAAGCTTGCACTGTAAAACTCACCAGAGACAACTATCTATTGTGGAAATAGACCATACTTCCTATAGTAAGAGGATATAAACTTGAAGCTTTTCTGATGGGTACTGATGGGAGTCAACTTTACGTGATTCCGGTGCATTTTCCACCCCCGTTTATCCCACTTTTAGCACATTCTCGGTGTTTTTAGACCGTTTTCGGGTAATATCGTGAGTTTATAGCACGGGGAGTAAATCCGTCGCTTTGATGGTTTACTACCTCTTTTTAGTGATATTAACCCATTCCCGAGCACTTTTACCCTTCGGAATCGTTTGTGTGTGTTGTTCGTTCATGAGATTGTAGGGTCTAGGTGTCATGAGAACCCGGAAGGCGAAGATTTATGATGAGAAGTATGATCAAGGTGCAAGAATGAGCCAAGGAAGAAGAAAAATGAAGAAAAGGAAGAAAAATAGTTGGTATCTTCACGCTATGTTCTGTTCAGAAGCAATTTGACCTATGATGGAGGCATTTTCTGGTCATGGTCTCTTCATGAAAGTTGTAGATAATTGAAAGAGATTTCCAACGCATTTTGAATCACTCAAATCGGAGTTCTACACGCGAAGATATCATGGTTTTACTGCAGCCAGAAAACAGCAAAATCTCAAACGCGCGTTTGGAACTGTTTTTTTACGTACAGAGAGTTAGATGCTGAAACGCGCGTTTGGGGACCTCCAAATGCGCGTTTGGAGTCGTTTTCTGCAGATTTTGTCACCTATATATACATTTTTACACAATTTTTGAGGGGGGTCGCCTCTCTAAGAACCCTAACTCTTAGCTCGGCTCGAAATCTTCCCTTTTGGCTCTTTAGACTCATTTCTACTTCAAATTTACTTAGTTTAATGATAGTCTAGCTTAGTTTTAGTTGAAGAATCTTGGATTTTGCATAGCTTTTGGTTCATCTTCTTCTTCCCAAGTGATATGGGTGTGGAAGGAGCTTGATGTAAACTCGAATTTCTACATTTTCGGTAATCAATTTCACTTATTTTCTTGTTTTATGGCTTTAATCTCTTCCTTGATTGTTATTTCATGCTTTATAATGTGTAGCTAAACTTAACATAGTCGAATCATGTGAAATTTGGCGAAATCACCCTTTGGGTGATGAAATTGGGAGTGGGTAGTGTTTTTTATTGTTGTATCTTGCATATTTCACGTCTTAGAACTTGTTATAACGGATTTGGGATAAATTAGCTACCTAGGTCAAAGCCACACACATCAATCTAAAGAGTTGTTCAGATAGAGAGATGTGGGAAAAGGGGTTCTAGGATCGCGGCGTAGACCCGGCTTAGTTGTTAAGCCCGGGCCCAAAGTGAGGTTACTCGTTTTAACGTTTAAGCGGCTCTAGTGCGTATCATGTCTTGTTAGTGAATCTTCTAAAGGGAAGGGTAGTTAACATGGCATAGGGTGTTAAATGAGAGTTGTTCAGACCTTAACACCGGATTTAGGAGCACGCACCCGTGAAATTGAATGCAAGAGTTCTTTTGTCATATTGCACACTCCCGGTTTTGTCTATCCTTGGGGTTGAAATTAGCTATTTGGATCATGGTTCGGCTATGTCCCTCTCCCTTAGTTAAACTTCGTTGCTAATCGCTTTAATGTCGTTGTAGTTGTATAAACCTTTTCAACCATCGATTTTCCTAGACTAAGTTTGAAGTTTGCTTTGGTACTCACAAACACTTTTCCCTTGGGTTCGACCTCGTACTCCTGTAGCTATGCTAGCAATCGACCCGGTACACTGCCGGTTAGAGAGTTAGTTTACCCACAGTTTCGAGTCCTTATAAATTGTTTTTGTTGGGGTAAATTTTAGCTCAATCAGGTACTAGGCCAAAGCCTCCAGAAGTGATTTTTGAAGGAAGTTTCGTTAAGCAAAACTCAGTAGCTGTGGACCAATGGTAGACAACTGACTCTCTGCTCATGGGTTGGTTGCTAAGTTCCATGACTGAGCAAGCCCTTCATGAGGTAATTGGTTGTACTTCTTCTTATGAAATCTGGAATACATTGGAAACTCTGTTTAATAGTCAATCTGAAGCATGTATGTTGGAGTTCAAGAGTGCATTGACGAAAACAGAGAAGGGAAATAGATCCATGGCTGATTATTTAGCTTTAATGAAGTCCTATTTTGATAGACTTGCTGCTGCTGGTTATCCAATCTCTAAATCTGAACTAATATTGGTTGTATTGAGTGGTCTAGATAAGGAATATAAGTCTGCCATAGTCAATGTTACTGCTAAATTGGGTGCTATGAACTGGCAAGAAGTCCAGTCCCAGTTACTGACTCATTAACGTTTGGTGGCAAGGTTTAATCCTAGTACTAATATGGACATCAATCAACCTACTACCAATTTCTCTTAGCTTAATCTCGGGGGTGCACACACTGGCTCAGATGTTAGACCACAGTATGGTGGTAGAGGAAGATGTGGCAGAGGAGGTAGAGGAAGAGGTGGTAGAGGAGGAATAAGAACTGGTAATCCTCAAAACAGAAGTGTTTGTCAGCTCTGTGGAAAAATGGGCATACTGTCATAGAGTGCTGGCACAGATTTGATCCTATCTTCACTCCCACTCCTCCTACACCTAGACCAACTGGCAATCCTGGACCAAGACAGATATCTGCATTGGTGGCCTCTCCTCAATCTGTGACTAACTCTTCATGGTATATGGATAGTGGAGCTACAAATCACATCACTGGAGACCTAAACAACTTGCATTTGAGCTCTAGTTATAATGGTAATGATTCACTTGTTGTTGGGAATGGTGAGCAACTCAAAATTTCCAATGTTGGCCAATCCATCCTTCCTAGCACTGATCTTAGACTGCATTCCATCCTTCATGTGCCTAACATTACTAAAATTTACTTAGTGTATCTAAACTCTCTGTTGATAATAATATCATAATTGAATTTGATGATTCTTTGTGTTTGGTGAAGGACAAGAGAACAGGGAAGGTGTTGTTCAAAGGAATGCTGGAGGATGGACCGTACAAGATGGACATTCCAATTGAGAACAATAAGAGCTCACTTCAATCCAACATGTCTGTGTCTGTAGTTGAGTCTAGACCTAGACATAGTTCTAGTCAAGTTCAGTCTGCTAATTTGAATAAGAATCCCAACATCTGGCATAGAAGGCTTGGCCATCCTTCCCAGAAAGTTCTAAGTCTAGTTTTGAAGAGTTGTAATGTTGATCTTAATGAAAATTTATCCTTTTGTGAAGCTTGTCAGTATGGAAAATCTCATGCCTCACCCTATTTTGTTTCTAATACTCATGCTACTTATGCTTTTGATCTTATACACACTGATGTTTGGGGCCCTGCCCCTATCAAATCCACCACTGGTCACAGCTATTATGTACACTTTCTTGATGATCACACAAGATTCACCGGGATATTTGCCTTAAAACATAAGTCAGAAGTCTTTTCTGTGATCAAACAGTTTCTATCCTATGTTCAAACTCAGTTTTCAACCACTATCAAGTGTATCCAATGACCTGGGGAGTATAAGAACATTGAAACCTATCTCAAAGACCTAGGAATTGTGTTTAGACACCCTTGCCCCCATGCTCATGGACAGCATGGTAGGGCTAAAAGAAAGCATAGGCACAATGTAGAATCTGGCTTATTCCTTCTTGCTCAGGCATGTATGCCCCTCACTCTCTGGTGGTACAGCTTCCAAGTTGTTGTTCATCTTATAAATTCCATGCCTACACCTATTCTCCATAATAAATCTCCATATGAAAGCTTATACCATGCCAAACCAAACTATGATATGTTCAAAGTTTTTGGGTGTGCCTGCTATCCTAATCTTATACCTTTCCAAACTGCCAAGTTTCAATTCCATTCCAGCACTTGTGTTAATTTAGGAGTGAGTCCTAGTCATAAAGGGTGGTTGTGCCTTGATCAAAGTGGTAGAATCTATATCTCTAAGGATGTTGTGTTTGATGAAATGAGGAACCCTTTTGCTGATAAATTCTCTCAATGACCTCATAGGTCTGTCATTGTTAGTCCTTCAAATCTTGACACTGTCACCCTATCTCATACCATGCCTGATGATGGTTCTCAGTTGGATGTCTTCTCTACTCATAGTCCACCATCCACAGTGAACAGTGCCCCCCATTGTGGTGTAAACACTCCAATTCAGGTAAGTACACCTAACTTTCAGAGCCCTAATAGGTTTGATGCTATCAGTCCTTATACTTCTCACACAGAACCACACACCCTGCATACCTTCACCCATTTCTCCATCTGCAACCACTCATACTTCTCCTACTCATACCTCTCCTACACCTGATCCTCCACATCAAGATACTCTTCCACCTACACCACCTGCTCTTGAACCACAACCACCTCCTAAACTCATCAACACTCATCCTATGCAGACTCGAGCCAAAAAATGCATCTTTAAACCCAAACTTCTGTCAACGGTGGCTCACCATTCTGAACCTACAAGTGTATCAGAGGCATTGGCTAGTGCTCAGTGGAAAGCTGCAATGGATGAAGAATACTCTGTAAGAAAAATTATGTCGGCCACTAATTGAGCTCGTGTAATTTTCTTCCCCGTAATAATGGTCTTATAGGAAATTCGTTTTTCCTAGGAAATATGCTATTTATTATTATTGGTTATTTAAAAGGAGTTTTAATCCGATTAAAACTCGGCTTTGATGGACGGCCGAGATTAAATCTAAACCCTGAGGCAATTCGGATTTCGGCCCTCTCTCCGCCTATAAAAGCAATGCTTTACTCCATCATAAAGCATACGAAATAAACCATCACATAACGGTTGTAGGCAAGGAGAGAGATGTCGGAATCCTCTCATCAAGACGACAACAACGGAAACGTAGTCGAATAACAATGGATGTAGGAAACGATCCTGATGATTTCTTCCGCAATTAAGGTACTTTGAATCTAATGTTTATATTACATACTCAGCATTACAAAGAAACTGTACTTGGACCTTGTTTCCTCCATCATCTAATCAAAACCTTGTGGGGGAATAGATGGATTTATAAGTTAAAATTGAAAGCAAATGGGAGCATACTAAAACATAAGGCAAGACTTGTTGCTAAAGGATTCAGTCAGACTTATGGGGTAGACTTCACTGAAACCTTTTCCCCAGTTGCCAAGGCACCAACTATCAAAATTATTCTATCAGTTGCAGTGTCATCCAGTGTACACGCCCCCCTGCTTGCTCGTCCGCGCTTCGAATTACTCAAGTAGAATCTCCGTGTCCACTTTCTTTCCATAAAATTGCGGGAACGTGTTGAGAATATTATAAAATCATGAATAATTATTTAAACTATTTGTATTTTATTATTTTCATTATCATTTACTTGTTAGTCAAGATAAACGAGGCCTATATAATAACTCTTCTACACAAAATATTATTCAACGAAATCATTACTTTTACTTTACAATAAGGCTCGACCACGTGCTACTTTATTTTTTTATTTTTTATTTATTATAAAAATCTTTCCTTGTGGAGTTTTTCCTTAGAACATACTACATCGGTACGTTTAGCTTTTTCGTTTTGTCCCATAATATAATTTCATTTAGAAAATCAATGAAGTATTTATTACATTTTTCTCATTTAACCCTTCATTTATTATTTACCCACCAACTTTTCACTACTTTGCATTAATAACACTCAAAAGTCATTTTAGACACTTTCTTCAAAATTAATGACACATAACAAATTTAGTCATTTTAGACACTTTCTTCAAAATTAATGACACATAACAAATTTAGTCAACTTTCTTAATCTGTATGAAAAAAATCCGAACGGACTTACATTTTGGGACAGAGCTACTAATAGTTATTGAAGGGGTGGTATTCGTGATTGATAATCAACTTTTTCGAACCAACATCCAATTTTCGAACCAAACCTTGAATGAATGAGAATATATCTTCAAAATAACAGAGAATGGAACCCCCATATATATATATCGAACATGCATCTTGCAGCATATATCAGTTCTCGAAAATAAAAACCCGTTGAATTAATTAATTATAACATGTCTCGCAAACTAAATATCTTCTGGCCATCGATGTTTGACAAATCGATTAGGGAATTCTTTCCGCTCGTCTAACACTTGTGTTTTCCAATCTAACAATTAATCAATCAATCAGAATCATGATAATCCTCCTCTTATTTATTACTTGAAGGATAGTGCTTGAGAGTAGAGGAACCTGAAAGACATAATAGTTGTGTTGAAGAAGATAAGATCACGGTTCAAAATAAGTCAAAATAAGATATGTTAGTTTTAGATAAACTAGTGTTTGAATTTTCTTATATTTGAAATTCTGTCAGCTTATCGGTTAACCAACTAGAGAGGAATCAATTAGAGTGTTGTTGATGTTTACTGTTTAGGAACGAATCAATCGTAGTGGCGGAACCAGGAAAAATTTTCGGAGCTTATCGGTTAACCAACTAGAGAGGAATCAATTAGAGTGTTGTTGATGTTTACTGTTTAGGAACGAATCAATCAGAGTCAGTGGCGGAACCAGGAAAAATTTTCGGGGTGGTCTTGGTATATAAACTGCAAAGCTAAAAAAAATCCGGGAAAAAAAATAAAAAATGTTGGTAGTGGGATTTGAACTTACAACCTAGGATATAAGGATTTGTTCTTAAACCACTAGGATATAAGGTCTTTTGTTTAAGAAAAAGACACATAACATACTAATATTAACACTACTACTACAATAATAAAAATTTGGGGGGTTGGGACCATTTGAGGGGGGCTTGAGACCACCCCGGGCGTAGGGTGGGTCCGCCCCTGATCAGAGTTGGGGCAAAGGGTTTTTGACTCGAGGAATAAAAGAGAGAAGGTGGGTGATTAAGGGTCATATTTTATCAATTCACTTTCATAATATTTATTTTCAATGATGAAATAATATTTTTTGCGTGCTAGGTTTTTCGGGTTTTTTTTTGTTTTTGGTTGCTTTTTTTAGAAACAAAATTTGAGATGTACGTTTTGAACGTTTGATATACTAAGGGCACTCCCAGCAGAAGCCCTATGGCAGAGGCGGATCCATGTTGAATATGACTCCCCTGAACAAAAAAAAATAAAACCTCTACATTTTATCCATAGAAAAATATTTTGGACACCGTAAAAAAATTATTCTACTTAGAAAAAAATTGCGGACCCCTCTGAAAAATATTTCTGAAAACAATTCTACATTTTACCTATAAAAAAATATTTTGGACACCGTAAAAAAATTACGGACCCCCCTGAAAAATATTTCTGGATCCGCCACTGCTATATGGTGCCCTATCCCTAAAATGAAGATAGAAAATAGAGTTTACCTCAAAATAGCTTCCACAGTAGAGACTCTATCCCTATATTTGTGGGGATGCACTATTCATGCCCTAAACATATTTAATAAAAATTATAGGGATAGGGATAGAGATGCTGCTGGAGTGAAATAATAAATATTTAATGTGTATTTAATGTGTATAAATAGAGTTGTGAGGTAGAATATGTATTATTTAATATTATTTGAAATGTTATAGGGATAAGGATAGGGATGCTGTTTTGGAGGTTTTTGAATTGAAATGTTGTAAAATAGGGATATGTATTATTTTATATTATTTTACGGATAAAATTTGGGGACTCTGCTGGGAGTGCCCTAAGTTGCTTGAAGACAGGAATGACTCATGTGGATATAACTTCATGTTAAGTCTCAAGATCTACTTAGCTAACTCCTGAATCACTCCACCTTTTTAAGTCCTGACCCCTCCAATATATCTTGCCAAGCTCCTCGTCAGAAGGATCTTTCTTCAACCAGGCTCGTGTTCGATCTCTTCCAAAGAGACACCTCCCCCTTAATTTCAGAAACTTCTTTTGGGATTCTAGGAAAGAAGCTTCAGGCTTAAATGATGCGACTATATCCTTATGACATCAACCGCATAACAATACATCAATCAAAATCCTCAATAAGTATTTGTGTCCGGATACAGCAATATCGAAAGCATCTTAAACTTACTATATTAAAGTCTAATCAAACGTTTAACAAAGCCAAACATGAAATTAATAATATAAAAGGACAATCAAGTCACGTATCCATCCATCATCGGACATACACAATATAGGGATAAGTATAGTTGTACTCGATAGAAGAATCGGATTAACTATTCTAGAATAAGCGTCTTGGATTAACTATTCTACATCAAACGAGGACACTTAGTAGTTATTGGATCTATTATGGCTCTCAAATTGCATCACCGTGCCCAAATTCTGTGGCGTTACATAAACTATAATACTTTTTTATTACAAAAATACTTAAGCTAGTTTTCGTTGTTTCTGGATCCATTATGGCTCTCAAATTGCATCACCGTGCCCAAATTCTGTGGCGTTACATAAACTATAATACTTTTTTATTACAAAAATACTTAAGCTAGTTTTCGATGTTTCAAAATTGTTGCAGGATATTCAGTATATCTAACAATCATCTACAGTTAACTTCGATGGTTCAAAATTGTTGCAGGATATTCAATATATCTATTATGATAATATGATCTACATATAGATATGTATCTATTGATTAAAGATCTAAGTAAGAATTATAAGTACTATTTCAAGATATTTCTTATTTTTCTCTCTCTTTATTTACCTCCGTTTCAAAACCTCTACCACGTCATCTATTATCATCCACATTTAGATATTTGTTTCCATTGAGTAACATCTAATAAAAAATAAATATAATTATTTCAACATATTTTATTATTTTTCTTCCTCTTTCTTTAACCCTCATGTCGACCCTTTTACCTCATGTATGTTTGAAATCTGAAATTTCACCCTTATTTGATGAAATGCACCGTTTGTGTAAATCTGATGTAATTTCATCTACAATGTTGCTATGGTAAAAGGGTCATAAGGTAATAACAAAATAACATAATATACTTCATACTTCAAGAGCCGTATGCACAATAAACCAAGAAAAAAAATATAGAGATAATCACAAAATATTATACCTGATACCTTTAGTTTCAGCTTGCTCCACCCTCAAATGATTCTGTGTGTGACGCTAACTGCATTGGGATCATTAGGGTCGTCTCTGTGTCGGTTTTAGTTGCATAGGGCGAGTTACAATCCTCTGGTTGATCTTGTTCCAACACAGTAATGTCTACATGATCTTTGTGGAAGATGATAATCCGGATATCTCCACCGGTTCCCCAAACTTACAGGGTGGCCTTGCGGACAGCCATGTAGGCAAAGTCAAATGCCTGCTGGGGAGTAAAGTTTTGCCGGAAGCTGCCAAACAAAGGATTTACCACTGGTAAAAGGGAAGAATGATTGGCTAAAAGATAATAGTTGCTAAAGCAGAAAAGTTAAATTAAAATGCGTTTTCACTATTGCTCAGCAGTGAAAAGAAGCCGACAACACTATTATACAACAGTAAAATGTTTTTTAATCAAACAATCAGATTCTGTATCCACGTGTGTAGGGACAGCTGTGTACCACCAGCCACCGAATTATATGGCGACACGTGACAAAACCTGTAATATTATTCGGTTTTGCCACGTGAACGGCCAGGATTAAAAATCAGAATCAGAGGGCACTATAAATGTCCCTCTGTCCCTCCGCAAAACCATTGTAAGAAATAAGTTTCCAAACACTATTGCTCCTTCTCACTCTCTCTCTATTATCTTTCTCTAAAAAAAACTAAATATGCCTCGCAGACCTCCCCTATACAGACTTCAAGGCAAATCATTATTTTTAACATACCCACGATGCCCCATCATTCCACTTTTCTGCCTAGATTTTTTATTTAATTTACTGAAAGACCTAGACATTTTTTTATGCTAGAGTCTGTACTGAAAATCATGCAGATGGGGAGCCTCATTTGCATTGCCTAGTACAACTTAATAAAAAGTTAGATACTAGGGACATTAGGTTCTTTGACATGAAAGATCCAAATGGGCTACGATCATATCACCCCAACCATGATGCACACGTAGCAGAATACATCGCTAAAGGGGGAATATTTGAGGAAAGTGGTGTATACCAAGAATTAAGAAGTTCAGTAAAGAAAACTAGGGATGACATATGGACATCAATAATAAATGAGTCCACATCCAAAACTGACTTCCTTTCTAGGGTGCAGGTAGAGCAGCCGTTTATCTGGGCTACCCAGCTAAGAAATCTGGAATATGCAGCAAATTCCAGATGGCCTGATATACAACCACAATATGAGCCCAGATGGACAAGCTTTATTAACATCCCCCCAGCGTTAACAGACTGGGTTCACCAAAATTTATTTTTGGTAAGCATAGAAAACCTACAAACTTCCGTAGGACAACATGCAACCCAAGAAAATGTTGAGTGGGCACATGAAGTTACTAATATAGAACTTAATGAACGTTTTTATAATATGCTAGACGTATTAGAATCTGATAGATCTTCTCCTCCACCTGCAGGACCCGGAGAACAAACCGGACCGCCCCCTTTCGATGATAATTGAAGGCCCAACAAGAACTGGAAAGACTGCTTGGGCAAAAAGTTTGGACCGCCATAATTACTTTTGTGGCAGTATAGATTTTTCTTGTTATGATGTACAAGCCCTATATAATATAGTAGACGATATCCCTTTAAATTTTTTTTCTTTCAAGAAAGAATTGTTAGGTACTCAAAAAGACTTTACTGTAAACGATAAGTATTGTAAGAAAAAAAAAAAGTACCAACGGGTATACCATGTATTGTATTATATAACCTAGATATATTATGTAACCCAGATCAGAATTATAAATTAGCTATAGAAAGGGATAATACAAGATTCTCTGAATGGACCCAAGAAAATGTAATACTTTTAGAAATAAAAGAACCATTTTATTAAAGCAATTAGGCCAGCGGCTGCAGTTACATATTGTATAACACTTCTTAGATTCACGATCTTTCTTTGTCGTTGGGGTTAATAAACAAATATGATATATTAACTGTAAAAATACATCCTGACAGATACTGTCATTACTGCTAATGTATCTTTCACTGAACTGGCAACACATAAATACACAGCATTCTCATGAATGTTATCAATAGTGCATGTGGTTGCACCTCCATATTTAACTAGTATTTTTTTTGTCGCAATATTCTTTTACAACTTGCTCTTTCTGACCACCTGAAGTGGATCCTTCCTTTGTAAGCCAATAAACTCCCCTCCTTAAAACCCTCCTCCATCACATAAACTCTAGCTCCACATTTCCTGATGTTTAATATGTGATATTGGTCTGTGGAAATAATATTTCCAACTAAAAGGAGATTTAAGCTAAATTCGTTGTTGGCCCGTCTATCGGAATGGTTGGCACTGATATAATCAGTAATGAATCTCGCTACATTTTCCACTGGGTTGACGTGTACAAACTCAACATTTGATAATGAAGTGTCCAGATCTTTCACACAAATTATATCTCCTGAACAACCATAATGGATATTTTGATATGCTTTAAAAGTTAATCAGTATATGTTACTGAATCCAATGCCCATATGCAGGCTTGACCATCAGCAGCAACAATTGCAAAGCCCTGACATTTCATTGCCAGAATCGTAGTGTGTGAAGTATTCATCGACAGATACTGATTGCAACAAAACTTTTAAAGCATATCAAAATATCCACTATGGTTGTTCAAGAGATATAAATTGTGTGAAAGATCTGGACACTTCATTATCAAATGTTGAGTTTCTACACGTCAACTTAGTGGAAAATGTAGCGAGATTCATTACTGGTCATATCAATGCCAACCATTCCGATAGATGGGCTTAACAACAAATTTAGCTTAAATCTTCTTTTAGTTGGAAATATTATTTCCACAGACCAATATCACATATTTAACATCAAGAAAGATGGAGCTAGAGATTATGTGATGGAGGAGATCAATGAACCAATTGTATCCATAGGATGTGGTACACCAGTGGTAAGTCCTTTGTTTGACAGCTTCCGGCCAAAAAACTTTACTCCCCAAGAGGCATTTGACTTTGCCTACAAAGCTGTCCGCAAGGCCACCCTGGAAGTCTGGGGAACCTGTGGAAATATCCAGATTATCATCTTCCACGGAGATCATGTAGACACTACTGTGTTGAAACAAAATCAATCAGAGGACTGTAACTCGCCATATACAACTAGAACCGACACCAGAGACGACCCTAATGATCCCAATGCAGTTAGCGTCACACACATAGATGATGTGGTAAGGTTTTGACACGGGGCTAAACAAAGAGAGAAAAATAAGAAATATCTTGAAATAGTACTTATAATTCTAATTTAGATCTTTAATCAATAGATAAATATCTAAATGTAGAACGTATTATCATAATAGATATATTGAATATCATCATAAATTTTGAACCATCGAAGTTTAATATAGATGATTGTTAGATATACTGAATATCATACATCAATTTTGAAACATCGAAAACTAGCCTAATTAAGGCATTTTTGTAATAAAAAAAATTATAGTTTAGGTAACGCCTCAGAATTTAGGCACGGTGACGCAACTTGAGAGACATAATGGATCCAATAACTACTTAGCGTCCTCGTTTGATCTAAAATTGTTAATCCAAGACGTCTATTCTAGAATAGTTAATCCGATTCTTCTACATCTTATCGAATACAACAATACTTATCCCTATATTGTGTATGTCCCTTGCCCGTTAATCCGATTCTTCTACCTCCTATCGAATACAACTATAGTCATCCCTATATTGTGTATGCCCCTTGCCCAAGATTGATGGATATGATGATGGATGGATACGTGACTTTATTATTTTTTTTTGAACCACTTGATTGTCCTTTTTTTTTTTTTCCACAAAAAACGAAAGCTTATATTAATACAAATTAAACATTACAAAGCCAGACCGCGATAGAATTGTGCAAAAAAAACCCCAAAATCCGAACGGAACGAGAAAGCCGCAAGATTGTGAGCCATCTTGTTGCCTTCTCGCCCAGTGTGCAAGAACTGTCAATATTCAAACCTACTAGATAACGACCTAATTTCATGTTTGGATTTGTAAAACATTTAATTAGACATTAATCTAGTAAGTTCAAGATTTCGATAGGGTTGTGTCCGGAAAGGAAGCATCAGATATCTGGATAAAAAACGTGCAATAAATACCCTAGAAGGGGGTGAATAGAGTATTATGGCTTTTTAAAAATTCTTTAACCACTTTAAGTAAAATTATGCAGATTAAAACAAAACAGTGGTTAGTCACAAATCGAAGTATACTTAACTTAGTTCAATTAATGAACCTAGGCCGAAGATCTAGTTTCAATTAACCATATAAACCTAAGTTAAATTCAGTTGAATTGTTTCTAGAACAAGTTTAGTTTGTTAAGATAAAAGACTGATTGCAAAACTGAAACTTATGTCAATTTACTGAAACAGGTGTAAGCACTTAGACAACAGTACTGAATACTTGAACAAAACAAACTAGCAAACTTGCAGATTTCTGTTTTAAGTTATATCCTAAAATATGCAGCTTCTAAGGTGTCCAAATAACAACAATATGAAAACAAGATTGCAGATTCAGTTTTTAAGTCCTTTAAGCCTAAGCATGCAATTCTAAGGTGTGTCAAGGATAAAAACTACCTAAAAACACACAAAGATTCTCACTAGATGTCACTTGAGTCTTATTACAAAACAAAAACAAAATGAGAAAAATTACAACACTTCCACTGTTAAAAGTGCTATTGACCGGATAACCAAATTAGTGTTAGTATTAAACGGACCACATACACCGACCAACACTAAGATGTACTAAATCCTTACTTTCAAACAATTAACAGATTTCAACAAACACACTCACCAAAGGATTAACACTCACCAAGGAGTACTTACCAAGAATCACTGCCCGGATTCAGCTCCGTGAATTCGTAACCCGGATACAGCTCTTGGAACCCGTATCTCAGAAGGACCGGACCCGAACTGCTGAACCACAGCTTGGCTAAGCTGTGCCCTTGTTATTGCTCGTGAACACTCTCAAACTGCAACTAACACTAACTAACAAAAGGTAAAGATTTACCCTCTACACTTACCACTCTACTTACACCTCACTTTTCTTTTTAACACTCAAGAAAACAAAGCAGTTATTCAGATCAAATGTGTATAAGAAAATAAAGATGAGTTTTAGTGAAGGACTGGAGAGGCTGTTCTACTTTGACTAGTGATATGGCTAGGGTATATATAGGAGGCGCCCCAACTCTTTGCAATACAGCTTTTGTCTTTTATCTTTATGTGCAGCTTTCATCCAAGAGTAGTTCATCCAACGGCTCCAATTTAACTTTGGCAGATACAACTCAGCTGTGCACCCCAACGGTTATAAGGCTGTATTAAATTTGTGGATGAAAAATAAACACATTAAATTTGTGTCACACAAAGTCTTGGTAACTACAAGACAAAAGTCGAAGTAGACAGAATAGTAAAAGCGAAAAAGAAAAAAAAAAGGCAAGAAGAGACTAGGCAGGCACACCGCACACCGCACACTGCTCAAGGCAAATCACATGGGAGAGAGAAAGTGTTGAACATTTACCAAAACAACACTTTTTCAAGATAGCTTAAAAATCCCTACTAGTATATATACGTGATAAATATATCACATATACATATATTATATAGCCACTAAATATATATATTCCATCACCACATATAACACACATACACATGTACTAAGGACAAGGGTTTCAAAATAGAACCGAAAAATATTATTATATTTATTATAAACATATATATAAGTTGCATATTATATATATATATCAGATCAAGAAAGGTACATACATATATATTATATATTATATATAGAGAGCCACATAATTAATACATACAAAATTCAGATCCAACATTGGACACAAATTTGAACAAACAGAGATATATTTATTCAGATTAAGCTAAAACACATATATCTCAAACTATCAAAGATCTAAGACATATAAAGACCAAAGACTCAGATAAGGACACACAGAATGTATCATAAACATTATCAGGGCTTCATTTGACTAAAATCAAACAAATCAACAGGACCAATTTAGCATCTGATAATTCGACTAAAAAATTATGCTTATTTCGATTTAACAGATCTGACAAATAAATATCAAGATTTCGATTAACACACTATATTAACAATTTACGGAGCATGCATCTCGATTATCAGGATATCAGATTTATCACGATTTACACAGATAGTTGAGAGAAGCTTTTCGGTTAAACATATAAGGGCATTTCAACCACTGAAAGTTCATGTCCTCTAAGAACTCAGATTTTTTTTGTTTGTTTGTATAGGATAAGAATAAACATGTAGTCAAATGGTTAACCATTTTAATCACATAAAGATCAGATTTTCACAGAGCACCCGAAAGCCATAAGCTTTACACACACAGATTATCACATGCTTACCAAAAAGGTCACAACTTTGAAACGAACCACCGATCTAGAAACTTTTCTAAAAAGAATGAGAGAGAGACTCATCAAAGATTGCAAAATAAAATATAAAAGAGGACTTCCCTGAAATTTGCAGACTCACGGGTTGATTGTTGATGTTGAGACATCATAGGCCTCAGCATGCTTCTGATATCATCAGAGATTAAAGGGACCTTCTACCTTCACGGACCGAAGCAGCACCATAGAGCCAAGGGTCCAGGAGTTGCAGAAGCTTTAATCAGAGAGCTATTTTAGGGATGATAGAGGAGAGCTTTCATGGAAGAGGAAATAAAGCTTTTCTGTATACAGGAAAGGAGAGGAAACGTTAGAGACCGAAAGGAAATAAAAGTTTGGTAGGGATGGGTATTTTGGAAATAGTGGGGGTGTGTACTCGAGGAGAGTGGAGAGGTGGAGTTATGGGGTCGTTCTACTGTAGGACTCCCTAGTAGGGAACTGTCTACGTGGCAGGATGTGGACCACACAGTTTTCTGAGGTGAAATACAAAATGCCCCGTGTATGGAAATTATGTGGGGTAGTCTCCTAGAAACTACTAGGAATAGCAGGCCTATTTAAAATATTGGCATTACAACTTATAGAAAATAATAATAATGTGGTATAAAATATTTATAGAAAATATATGTAATATGATAAAATGAAAATAATGTCATATGTCATATGACTATTTAAGTAATGTCATGATCAATATCATTTAACACACTTATTAAATTAAGTGCTAAATTTGACATACACATAGATTTAGATAAAATACTTGTAAAGCAATTTATATCTCATATAAAATATAGTAAAAAGCTTTAGTGTGACATACACAAGTTATTGATCAAGTATCATAAGATATTTTTGGTCACATAAAATAGTATAGACAAAATAGGCTTGTAGTGACTTTATAATTTTCAAACATAATTTCACTTAGAATAAAGACATTTAGTGACATACTTAATTGTAGAGTAAATATGTTGTATATCCCAAAATAATATATTTTAAAATGCATCAACACAAAATACTTAACAAAAGATACTTATAATGATCGTGGATGACTTCTTCTTTTTTTTTTTTTTTTTTTTTTAAGGAGGGGTGTGCCGGTTTAGGCTACAGTGTAAGGCCAAGGCAACACTTGAAAGCCCAGATATCAAGCTATCTACTGGACTCTCCCCCTAAAAAAAATAAGTTAATATCGTATGGACCAATGACCCATATATCATATATTAAACTGATAAAAACAGATACTACACTTGATCTTAGCCAAAAGGCCGAGAAAGGTATTGATCGTGGATGACTTTATTGTCCTTTTATATTATAAATTTCATGTTTGGCTCTGTTAAATGTTTGATTAGAATTTAATATAGTAAGTTTAAGATGCTTTCCTTTGAGTAACTTCTTGTTTCGATATGGTTGTTTCCGGATTGATGTATTGTTATGCGGTTGATGTCATAAGGATAGAGTCGCATCATTTAAGCCTGAAGCTTCTTTCCTAGAATCCCAAAAGAAGTTTCTGAAATTAAGGGGGAGGTGTCTCTTTGGAAGAGATCGAACACGAGCCTGGTTGAAGAAAGATCCTTCTGACGAGGAGCTTGGCAAGATATATTGGAGGGGTCAGGACTTAAAAAGGTGGAGTGATTCAGGAGTTAACTAAGTAAATCTTGAGACTTAACATGAAGTTATATTTACATGAGTCATTCCTGTCTTAAAGCAACTTAGTATATCAAACGTTGAAAACGTACCTCTCAAATTTTGTTTCTACATGTTTCTAAAAATAAAAAAATAAAAAAAAATAAAAAACCCGAAAAACCTAGCGCGCAAGAAATATTATTTCATCATTGAAATAAATATTATGAAAGTGAATTGATAAAATATGACCCTTAATCACCCCTAATCACCCCAACTGTTTTATGGTGGTCCAAGTTCACCATGTCATTCTTGTCCTCCAATAGGATTTCTTAAAAGAGGGTGAATTTGTGAAAACATGACATTTATATTTTATACGGTCAGGGCCCGTATGTTTTTCTAGATTTCTATTGGTCCTTGATCACCAAATCATACTTGGTCCAGGACCAGAATAAAATTTCCGTAATCACCCACCTTCTCTTTTTTATTCGTTGAGTCAAAAACCCTTTGCCCCAACTCTGATTGATTCGATCCTAAACAGTAAACAACAACAACAACAACAACAACAACACTTTAATTGATTCCTCTCTTTATCCTAATCCGTCTTCATTTTCATAAGCGAACTTGAAAATAAGTAACTCGAAAAATAAGAATGGTTAACCGATGAAAAGTCTATTGCGTTATACTACTCGGTGCGTGTACATTACAGATAAATATAGCCCTGATAAGATAAGCTAACAGAATTTCAAATATAAGAAAATTCAAACACTAGAGCTTGGCAAGAAACTTAAAGGCATGCTCGTGTTTTTTAATGCTAATTACGGTAAAAAAAATTGTTTTGCGCATTCATATGAAGGAAAAAGCTTTCCCCAAAGCAACAGAAAAAAATAAAATAACTAAGAGATGATTATCACAATAGTACTCCTCCGGGCAGTACTAAAACAACCCAAAAGATTGAAACACTAAAACCAAAATCGGATGATTTTGAAGCATGTTCTTCAATATCACCACAATATTCTTCTAGAGAATTGTCTTATGTGTATACAGACTCAATTGAGCAAAATTCTGGGAAAAAAATGATGAATTAAAATCAGAAATATGAAGTATGGTGGTCATCAACAGAGGTGGCTGGTGGTGTCGCTAGATTCATGAAAGCAGAGGTGGGTGGTGGAGTCGACGGATTCTTGAAGATAATGAGGGCATTTATAACAGAAGCCTTATATAACGAAGATAAAAAATAAAATTTATCTCAAATAGCTTCTACAACAGAGTCTCTATTCTTATTTATTTTTAAGGATATGAACAGTGATTCCTTACATTAAAATATTTAATTATAAAAAATTATAAGGATGATGATGGGATGGCGCTGGAGTGAAATAGTAAATATTTAATGTGTAGAATACAATTATGAAGTAAAATATATATTATTTTATAGTATTTGAAATGTTATAGGGAAAAAGATAGGGATCTGCTCTGGAGTATTTTAAATTGCGATGCTGTAAAATAGGGATATGCATTATATTATGGATAAAATATGGTGTTTCTGATGTGAATCCCTTGAAAAGGGAGGCTGAAATGAAATAGTATTGATAGTGCGGCAATAAAATAGACACGACAAAATACTACACAACACACTTTTAGATTATTGATTATAATGTGGGACCTATTGATCAAATAAGATCCATAAAAATCAATGGTAGAAAATGTTGTTGTGGTATTTTGTTGTGAAATAACCAATTTTTGAAATGGAATTGGTTGTGCTATTGTTAAGTGGAAAAAATTGTTGAATTGAAAGTTAAAAGATGCATTAAAAATAAAAGATTTTTTAAGCCAAAAAAAAAAAAAAAATTATTAAAAAAGACAAAAACATTTACAAAATTATAAATAATGACACTATATACTTAAAGATAATAATACCCCTCAAATCTTTTTTTAAAAAACAACTGCTCCACTTATTTGTTGCTATACCCACCACGTACTTGATTGGGCTAGTTGTGTATATATATTGTCACTATTTTTTTTTTTTTTTTAGGAATTGTCACTAATATTTGACTAACATTATGGAGGGCGTGTCACCAGTAATAATAACATACTAGCCAGGCGTACCGTACGATGCATGGTGAGCCCTGTCTTTTCTAAATTTGACAAGGTTGTTAACTAGACCGGTTTTCTGTGATGCAATGTATGTGAAGTTGTTTTTTTAATGATGTTACGTAGGTCACCAAATGGAATATAAGTTAGTTGGTAAGCTGAATGTTTTAGCTTTAATGTACATTCCAAAAGTATATATATATATATATATATATATATATGTCATTACATACCTATGCAGCCTTTCTTCCGCCTTGCTGAAGTTATTTTAGACCCAAAAACCCTATTGATCTACCGATTCATCCTTTCTGCTTATATATATATATATCGACTGACCTAAAGTTGTACAAAAGCGAGCTAGCCATGGCACGCTCGTTGTCATCTGCTTAATTTACATGGTGCCATTTAATGGCATGATACTTATTCACATTGCAAAATGGAGGTTGGCTAAAACATTGGTAAGGCTGTAGTTATGTAGCATAAGTTTGTCATTGGGCTGGCAAGTCTATCCTGAATTACGCCACTGCATTGGTCACGCCTTTTCAGGGAATTCCAGCTTTACCTTCTTCATTGAGCTGGACTCTGTGGCATCACGTGGCTTGGACTCTGTGGCATCACGTGGCCTGGACTCTGTGGCATCACTTTGCATATGTTGTTCATTCATATCACCGAATAAGTTAACAATGTGTGTACCTTATAAGGGAATTTGCAATAAGGATATATAAATACTGATCTACCGTGGGACTGTGATTGTTCACTGTTGCATGTGTCGCAATAGAAGTCATCATTGGGTTGTGCTTCAATCAGCTGAAAGCACTTAGGGCATGTTGAATACCAGTTCTTCTAGGCTAAGTCCAGAATGCGCAACGTAACCTCGATGTGTTTTGTCATTAAAGCCATTAGAGAACCTGTACAAGTCCTGGAAATGTATGCCTATATGATGAAAGGTTTTTGTTGGATAACATTGCATGTTTTTACCTTCGTGTCTGGCTGTATACGTGAGATCGGTGTCATTTATATGTCCTTGATCTTGTCAATTGCCAATTCCAGATTATTCTTCGTCGGTTGTCCTACGGTCTTCATGATCAGTCCAATATTCACATCAACCAAAAGGACATTAACTTGGCCAATCTCATGCCATAATCGAATCTTCAGACGGTATGCATGAACGACGACATTGATTTACTGCAAACAGCCAAATAACTCCTCAACAAACATAAGAAAAAATTCAAATAAACTAATCTTAATCTGATTAAAAAGAAAAAAAAAACTTGATGAAGGTAAGAGAGAGAGAGAAGAACATACAAAACATAAGAAAAAGTTAATAGACAGAAACTGGAATTGCATCGACATCCCTGCAATTTACATCAGTTCCGGCGTCAATCAAAGCTGAAACACAATATGAAGTCCCACGCCTTGTTATATTTATTAGCAATGAATCAGCTCTAACTTAGAGCAAGAAAGAACAAAGTTAAGGTTCATCTTATTTTCAAAATGAAACATGGAAGAAGAATTGCTCACTGCCCAAAAAGTAGGTAACCAGTTGAAATGTTTTTCTGGAGCCAAAAAGCTAAAATGGATTATTCAAAAGTGGAAAACTTCAAACAGAGAAATAATTTTACCTCGACTCAAGGCATTGAAATTTCCCCTCTTCCTTTTTCTTATCCAATTTTCAATGGTAGAATGATGAAATAAAAACCATAGAAAGCTGACCACCAATTCTCAAATGCTTCTAGCACCTTCATTATCCATGGGAATGAAAAATTCATGAGATGTTGATTTAGATCACATCACCTGAAGAAGGTAGAATTAAAAGATCAGTTGAATTTGAATAGAGATCCATTGGTTAGAAAATCTAAAATCAAAATGATTTTCTACTTATTATCTTCTAATAATTCTGACCATTTCACTTTCACCGATAACAGCATTGTTGACATTATATCATCCAAACGGCCAAAACACTGTAAACGATAGCTAATAACTGAGAAATCATCAATAAAATGTCCATGAAAAAAGTCTTTTACAAATTTTAACTGGAGAAATCAAAATTTTCATGATATTGAAGAAGACAACGACCATTGACCAACTCAAAAAATACCAAAAATAAAAGAAAATTAACGACTCTGCTAAAATTAAAGCCTTCAATCTTCCCCAAGATTCTAGTTGAGTCTCAGTGCAAAATCATAGGTCTACACCACAAATTGCTCAATTATTAGCCTCTCAGCAGTAAGAGAACATTTATTCACTAAAGAATGATAAAGACAAATTATATTAATGTTTAAATGAATCATATACTATTTCAATATCATAAAAAGTACATAGTTTTTATGATTAATCATCTAAACAATAGTGGATATTTTCTCAAGTTTTCCATTACAACTAAACGAGTAAAACAATAGGTGAAAAAACCCCACTCAATTCAAAACACACACACCCAACAACCGCGGAAATTCGGAATTGGAAAGACAGAAAGAGGAAGAGAAGAATGTAACGCCCCCAGACCCTGGGTCTGGTAGCGTTAAATTAATGAGTCATAAATGGTCCGGTCAACTGATTAGACCGCCGTCCTCGCTTGGTCTAAAAGGGCTAACCCGAGTTGACAAGACCTTTATGTCTCACACTTATATGGGGGTGAGCATTCATTTACTTTACCGATGTGGGATATCACATTCTCTCCCCTTATAAGGGACTGGCGTCCTCGCCAGGACGGCCAAGACTTGTCCCGGATCGTCCCTACCAGAGGTAACTAGAGGCCATCCTTACACCGTCTTCTTGTACGGTGTAGCGCATAGTTCCGTCTGATAGTCGGCTCCGAATACCATTCTGTAACGCCCCCAGACCCCGGGTCTGGTAGCGTTAAATGAGTCATAAATGGTCCGGTCAACTGCTTAGACCACCGTCCTCGCTTGGTCTAAAAGGGCTAACCCGAGTTGACAAGACATTTATGTCTTACACTTATATGAGGGTGAGCATTCATTTACTTTACCGATGTGGGATATCACAAAGAAGGTATAGGAGAAGAAAACAGAAGCAAATACCTACCGGAGAAGGAGAATGAACTGCCGGAAGACCGAAAGCAACTCTCGCACAGATAGATGGGAAGCTGAATGGAAAATGAAATCCATATGAACCCCCACCATCTTTAGAAAATTAGTGAATTTCGACAGTGAATTTCAGTAGTGAATTTAAACAGTGAATGTCTAACAAAAGTGAATTTCGACAATGGATAAACAGTTTTGTCCTTTATGCAAAAATTTCAAAAAACTGTCATTCTACCTCATTCCCCTTAAAAATTATTAGGATTAGGATTATTAGGAAACAGGAAAATATATATAAAATATATAGAGGAATAGGAAAAAAGAAGAGCAGAAAATGACAAAGTAGTCGTACCAATTTTTCGCTTTTAATAAGAACTCCAACTTACGATATCAGATATAATGTGACACTATTAATTATCACATTATTTGACATTATCATTTGACATTCTGATACATTGTTATTTGAAACTATAATTTGACATTGTAATACTATTTGACACTACCATTTGACATTGTTGTACTATGTAACACTGATATTTGCCTACCATTGTCGTTGAACATTAGAGTTGTTATGAAAAATGATTGTGCCACAACAAACTTTTTAAATCATTGATTTTTTTAAAACTCATATAATTCAGTAGGTCCGACATTATAATCAATGGCTCTAAAGTGTGTTGTGGACAATGTTATGCATATTTTGTTGTGGCTATATATATATATATATATATATATATATATATATATATATATATACTTTAAAGATAGCAACAACAAGGGAGAAACTGATGCCACAAAATCTGGACCATAACAGCACATAAAAATAGAACCGAATATTGAGGCTAAAAGATGATGTGAAGTTGGACTTATGGCTTTGAGTGATGCCGCAAAAAATGGAGTGCTTACCAAACCACGTAGAAAATCTGACGGGTGGATTATGGAACTATACCATTGACTTTCTGAAACACCTCTTCGAAGGTTGCCCCGTTAAAAAGTCCTTCTGCTTTGTGCGTTTGTGTTCTTGAGCTGGCAATTGGCAATCATGGTATGGATTTCTCTTAAAATGATTATTCCGTGGAAAGGTATGTTATTTATCTTTTTCCCTCATTCTTTGCGTTTAATTTAGCAGAAAGACATGAGTATGGCTTGATGTGATTGCAACCATTTTTGTTTATACTTGGTTTCTTTTAATCTGCTAAGTCTTTGAGGATTTGCAACGCATTGAATTGTGTCTATGTAAATATTTTTGGGAAAAGAACGGGTGTCATATAATGCAATATGAAATCCTTGCTGAGATATATATTGGTATTTGTATTATTTTTTTTTTGAGAAAAGGTATTTGTATTATTGTGTATACAATTACACGTGACTCCCATAGGATTTCGGTTTCGTTTTTTGAGAAAACCATGCATGTTGTTTTGATGAGAATAAATTTTTTCCATGTACTGTGAGTGTATAAAATTGAACACAAAACAAAAATTATAAAATATAATAAAACGTGGGGAGTGAGTTATATATTTATTCCGTTAGTACAATGTGAAATTGACTTATTGAATGATGTCAATTTAATAATTATACTTGGTATGTGCGGGATAAATATTTAGTTTTTGGGAATGATGACAATTGTTGATGATTCTATGCATAATTTTTATGAGATAAAAATGAGGAACTATACTGGTCATTTGATCCAACAAATCAAGGAGTGAAAAACCGAGAAATGAGAATCCTCTGATATCTAAATTCTATTATGGTGAAAGAAGATGATGATATTCTATTGTGTATATTTCTGCAGTGAATATCGTAACATCTATTGAAAAATTGGTGATAGACTCAGAGGCTATTCGGTGTGTTTGTGTGAACTGAGTTATTAATTAAATCTTGGGGATGAAAATAAGATTGTCTATTCTAGAAACTCAAAACGTTAAAAGTCTTGAGTGGGGTGCTACATGTTTCTCGGATATTTAAATTAAATTGATGCCGTTCACTCTTTTAGAAAATGTGGGGGTTTAAAAAGGGGTATTTTTTAGAATGACCAAGATGTGATGTTATGATTCTTATGATTGGCAATGAGTATAATCACCTTCTATTCTCGTTGATGAGTTTTAAATCTTTGTGTATTATTTGTTTTTATATATGGACGAGAGAGTGAGAATAAAATATGTGATAAAAGTATGTTTACCTCTTCAGCATATGCAGACTTGGAGTAATCACATTGCTATTGTAATGTTTTTTAATGTAGTTGAAGGTCATGAAGGAAATGCTTTAATATGTCATATTTGATTAAAAAGAAAAAGGGGATCGTATAAATCCTTATATATATACTCTATATTTCTACATTGGAATCCTTTGGAATTGTTTTCTTGCTATCATCCTTTTTATTGGTTGAGATTTTAACTTGAGTTGCAGCAATGAAGACATTGTTATTATTGTATAACGTGAGGCATTCAGCAAGAAAAAAAAGGGATTCCATGGTGACTCGCTATATCAATACTGCACATAATGTGTGTAATGAGTCAATACACTCATAATCATAATCCTTAATGTGGAAAGGAACCATAAATGATGGTATCATATATTGTGGATTTTCAATGTGACTGAAAATGAATCACGGATTCAATTGAGATAAAATCCACTAGATTTATATATTATCTCACTGTGGGGTGATATGATTAATGTCAGAGTTTTAACTCTAGACCTGGATGGTACTAATGCTAAATGCTTAAAAATACCGTGTGAGAGTATCGTTGGAAGGGAATCCAGTATCATTGATGTGTTTTATGGTTGTCAATATGACAATATATATTGTGAATAATGACTAAGACATGATACTATGTCTTGAGCTCACAAAGCAATTGCTAAGAAGTTTTGGCCAAAATTATGATTTAACCACGCGTGATGATATGTGATATTTCTAAACTTGGGGGGGATGAGACTATTATGCCAATCGTATGTCGATGGAGATGGAAACCCAACCTATGTGATTGGAAATCCCATGAATTAGGTTCATATGGTAATAACGAAGTCTCTATTAGACCTTGGAGCACTATAACAAATTATGTCTCTCCTATGATGTGTGAATAGTGCTGATAAATTCATTTAAATTTGAGGGATGAGTAAAAGCTCTTAATGAATTCATAACACTTAAGGGTGGTGTAATTTGAAGGAAGAATACATTTGATGAATTCACCCATATGAGTGTGGAGTGTGGCCTCTCCTATGAGATGACTTTGGTTAAGTCTCTAGAGCACTCATGAATAACTAGGCACGCGCACGGCCTTATACGCAAAAACGCGTTGATCAGTAATATCAAAGGCATAAATGTGATTGTAAAACCTCTGTCTTACAAAAGGGTATATTGGTTCATAGAAGCTTGCTTCACCTTTAACTCTGTGAGATAACGTTTCACAATTCTAAATCTGGTTCATAGCTCAATAAGCACCAGGTTGATGCGTTTATGCCACCATGTGTAATTCTCAACAAAGTATATTTTTCATTCTGAAATCTTTTGAAATTTGTGGGGGATTGTTGGTATTTTTATAAATTATTTCAAAAGATTTACATTTTATATTTGAGATTGTTGTAATCCTTATTAAATTTGACAATTTGTTTTTAGAGATTATATATATGAGTTTATTTAACATTTTAACAATATAATACTCTAATTCATAGCTGTCAGTTTTGGTGACTTGATATCTAAAATGATAAGTAAATCTGGTGGAACCAATCTGGAAAAACTAAGACTGAGATTGATGGTCAGTTCAGTTAAGTATATTCAGTTTTGTGAAAGTCAGTTTGATGAAGTGCAACTGAGTTTCTTCTGAAGTCAGCAGTCAGTTTTGGTCTACTGAGTTTTGCTGAGTATAGATGAGTTCTACATCTGGGCAGTTGATTACAAGTCTGGAAAGTCAGCTTTGAGCTGAGTTTCGTCTGGTGGATAACAGCTGGAGTTGGGGTCCACATCTGGGGTATTTATGAGAATTCCGACAAAGATCTCTGGCGGTTAGGGTTTGGGATTTATGTCTATAAATACCAATGATGTAATCATTGCAATATGTGTCTTTCAAGAGTGTTGTTCACACACTTGTGAAAACCTTATAATTCTGTGCATAATAAAATATCTCATTTTCTGTCCGTGGAGTAGTCGGCACAATGCCGGAAACCACGTTAAATCACTGTGTTCTTCTTGTTATCAATTCCGCCATTCTTTACGTTTGCATTGCTATCTGTGTTTGTTTCTTTCTTAAACTGCATATTCCTATATGTGTTTATAACAAACTGGTGTTAGAGCGTCATGTTCAAGATTCAGGAGTTGCAGGTGAACAGAGTTGATCTTCACCAAGACCGGTGACCGGTGCTAGGATTTTGTGATCAAATGGTTGTTCTTTAATTAGAAGGATGTCAACAATGAAAGTGAAGATTGATAAATTTACAGGGGCAAATCAAGATGCGGGCCTTGTTAAAGCAACAAGGATTATGGACTCCTTTATCTGATAAGGGGGATGCCAATGCAGCAGATTATGCCAGTCTGGAGGAGAAAGCACATTCAACCATCATGTTGTGCTTGTCTGATGATGTTATCACAGAAGTTGCTGAGGAAGACACTGCTGCCAAGTTATGGTTAAAGCTTAAAAGCCAGTATATGACTAAGTCATTGACCAACAAGTTGCTGCTGAAGCAGAGGCTATTCAGCCTGAGGATGCATGAGGGGACTCAGTTGAGAGATCATCTTGATTAGCTGAACACAATATTACTTGATCTCAGGAATATTGATGTTAAAATTGAGGATGAAGATGATGCTTTGATTTTGCTGGTTTCATTACCAGCTTCCTATGAGAAATTTGTGCAGTCCTTCATAGTTGGGAAGGATACATTTGCTTTAGAGGATGTAAGGTCAGCTTTACATGCCAAGGAGCTGAGACATAAGGCAGCTGGGGCAGACAATCAGGCTGTAGGACTGATAGTCAGTAGCAGCAGTGGAAGAGAGCATGGTCAGTCTAGGAAGAAAACTTCCTAGAAGACAAGGACCAAAGGCCCTAAATCCACAGATGTTTGCAATTATTGTAAGGAGCAGGGACATTGGAAGTCCAACTATCCAAAGAGGAAGAAACAGCAGGAGAACAGTTCTGGCACAGCTGCTGTTGCAGCTGAGCATGATTCAAATGAGGACATGGTCCTAGTGGCAGGAGAGTCAGCACATCAAACTGATGTGTGGATTCTGGACTCTGGGGCATCCTTTCATATTTGCCCTCACGGAGAGTGGTTCTCAAGTTATCAACAGATAGATGGTGGTCATATATCTATGGCAAACAGCAAGGTCTGCAAGGTAGTTGGAATTGGCTCAGTTCAGTTGAGGACAGAGGATGGAAGATTCTGTAAACTGAGTGAAGTTATACATGTTCCACAAATGACCAAAAACTTGGTATCTCTCAGTTCTCTGGACAGCAGAGGATTCAGTTTTAAGGGGGAAAGTGGTGTGCTAAGTGTCTATAAAAACTCAGTTGAGGTTCTCAAAGGAATCAAGAAAGGGACTCTGTATATACTACAAGGGTCAGTTGTTGCTGGTTCTGCTGCTGTGGCATCAACTGAGATTCATCAGTCACAACTTACAAAACTGTGGCATATGAGACTGGGTCACATGGGTGAAAAGGGGATGCAGGTTCTTTCTCAGAAAGATCTTCTTGGGGGATGTAAGTGTTGGAATAGTGTCCTAAACCCAATCGGGTTGGACCGGATCCGACCGGGTCGGATCATTTATACTATTTCTTTACGTTTATACATATATTAAATGGCTTTTCTGTTGTCATATATCTGTTCTTTTAAAGAACCAATTATGAATTGTTATGTAATAACGTCCTTAGTATTAAACTGTGATAGAGAAACCATGATAGGCGATTATGGTTGATGAGATCTCTAATCACTTTAATAAGTTTGATACTTAAATGTCTCTAGGCTGATGTACTATTAAACAGGGCATTGATAGTATGAACATGCTAGCACGTATTAGATGTCTTCTGTCTTTAGGGCAGGGATAGATCTCGTCTATCGAAGTGTAGAGACACTTGGACTGTACGTGGACGTGTATTAGAGAATGCGTACGTTAGACTGACCCACTTACACGGATAAGTGTCACACTATGTGGCGGTTGTGTAATTATCCTTATGACCGGAGTCTTCATGGCATCACGGTGTGGATTGTCATGCTTTGACACTATTGAGGTTTCCCCTAGCCACGGGCGATCATGCGGTAGTGATTGGGTATGATACTGAAGCATGCGGAGTATACATGATTGGTCGTCCGGGAATCGCGTATCCTATGATTGGGATCGAATATCCGAAATGGCCTTCTTATAAGGAATGTCTTACACTCGTGAATCTTTGCAAAGTGGGAGTAAACGAGTTACTTCGAGAGAGTTTGATATCCAGATTATAAGATACGGTCGTTGATGTTTTGACACTCGACTAACGACCGTATGGATATTATTACAGCGATAGGATTGTAAGTTACACGGTAACTGTTTCACATGAAAGGTAGTAGTCATTGCATTTGACTCTTCCGATGATTGGGGGTCACGGTGTGTTGCTAGACGCTATCCCGTGATCGTTAGGCATGAAGGGCATTTTCGTAATTTGCACTTTGTGTCTACGGCCAACATATTCGAAGCCTATCGGGTCACACACATATGAACATCTAGTCGGATTAAAATGTGGTTATAGATGATAACCAAATAAGGAAAGTTTATCTCGAGACTATAAAGGTTATAGTGGTAAATTAATATGGTGGTATTTATTTATTATGAATAAATTAAATACAAGATATTAATTATATTAATTAAAGAATATTCCGGAAGCCAATTAATGGCTAAAGGGGCGCATATATTATTGTGTATAAGATACACTTGGATTGTGCAATTTAATTAATGGTATTACCTATTATTGATATTAGATATTAATAAAATAAAATAATATTTATATATATATATTCACACATGCGTGTGTGTGGTGTGCATATGTGATGCATGCGCACTAGTGTAGTATGGATATATAATATGTATAGATTTATTTGTGTAAAATATATATGTGATATATACACATGTGTAAATTGATTTATGGTAATAAAATAAAGATAGTCAATATTAGATATTGACAATATCTTGGAATATTCAATATAAGATATTGACAATATCCTAGATTTATTTAATATGAGATATTATAATAAATGAGATAAATCAATCAATTGTATTTTCCTTATTTTATTGGAGAAAGGTTTTCTTCCTTTCTACTCTTCTTTGGGGCACCACTTTCCCTATAAAAAGGAAGTGGGTGTCAAACTCTTTGGAACATCACAATTCCAAGAACTAATAGTTCTTGTATAAAATAGAGAGCATCTTTTGGAGAGTTGGAGAGAGGGGAAAAAGGCCGGTCTAGCAACCGGAGTTTTCCAATAGCAATCCATGATGGGATTCCGACGAGCTGTTCGTGTGGACTAGCGGTAGAGGCCGAACACTTGGGCGGCTCTATGCAGAACTACTCTCCTTTGACGGTCAAAGCGTCGATCTTATAGATCAACCAATGTAACCACCGTCTATTACTTATTTGTTTATTGCTTAAACGAAGTCGATCTTGGATAAAAGGAAATCAAAATTTTAAATTCCGCTGCGTTCCCGCGTAGATTTCCTTACAGTGGTATCAGAGAGAGCTTGAGCTTAAGCAATAAGCATGTTATTTTGCGTAGTTAATTTTATCGTTTAAATCACGTGATTAAAAAGATGAAAGAATTTTAATTCGCAAAATTGATACACGAAAAAAAAAAAAAAGGCGGCAATGGTGGTGCTCGGCCGATCGGCGGCGGCACCACCACCGTGTGATCACCGGCGGCGGCGGCGGCCTCCGGGCTCCCGGCGGCTGCTGGCGTGATGCGGTGGCCCCAGTTTTGTTTTGTGTATTTTGTGATTTAATATGGTTCATAGTTGTGATTATTAATTTCCTTTTGTTTAGTTGTGTCATGTGGCTAACCAATGGTTCAAATAGTTTGGGCCATTGGGATGCCACATGGCATTAAAATAATAATGGCCTTTCCAAACTTTGTTTGGAATAGGCCTAGGCCCTTTCCAAATATTTGATTTGGGAAAAGGCCTAGGCCTAAGCCACTTCCAAAATTTTGATTTTGGAAAGTGGCCAGGCCTAAACCAAAAATTATTTGGCCTTTCCAAATATTTGATTTGGAATAGGCCTAGGTCCTTTTCAAATATTTGATTTGTAAAAGGCCTAGGCCTAGGCCACTTCCAAAATTTTGATTTTGGAAAGTGGCCAGGCCTAAGCCAAATTTGGTTTAGGAAACCAAAGGCATCCCTTTGATTACGAATCAAAAGGAAAGAAACAAAAGAGAAATAATTTTAATTTTGATTTATTTTGGAATAGTTCTAATTAATTAAAATTAAAATTAAAATCGGTTTAAAATTAATCGTTAATTTTATTTCGATTAAAATCATTTAATTAATTAAATGTTAATTAGTTAATTGATTGGATAAAATTATTTAATAGATTAAATGTTAATTGATTAATTAAGACGCAAGTAGTTAAATTTTAATTTTATCTCTTTCATAAGATTTTGTTGTATGGATTAGATATAGTAGATATAATATGATTATATGGACCCCGATTGATCATGGACTCGACCGATAGGATAGATGTGAATGATTTAAATTTTCTGTTGGTTTAAAAATTGTCCTAGGCCGTTATGAAGAACGTGACCTAGTTTATTTTCTGCATTTATCCCATTCCCGTTAGCTCCCCCCCGTGTACGGCGGGTGTATTTATTTTATTAGATAGAATTAAATGTAACAAGAATGGAGCAGAAGATGAAGACCAAAGAAAGACGAAAATAAAGATCTCATTGGAGAATGGAGCATTAAAGATCCTATTGGCGGTTGCAGCTATCCTTAGATTGTGACCCGCGGTTTCGTCAGTTTGTATTCGAAACCGCACCTAGGAAAAGTCCATGATCATACCGGTTACTTTACGCGTTTATTTATTTTGTGCTTGTATTTATTTTATATGATACGATAGATGCATGACTAGACACGATCTAGATAAATGTGTAGGATGTATGTCTATAGAGATAGATATATTTGATGAGACCGTAATTAAAATTAATTAAGTGAATTAATTTACGTAAATACTTCCACAACAAAAATCAAGTCGAAAATTGTCTCCCAATATTATAGCGACGGTGAAGAGCCTTTGTTCGGATCCAACTGATCGGCCCTCGTCGGGAGTTGACCTACCACGGGTATATCGTCGTTATTGAGATATGATCGTATGAGATCTCGCGAATATTGGGTTATGACTTGACTAGAGTATTGCGGTGATTGGCCCTCGTCAGGACCGTCTTATTCTAGAGGCAAGGGGTTGACTACCACATAAAGATGTGAATTGTCAAAGAGTTGACTAGTCAACCACCAAGAGTCACATAGAGATGTGATTGGTAAGAGTTACATACCTTTCGAATTATTCCGGTTGATCGGCCCTCGTCGGGAATCGGGGTAACTAGATGGGATCTTGGCCACTAAAGAATTTTTGAAAGATTCTTGAAAGTCAATTGGGAGTAGTTGACTAGTGGGAGCAAAATCATAAATCAAAAGACCATTTTTGATTTTGCGTGTATAAACAACAACACTCTTTTATTTTCATTTTTATGTTGTAGTTTTAGCAAACTTTATATTTATGTTTTATTCTCGATTAGTAAAACCAAATTATGACTGTTAATTTTGAGAAACGTTCTCAAATATGGTTAAGTAATTTTAATCCTTTTAAAATAAGCAATGGCATGAGCAATCCCGTTATAGTAGTTAGAGACAAGGAGATTACATAATTGATGCAGTGTTCCGAGACTTTAATTATTAATGAAAGCGGAAGCTCATGATATGATTAAATCATTTGAAATAAGTTTCAACGAATTAGTCATATATTGGATACGATCCAAGATGATCATTCAGTCATACGATGACAATTAATTCAAACGTTGGATAAGAATGACCACATCGAATTTTGGAAAGGTTGTTTTCAAAATTGTAAGATTTAAGTATCGACTTATTTCTTTAATCATTGCTTAAAGGTTAATTAAATAGTTAATGTTTTAAATACGATTTAAAAGGTTAAATAAACTATTTAATAAACTTTAGATTTTCTTTATGAAAGGAAATCAAAGACATAGCTCTTGTGATCTTTTCTTAAGTCTTATGAAGACTACAATAAGAAACATTTTTAAGTGCTTAAAGGATTGAAAAGGAAAGTTAGGGCATGTGCTCAAATAGAGAACTTATTGAAGTTTCTATTCTAGGCAATTGCGTTGAGATAAATCTATCTAAGTTCAAAGTCAACTCTAAGATATATGATATCTTACGAGTGTGATTAAATTAGAAAGATTAAATACAGATATGGAAGGTGAAGCAAATGTTGTAATACTTACCATATTCTGGATCTAGTAAACTGATAAGGGAACTAAATAAATGTTATTATGTTCCGGTTCTTATGAAGAACATACTTTCAGTTATCTGTTAGGATTTAGTAGATATATTCAATTGTAAAGAATAAATGTTATTCCGATAAAGTTGGAAGGTCACTGAATCTAACATACTAGATTGTTGTCACTATATAGTTGATATATGTGATGAGATCTCAACTAAATATTTGTATGGCTATTATCCTTGATATTTGTAGTTGTTCTAGATGTAGTCTCTCTGGAAGGGAAGCGCGTAATTAAACGTCATTCTGATGATGTTGAACCATATGATTATGAATCATGTGGGTTATACGTATCTTATCCAAAGAGGACTAAAATACCCTTTTATGAAAAGGTTATAAATTCTAGAAAAATTGTCTAAAGCCTAAACATACGAACGTTTGTTGGCTTGTGACAATTAATGCCACAAATAATTGTTTATTAGTCTCTATAACTATTTTTTGAAATAGTCAAGTGTACTCTGTGAAGTGCATAATTCGGAAAGCCCGAAAAGTTCGAGCTAGTACGAATATGAGATTGATGAGCTACTTAGGAATTAATCTTCAATTGGATTGAAGTAATTAATACTTGAAGGGTGTTTCAGAAGTCGTCTGAAATAGAATCAGATTCTCCCTTGAAGGATACCATCTTTGGGATATGCAATTAGATTGTGTTCCCAAAATGGAAATAACACTTTATATGATAAAGGTGTGACGCAAGCCATGCGATGTATCCCTTACCCATTTTGGGATAGTGCCCTTATACTTAACCTGGTTCCAAAGAATAAAGGTTGAATAAATTCCATATTAGATATGGAGGAGGATAATGTCGAATCTATCTTAACCGATGATTTGAAGTTGTCATAGGCAAAGTCAGAAAGGCTTGGAGCCTGGTACGACATATACAACTTTGTGGAATGTCTTAGCAAGTACGCTAGATATTATTTATCTGTCCGCGGAGAAAAATGTTTGTCTCCAAACATGCTATTTTCTAGAGGAAGTGTTACTTCCAAAAGAGACAGTGGGAGTAAATAAGATCTCAAAAGAGTTTGAGAACCACAAAGATATATTCAACCATTGGAGCATGAGCAGACGCCGCATAGCGATGAGGTGTAAAACACTGCTCAGTGCACACAAAAGTTCTGTAAGTCTGTGGATAACCTCAAGCCTGAAAAGGCTGTTGGTAAGTTCATCTTGAAGAATGAATATCTCACGACTTATGAAAGAATGTTTGAGAGGAAAGATTGAGAGATATGGCCAGGAGCCATAATATCTGAATAAGAATTCCATCAGTGACAAACCAGGTTATGAACCTAGTCTGTCTTACCCAAGGGGAGTGTCCCTGAAAGGCTGACATGGATAGTAATATGATTACCATAAGGCTATAGTGACGGCTGAAGGGTATGAGGTGTAAACCTTGTAATTACCTTTATGCTGCCAGCTGAGCCCAGTTCTATTCAGATGATACTTGTTATAACTTTGTATCATGACTATATGATAGTGTTGAAGACGTTGGGCAGACAGCTCGATGTTCATAGACGATAACATGATATGTAAGCCCATGAGATCCATTTGTGGACTCAAACAAGTTTCTCTAGAAAAATTTCTTTGTTTGATAATCAAAGGAGTTTGATTTAGTCAAAAGAAGGATATGCCCAATGTGCAAGATGGGTAGTGGGAGTGTGTTACGATTTTTGAGTAAGGTATTGGATATCTCTCTCAAGAATTAATACCCCATGTCACAGTCAATTAATGTTTGGTAGTTCAAGGTCTTTTACGAAAGCACTTGGATTGGCAGTTCTTATTTTGGAAATAAGAATCTATAGTGATAGATTTAACTGCTGTTAGATTATAGTTTACCTATATAGATGTGATGCTAAAAGAAGTTTAGCATAGATCGCGAGATCTGTCTATGTTAGGACATTGGTCCTAAAGATAAGGTGAAAGATGATGCTTGTGGAAGGTTTCCTTTGATAATGCGATAGGAACCATCATAAAAGTAATGCCAGATGTTCATAGTCCATCAATAGTCATGAGCAAGTATGAAAGTAAATCTGGTGAATGTCGAGAATATCCTTAAACAAGTTAAGGAAAGTTTCCTAGTTTATTGAAACTTGGAATTAAATAAACATAGATATACAGACGTAAATCCTGAGCCTTATGTAGGCGAGTGGGAGCTACGGTCTGGGTTTGCAGTCACTTTGATTAAGTGATACAGTGAGCTGGAAATGTTCTAGCCTATGGGTCACTGTAAATTCTACAACTGAGCCAAAACACAGTAGTGCCTTAGAGGCGCAGCAGGAGCAGTACATGGATCTAGAAGGTTCATTCCAGAACCTTATACGGTTCTTCCACCTTTTCTATATAGTTGATATAGTAAGTGGATTCATTGCTTGAAGCAAGGACCAGGGTCTCGTCAGAGATTCGTGTGTGTGTTGAGGCGGTTCCTTTGACTTGGTCATTTGGAACATGATATGAAGATAGTCCGAGTCCCCACGGATAGCGATCCGTTTATGGCTAGGGCTAGTTGCGAGTATTGCATGAGATTCTTGTGTTTCAACTTGGTCTTGTGCATGCGAGTGATTGGTTTTAGGCCAAGTGGGAGATTGTTGGAATAGTGTCCTAAACCCAATCGGGTTGGACCGGATCCGACCGGGTCGGATCATTTATACTATTTCTTTATGTTTATACATATATTAAATGGCTTTTATGTTGTCATATATATGTTCTTTTAAAGAACCAATTATGAATTGTTATATGATAACGCCCTTAGTATTAAACTGTGATAGAGAAACCATGATAGGCGATTATGGTTGATGAGATCTCTAATCACTTTAATAAGTTTGATACTTAAATGTCTCTAGGCCGATGTACTATTAAACAGGGCATTGATAGTATAAACAGACTAGCACGTATTAGATGTCTTCTGTCTTTAAGGGCGGGGATAGATCTCGTCTATCGAAGTGTAGAGACACTTGGACTGTACGTGGACGTGTATTAGAGAATGCATACGTTAGACTGACCCACTTACATTAAGTGTCACACTATGTGGCGGTTGTGTAATTATCCTTTGACCGGAGTCTTCATGGCATCACGGTGTGGATTGTCATGCTTTGACACTATTGAGGTTTCCCCTAGCCACGGGCGATCATGCGGTAGTGATTGGGTATGATATTGAAGCATGCGGAGTATACATGATTGGTCGTCCGGGAATCGCGTATCCTATGATTGGGATCGAATATCCGAAATGGCCTTCTTATAAGGAATGTCTTACTCTCGTGAATCTTTGCAAAGTGGGAGTAAACGAGTTACTTCGAGAGAGTTTGATATCCAGATTATAAGATACGGTCGTTGATGTTTTGACACTCGACTAAAGACCGTATGGATATTATTACAGCGATAGGATTGTAAGTTACACGGTAACTGTTTCACATGAAAGGTAGTAGTCATTGCATTTGACTCTTCCGATGATTGGGGTCACGGTGTGTTGCTAGACGCTATCCCGTGATCGTTAGGCATGAAGGGCATTTTCGTAATTTGCACTTTGTGTCTACGGCCAACATATTCGGAAGCCTATCGGGTCACACACATAAGAACATCTAGCCGGATTAAAATGTGGTTATAGATGATAACCAAATAAGGAAAGTTTATCTCGAGACTATAAAGGTTATAGTGGTAAATTAATATGGTTGTATTTATTTATTATGAATAAATTAAATACAAGATATTAATAATATTATATTAATTAAAGAATATTCCGTAAGCCAATTAATGGCTAAAGGTGGCGCAATTTTAGTGTGTATATGATACACTTGGATTGTGTAATTTAATTAATGATATTACCTATTATTGATATTAGATATTAATAAAATAAAATAATATTTATATATATATATTCACACATGCGTGTGTGTGGTGTGCATATGTGATGCATGCGCACTAGTGTAGTATGGATATATAATATGTATAGATTTATTTGTGTAAAATATATATGTGATATATACACATGTGTAAATTGATTTATGGTAATAAAATAAAGATAGTCAATATTAGATATTGACAATATCTTGGAATATTCAATATAAGATATTGACAATATCCTAGATTTATTTAATATGAGATATTATAATAAATGAGATAAATCAATCAATTATATTTTCCTTATTTTATTGGAGAAAGGTTTTCTTCCTTTCTACTCTTCTTTGGGGCGCCACTTTCCCTATAAAAGGAAGTGGGTGTCAAACTCTTTTGAACATCACAATTCCAAGAACTAATAGTTCTTGTATAAAATTAGAGAGCATCTTTTGGAGAGTTGGAGAGAGGGGAAAAAGGCCGGTCTAGCAACCGGAGTTTTCCAATAGCAATCCATGATGGGATTCCGGCGGGCTGTTCGTGTGGACTAGCGGTAGAGGCCGAACACTTGGGCGGCTCTATGCAGAACTACTCTCCTTTGACGGTCAAAGCGTCGATCTTATAGATCAACCAATGTAACCACCGTCTATTACTTATTTGTTTATTGCTTAAACGAAGTCGATCTTGGATAAAAGGAAATCAAAATTTTAAATTCCGCTGCGTTCCCGCGTAGATTTCCTTACAGTAAGGTCAAGAATCTAGACTTTTATGAGCACTGTGTGTTTGGGAAGCTTCATAGGAGCAAGTTCTCAAAAGGGGTACACAACACAAAGTCATCACTTGATTACATTCATTTTGATTGTTGGGGACCATCAAAGGTGGAGTCATTGGGTGGTCACAGATATTTTGTGTCCTTTATTGATGACTATTCAAGGATGACTTGGGTGGTGCTGATGAAACACAAAAGTGAGGCATTCAAGAGCTTCATGCAATGGAAGGCTCTAGTTGAAAATCAGTTGGGGAAGAAGATCAAGAGGCTTCATACAGATAATGGTCTGGAATTCTGCTGGACTGAGTTTGATGAGTTGTGCAGAAATGAGGGTATTGCCAGACATCATACAGTCAGGAATACTGGAGAGAGCAAGATGTATGCTTTCTCATGCTGGTTTGTCAAGGAGATTTTGGGCAGAGGCTGTAACCACAGCTTGCTACTTAATCAATAGGAGTCCTCACATATGGATCAGTCTCAAAACACCAGTTGAGATGTGGTCAGGCAAGCCTGCAGATTATTCAGTTCTAAGGGTATTTGAAAGCACAATTTACTATCATGTCAGTGAAGGGAAACTGGAACCAAGGGCCAAGAAAATAGTGTTTGTGGGGTATGGCGATGGAGTAAAGGGGTACAGAATTTGGTCATCAGCTGAAAACAGAGTGATTCTCAGTAGAGATACAGTTTTCGATAAAAAATCTATACTCAGTTCATCAGTGGGGAGGGTAACTGAAACTGAAACCAGTGCTAAAACTGAGAAAATTGACAGTAAGGTGGAGCTTCAGGTGGAGTCAGTTGAAACGCAACAGTCAACTGATCTAAGTCAGTTTTTGTCTGATCTGGTTACTGAACCAGAACTGAATCCAAGCCAGTCAATTGAGCAATTGTCAGTTGAGCGTCAAACTTAGAACGTGGGTCAGCAGAGTATATCTGTCAGTAGAGTTAGAAGATCCAATGTTGGGATACCTCCTAGGAGGTATGGGATTGATGATATGGTTGGATACACACTTCAAGTTGCAGAAGAAGTGGATGGTTTTGAACCTTCTACTTACAGGGAAGCAGTGACATGTTCTGAAGCATCTCAATGGCTTGCTGCCATGGGAGATGAAATGGAGTCATTACTGAAGAATCAGACTTGGGATCTAGTTAAACAACCAGTTGAAAGGAGAGTTGTTACTTGCAAATAGATTTTCAGAAAGAAGGAAGGGTTAACTGAGGCAGAAGGAGTTAAGTATAAGGCACGTTTGGTTGCAAGAGGATTCAGTCAGAAAGAAGGGGTGGATTTTGATGAGATATTCTCACAAGTAGTCAGACATACTTCAATCAGAGTGTTACTAGCAATGGCGGCACAGCAGGAGTTAGAACTTGAGCAATTAGATGTGAAGACAGCTTTTCTACATGGTGAGGTAGATAAAGAAATATACATGACTCAGCCAGAGGGTTTTCAAGTTCCTGTTAAGGAAGATCTCGTGTGTAAGTTGAAGAAGTCCTTGTATGGACTGAAGCAAGCTCCTAGACAGTGGTATAAAATGTTTGATAGTTATATGATCCAGTTAGGTTACAGCAGATGTCCTTATGATTGCTGTGTTTACAACAGTTAGTTAGAAGATGGATCATACATCTATCTTGTGTTATATGTGGATGACATGCTGATAGCTGCAAAGAAGAAGTCTGATGTTCAGTATCTGAAAGACCTTCTCAGTGCTGAGTTTGAAATAAAAGATTTGGGTGCAGCCAAGAAAATCTTGGGGATGGAGATCTGGAGAGGTAGAAGCCAGAAGGAACTGTTCTTATCTCAGCAGGGCTATATACAGAAGATTTTGTCAGAGTTTGGCATGTCAGCTGCTAAGCCAATAGATACTCCTATGGCATCAAATGTTCATTTGCCAGTTTTTGCTTCACAATCAGCAGAGGAGAAGGAGTATATGTCAAGAGTTCCCTATGCTAGTGCAGTTGGCAGTCTGATGTATGCTATGGTGTGCACTAGCCCTGATCTGGCTCAGGCAGTCATTGTTGTCAGCAGGTTTATGGCTCAACCTGGAAAGGAACACTGGAAAGCAGTGAAAAGAATGTTCAGGTACCTTAGGGGTACAGCTGATGTTGGTCTCATTTATAGAGGTGATACTCAGAAACTGATCACAGAGTACTGTGTTGCTGATTATGCAGGTGATGTTGACAGTAGAAAATCTATGACTGGTTATGTTTTCACATTGGGGAATTCAGTTGTCAGCTGGAAATCAACTCTGCAAGCAACAGTGGCTTTATCAACTACTGAAGCTGAGTATATGGATCTTACTGAAGCAGCCAAGGAGGGTGTCTGGTTGAAGGGACTAGTCAGTGATTTGGGGCTACATCAGGATCAAGCTGAGATTTATTATGACAGTTTGAGTTCAATTTGTCTAGCTAAAGATCAGGTTCATCATGAGAGAACCAAGCATATTGATGTGAGGTATCATTTTCTGAGAAATGAGAAGAGGGTTGTAGTGAAGAAGATCAGCACCAAGGAGAATCCTGCTGATATGTTCACTAAACCAGTTCAGCAGAGCAAATTTCAGTTGTGTCTGGACTTGCTGAATATTCAAAGCTTGTAAACTGAAATCTGGATACTCAGTTGAGGGCAGATCAACTTGAGTGGATTATGAGGAGAAGTCTGGTATTGTACATCCTGGCATGGACGAATGCATCTGGTACAAGTACATCTGATTATGCAATCTTGTGACATTGAATGAGAGTTCAAGTCAAGGTGGAGATTTGTCAGTTTTGGTGACTTGATCTCTAAACTGATAAGTAATCTGGTGGAACTAATCTTGGAAAAGTGAGACTGAGATTGATGGTCAGTTCAGTTAAGTATATTCAGTTCTGTGAAAGTCAGTTTGATGAAGTGCAACTGAGTTTCTTCTGAAGTCGGTAGTCAGTTTTGGTCTGCTGAATTTTGCTGAGTATAGATGAGTTCTACATATGGGCAGTTGATTACAAGTCTGGAAAGTCAGCTTTGAGCTGAGTTTCGTCTGGTGGATAACAGCTGGAGATGGGGTCCACATCTGGGGTATTTATGAGAATTCCGACAAAGATCTCTGGCGGTTAGGGTTTGGGATTTGTGTCTATTAATACCAATGTTGTAATCAATGCAATACGTGTCTTTCAAGAGTGTTGTTCACACACTTGTGAAAACCTTGTAATTCTGTGCATGATAAAATATCTCCTTTTCTGTCCGTGGAGTAGTCGGCACAACGCTGGAAACCACGTTAAATCACTGTGTTCTTCTTGTTTCTGTGTTTTATCAATTCCGCCATTCTTTACGTTTGCATTGCTATGTGTGTTTGTTTCTTTCTTAAACTGCATATTCCTATCTGTGTTTATAACAATAGCTTTTCACATGGGTTAATACCACCCAGGATCCTCTGCTGTGAACACAACAGACTGTGATGATTTTGGTGTGTTAAGTTTTTTTTTTCTTTAAAAAAAAAAGGATTCTACAGGAATTCTCACAATTGCCCCTCCCTACCATTCATACAGCAGGCTGCTGTGAAATTGGGCACAGCAGAGGATCCGCCTTCGGTTAATACTAGTGTATTTTGTAATATATTATTTTTATTTTTATTAGCTTCAATAAATCTTGCAAGTTGGTTGAGAAAATATTTCTGCTTAAATCTCAGAAATGTTGGTTTTGCTTTGACCATTTTTTTTTGTAGTGCCTTAATGGCTGTAAGTGGTTGCAAAACTTTGAGAAATTATAGAATCAGGTCACTGTGGAACCCTTATTTCATGTTAGGTATGTGTAGACCCGACATTTTTTTTTTAGTCCCTCGTGTCTTTTACCACGAGGCCGTGATAAATTCCACCAGATGGCGTGGGATTCAGAAGACGCAACGTGGAAAATCAACTGGGGCCAAAACTTGATTTTCCACGTGACCTGGGGCAAAATTAATCTACAGCACGTGGAAAATGACACGCAGCGTGGAATTGTACCACGTGCCCGTGGAATTGGGTGATTAATAAATGTTCCAACTACGTTTTTTTTTGCTACATTTCACCCCTCATCATCTTCTTCACCCAATATCTTCATCTTTTTCAGTCGAATTTTTCCACAAAAGTTTCAGAAAAAAAAATCATCATATTATTGGGTTGTGTTGTAAAGACAATTCAACCAATGGAATATCATCTATCTACGCCGGTCTTTCGCCTTTAAACAAATGGGTAAGCATTTCATTTAACATTTTAGTTCGAATTATTTTAAATATTGTATTTGTTTTAATTGATGATTATGTTTGAGATAATTAACCTTTTAAAGATATAATTTTTCGATTTTAGTATGGTGAAAATGTAAATCTTCTAGTTTTAGAGTAGTGATAAAATTTGGATTTTTATTTTGTTTGAAATCAATGTTATTGCTCGTTGTAAAGTGTCATGTGAATTGTAGAGATATTGAATTATTTGATATTGTAGATATTTTGAGTATAAGATATTGAATTTTTTGAATTAAAGTATTTTGGGAAATTTCGATTGGCAATTATTTGTATATTCCAAAACATTGTTATTGATGATTGAATAAATTATTTGTATATTGTAAAAGTAATGATTATTTGATAATGTAGGAATTTTTTAGAGTGAAATGAAATGCATGTATGATATGACAGTGACAGTGTTATTTTTTGAACTGATATTGTATAAATGATAATTTTGTACATGTTTTGATGTTGTAGACATACTGATATTGTAATATATTTTATTATTGGATATTGTAGGAATTTTTAGAATTAAATGAAATTCATGTATCATGTATGAAATTGCCCAAATTTTATAAAGAATAAAATTTGATTTTAAAAACGAGAAACAAATGACAAGTAAATGTTGTTTGAAATTTCCAAAAATATGACATCTCGACATATTCTATGGTACGCCTCGACCTGATGAGGTTCTTAGAAATGCATGCATCCCTAGGGTGTTTTCCAATCCTTCTGATCCTTTGTGTCATGCCTAATCCCCAGGCTTTGTATTGGGGCTCCTGGTAGGTAGCTCGTAGAAAATTTCATTAGGTCTGCTCAATAGAGCATCTTTTCTGTTCTCAGTAGCTTGATAAAGCCTCTGCCGGAAGTGAGGCATCGATTAAATCGAAAGTATAAGCTCTGTTCCGTTGGCCTTGTCTAGCATCTGATCTCCTCGTCATCATCAAATATTCTATGACGCTGGTGAAAATAATATTCTCTTCTATTACCCCCGTCTAACCGTGTGTTGAAATGATTGTTTCACAGATAACAACACGGTGTCCGTTAAGTTTTTATTTGGTGGAGAGTGGAAATACGATGAAGAGAGCGACAAATGGTCTTATAAAAAAGGAAAATTGTATTTGGTTCGTGTGAAAACGGATACGACATTGGATGAAGTGAAGGTGAAAGTGTGTGAGAAAGTAGGAATTGATGTCTCAAACAATACATTGATCATGAAAGTAATGTACGTAGATTATGACCAACCGATGGATGTTTTGGACGATGATACATGGCTAGGCTACATTGATGATATTTTGAGAAAAGAACCTGTGAAACTATGCGTTAACGCTGAACCGGTTATGCATGATGACGATACGGAAATGAGAACGAATTTGACTTAAATGACCAACTTCACTTAGAAAATGATAGAGGCATCGAGGATTTTACATTCGAGTTGGACTGTAATCGAAATTCCCGAGGGCATGTTGGCACATCAGCCTTATCCCCTCATGAAACTGCCATCCAACCGAATATAACTTCATCTCAACAAGTCATTGACATCACAAGCGAACCTAACTACGATTGGAGAATAATAGCGAATATGATTCGTCAGCCAATTCACACACCTCGGCCGAATATTAGCCAGTCAACGCACACACCGTACATCCAACAACAGTTTGATGGGACAAGTCATAATGTCAACATAATTGGAACAAGCCAGCAGTTTGACCGTCCGCCTCTTTTTATGCCAACAGCGATGCAAGCATGTCCCAATATCGGTGGATCGTTTACGAGTTTTTTGAGAGCGCCTTTCGATAATAACCTTCATATGCCAACACCGATGCAAGCGGGTCCCAATGTCGGTGGATCGTTTACGAGTTATCTGAGAGCACCATTAGAACAGAACCCTGACATTGGTCACGTATTTAGTACGGAAAGTACTAATCGCGATAGAGGTGTTCATTTTGGTTCAGACATTCCGGCTTCCGAATTTCCTCCGTGTCCACGGGCTGGGGCGTTTCAGAATGAAGATTCAGGAATATTGTATATTGGTAAAAAGTTCAGAGACAAGGATGATATGCAGATGAAAATGAGTTACCATGCATTGAAAAATAATTATATGTGGAAACCTATCCGGTCCGACAAGGAAAAGTTAAAACTACAATGTTTTAGTTCAGCGAAATGCGAATGGCAAGTTGTGGGTAGGAAGGTTCACAGTTGCAATAACTTCGAGATAACCGCGTACCATGAAACCCACACTTGTGGATTGGAGCGATTAACCAACGATCATAGACAAGCCAAACCCGGACCTATAGGTCGTCTCGTTAGAGAGAACCTCCTAAAACTCGGCAGTCATTTCACGACAAAACATTTAATGGTAGAGGTCAAAAGAGTATTCAACATAGACCTTGATTATCAGCGTGCATATCATTGTAGACAGAAAGCGTTGGAATTAATCGGCGGAAGCGTAACACTATCGTACTCTAAATTACCCGCCTACTTTTACATGTTGAAGTGTGAAAATCCTGGAACTGTCATAGATATAGAGACTGACCGTGTTACTGGCAGGTTCAAGTACTGTTTCATGGCTTTGAAAGCTAGTATTGACGGGTTTAAGTATTGTCGGCCTGTGTTAGTCGTGGACGGTACACATCTGAAAACAAAATGCGAGGGGACATTGCTGGTAGCTATCATTGTAGACGCCGGTGACCATCTCTTTCCGGTAGCGTTTGCCGTGACCGACGGAGAGAGCAGGGATGCGTGGACGTATTTCATGCTTCAAGTGAAGGGGGTAATCGGGGAACGTGATAACTTGGTGTTCGTATCAGACAGAGCGGCTGGCATCATTGGAGCTGTTAGGGATGTATTTCCAAACGCTCACCATGGTTTTTGCTACCACCACCTTGTCATGAACCTGAATAAAAAATTCGGAAGCACAGGATACTGTCCATACACTTTTTGGGAAGCCGCGTATACATTTTCAGAAACGCGATTCGAAATAATGTTTCAGCAGTTAAAAGAGCAGGATCAAGATCCAACCGATAGAGTATCTAGATATTTGAAGGCTATTGGATTTCCTTACTGGGCACGATCACAATTTCCTGGGACACGTTACGCAATAATGACAAGCAACTATGCTGAAAGTTTTAACAACGTGATCAGGGATGCGCATAAGTTGAGTATCGTGAATCTGTTAGACCACATAAGGGGAACGTTGCAAGAATGGCATTGCAAGAGGAGAGAACTTGCCTTGGCATGTCGTTCCGTGTTAGCCCCTGAAGCCGAAAAATTCTTGAGTGAAGTCTCGCATGCCAGAAGAACCTTCACACTAACGGGGATCGACCGGGACCAGTTCCAAGTTGGGAACATTGATACCAGCGCAAAGGTAAATATGGCTGAATGGAAGTGTTACTGTGGAGAGTTTCAGGGAATCCAGATGCCTTGTGTACATGCTTGCGTTGCTATAAGTGAGCGCTGCGAGAGTCCGTACGATTATTGTTCACCCTACTACAAAGCTCAATGTTTTCAACGTATTTATGAAGGACGCGTCTATCCTGTTCCAGTCGAGGATGATTGGATTCTTCCCGCTTCAATTAGAAACGAGCGCATTCTGCCGCCTGAGCCTAGCCTGAGAGGAGGAGGGGAAACACAAACAACGGGAGCGAGGCGGGGCCGACCTAGGATCCTCAGGATTGCTTCTCAAGGTGAGCCTCCTGGCGGTAGGACCAGCAGGTTTCCTAATGATAGGACAGTCCCAGGTTCCGGTAGGTGTTGCTCGTTGTGTCGGAACCCCGGACACAGAAGGCCTAAATGTCCGTTTCATCCAGTTGTTGTTCCTCATTGATACGGTCATTATGTTTGTTATTTTTTCATGTTGTTTTAGTATTATGTAAACTTATTGCGGTGTAATATCTGTATTATATTATTTTGTATTATCTCAAGTCGTGTAAGTTGTTTTAAATGTTTTGTTTCTTTTTGGGGACATTCATACTAGTGCGATCGTGACTATCTTATATGTTTTGTTTCTTTTTATTATCATAGCAAATGGATATTCTATGTCAAATGCTTTGAGAACTAACCGTAAACAAACTATAACATATGGGTATGAGTGAACTAGAAAATTGAGAAATCGATTACACACGAGACTTACAAACATAAAAAGAAAGAGTAATGATACTTAGACATATATGTAACTTCTACCAGTATGGCATTCAGATTCCCCTCCTACCAACATTCAGATTTATAATCCCGAAAATCAAATACTCCCGGATTGGCATCCTCATCGCCCTGTGACACAGCACGGTATACTGAACTTTTACGACGAGGCTACACTGCTAAATCAATTCACAACAGTCCATGAGCGTAACAATTGGATAATGTTCTTTCAAGATAGAGTTGTTGTTGGAGAGAGGAGAATTGAATGGGAGAGTCTACCTACTTTGATGAAGAGTCTCCTACGCAGAATTTCGTTGGAGCGCCTCGCAAAGAGTCCCTCGCCGACCTCGACTATGAATCGATCAATTGTTCGTGAATTCTACACACTAGTGAGGTCAAAAATTGATGCGTCGCACGATATCATACCAGCATCAGGGGTGTACAAATTACGTGGAGCAGATGTCTGCTTTACTTCGGAATGGATAAATCGCTACTATCGTGTACCCGGAGTCGAAGCATCAAATATCTCAGACTACAACGTGTATCATCAATATCCTAATGAATGGCTGCGTCACATGTATCATGAATATCCTAACGAATGGCTGCGTGTTATGTTCAAATGGATTGCTAGTAGCGTCTTTGGTACCGTACACACTGTTCAACCGAGCAATGACTTGAAACATTTTTTGTACGCAGTTTTGTCCGGTGCAGTAGATTTTGGACGTGATATCGTTGCAAGGATTGGTAATATATTGCTTAACATGCTTGGTGATGGTTATCTATATTATCCATTCCTTATCACGGCTCTCGCAAGAGATTTTCACGTACCAAATTATGACAATGATGACATTGATCGGAAAACCTCACCTATCATCTTTAGTGACCACCCTTGGGCAACGATTGAGCCAGGAGTTAACCTTGGACTGGGCTATGACTGACTTATGGCAAACCGGTGTCTATTCCAATAATGTTATGATATTAATGCAGCGAAATGTTTGATTGAAGCGACAAAAGATGAACTTGAAAAAGGAAGAGGAATATTGCAAGGGAACCTGGAATTGAAGGAATAAGAAGATATGTTCGTCTTTCATTCATGTTTTTATTAGTATTATGTCAACTGTATGATGTTTTTTATTTTATTTTATTATGTATCTTGTTATCACCTATAATTATTTGTTTGTAACTATATTCAGAATAATCAAATTAATTAGTGTTTTAACTATATTCAAATCTTGCAAAAATTAATAATTAACCGCTTTACGTTTAATAATCAAATTACCCGATACTTACCGCTATACATAGACAATATAGCTCTACCGCTAAACGTTTGACAAAATACGAGGCTTAAACGATTAAAAGAGATACCCGAGAGATGTTCTGAATGCTTACTCTCAAACCCTAGTTCATTCCCGGGAGAACTCGGACTACTAACCCTAATTTACATCAAAACTATTCCGATTTACTCCCGGAAATAACCTAAACGAGTCGTTACGGGGCACAAAATGTATATATAAACCGAGTGACATATTTAGAATATAAATATTACAAAAGTTCTAAACTAATACCAATCATAACACTACTAGAATTTTCTGTTTTTCCGACGGTTTTGCGACGACTAATTTCCGACGGTTTTGCGACGACTAAAATAATTAAGAAAGGAAAAAAATAGTTCCGACCAATTTCCGACGGATTTCAATTGTCACAAAGTCTCCGTCGGTATTTGGTCGGAAACCTAGCGCGCGAAAGTCTCCCGCCTACTGTTTAAGGGCGTTTCCTACGAATGTCCGACGAACATGTGTTTCCTACCAATTTCCGACGAACATAACGTTTTCCTACCAATTTCCGACGAAAATAAGTCTTTCCTACCAATTTCCGACTAAAAATAAGATTTTCCTACCAATTTCCGACGAACATAAGTCTTTCCTACCAATTTCCGACGAACATAAGTCTTTTCAGAAAATAACATGTTATGTACATAAATTTTTATAAAATTTTGTTCCTTTAAAGGAATTTAATTTTTTTTTAATATAAAACTTTGAGTTAATATATAATATTCAGTTTATTATAAAATTCTAATATACATATTCTAATAAACATTGCGTTAAAATATAAAATTCATTATTTTTTATAAAAATTCCTTTATCGAACGATAATACATGTGATTTTGATAATACTCTTTACTATAGATTGTCTAGTGAGATCCGACATCGTTATCGAGTGAGATCCGACATCGTTATCGATCATTGAGATAGTACTATCTACTATGGCTTGATCGATCGTTATCGAGCGAATGAGTTAACAGTCGTGGTTCGTTATCGAGCGATCGATTTGAATCTAAGGATTCGTTATCGAGCGAATTAGTTACATCGTTATCGATCATTGTGATAGTACTATCAACTATGTCTCGATTGATCGTTATCGAGCGAAGGAGTTAAGAGTTGGGGATCGTTAGTAAGAGATCGATTTGAATCTCGGGGTTCGTTATCGAGCGAATGAGTTACATCATATCGTTATCGATCATTGTCTCGATGGATCGTTATCGAGCGAAGGAGTTAAGCGTCGGGGATCATTATTAAGAGATCGATTTGAATCTCGGGGTTCGTTATCGAATGAATGAGTTAAATCGTTATCGATAATTGTGATATTACTATCTACTATGGCTCGATCGATCGTTATCGAGCGAATGAGTTAACAGTCGTGGTTCGTTATCGAGCGATCGATTTGAATCTCCGGATTCGTTATCGAGCGATTGAGTTACATCGTTATCGATCGTTGTGAAAGTACTATCAACTATGTCTCGATGGATCGTTATCGAGCGAAGGAGTTAAGAGTCGGGGATCGTTATTAAGAGATTGATTTGAATCTCGGGGTTCATTATCGAGCGAATGAGTTAGATCATTATCGATCATTGTCTCGATCGATCGTTATCGAGCGAATGAGTTAAGAGTCGGGGATCGTTATTAAGAGATCGATTTGAATCTCGGGGTTCGTTATCGAGCGAATGAGTTAAATCGTTATCGATCATTGTGACAGTACTATCTACTATTGCTCGATCGATCGTTATCGAGCGAATGAGTTAACAGTCGTGGTTCGTTATCGAGCGATCGATTTGAATCTCCGGATTCGTTATTGAGCGATTGAGTCGTTATCGATCGTTGTGAAAGTACTATCAACTATGTCTCGATGGATCGTTATAGAGCGAAGGAGTTAAGAGTCCACTACAAGAAAACTTGTCTATTATAAGGGGAATTTAATAAGGGGTCAAAATCTGGTTATTAAAAGTACCCTTTAATAAGGGTTATGGAAAATGATGCAAATTTAATAAGGAACCCCTAATTCCCGTTATTCTTAATCACTTTTCCCGTTATTATAACACACCTAAAAATATTCCCCTTATTAATCGCCACATCATATTCTAATTAAAAAATAAAATGACAGCGTATATTCCTAGATCCAACTTCCAAAATTCCAAATGAATCCAAAAGCTCCCTGCTCTCAAATGGCGATGGCGATTCACCATAGTTCATTCTTCGAACTCAAGCTCTTCAATGTGTTCTGCTGCGATTTCTCTTTCAATCTTGTTTCAATCTCTTTCCTTTGCAAAAAGCTATCTTTTCGCTGATTCTTGTTACGGTTTTCATTCACTTTGGTCCCCTAATGGGGCAAAAATCGAAGAAAAAGCCAATTACAGGTTCAACTTCAAAATCGAAGAAATTGGAGGTCTTAACTCCAATAGTTGCTCTCCCTGGTGCAAATGATGGTGAAGGCACCACCCCTGCTGCTGCAAAACCTTCCGGAGAAGCTATGGTCGGGAAAAATGTCGATTTAGGTCAGAATCCGGAAGCGGAAAAGCGGACTCCTAGACAATGATGTCGATTTTTTTAATGCTTCGTTTCCGCTTATTCTCCGTGTATATGTATATCTGTATGTTCAGTTTTGCCCAATTTTGTTTAAAGGTTTCGATTTTAGCTAGATGTGAGCATTCTGTTTGCTTTAGTTGTTGAATTATGGTTTATTTATCATTTATTTGTTGGAATTTGTTGTTTGTTTTTGCTTTCAGAGCTGGGATTAGATTAGCTCATTCAGGTCTTCTGTTGCGTGATGGACTCCGTGAATGCTGTGCAAAGCAAGGTGAGCATTTTTTTGAGAAACTTTTTGTTAAATCAGTGGAGAAGTAAAGAAAGCTTTCTTCAAAACGAGAAAAGTGGATTGATTTTCAATACCTGCGCTGCTTGAACTTGTCTTGCTTTCGATTCTGTTTATTTCTCCTCTTGATGCATCAAACTTACCTTGTGGAGATGAAGCTTTGCATCCTTGTGTTTCATTGCCATTTTAGGGTGTCAACTGGTTTAATGTTGGATGATTTATGTGACGTTTTAAAGAACCCACCTAAATTTATTGCTGTGGCGGACATAATTTTAGGCAGCGGATTGTCCATTAGTCTTTGATTTTTCTGCCTTTTTTGTCCACGGCATCAGTGACGACTCTGAAAGCTTAAGCTAGTGTATCTTTAATCTGTTCCTAGTTAATTGAAGGACTCTCAATCTCCTCCATTTGCATTACCCTGTTTATATAGGTATAATTAATTGAGTAGTAAAGTGTATCTATGTCTGGGCCTGTTAGAATCTTGCACTTACTGAGCTATTATTTCCATGTCTATTCTTGGCATGTTTAATCAGAGAAAATTTAGTAAGGATCTATCAAGAGAATCCAAAACAGTAGTTACATTTACGGAGTAACTCAAAGACCATGTACAATGAAAATCATATTTGTATGTAGTTTAACAACCCTGTGTGAAGCTACCTTATGTATTTCAAAGAGAATCACATGTGCTATGTTGTTTATTGGGTACTTTACTTTTGCGATAGCAGATTAAAGATGTATATGACCATAGTGGATCATAATATGTTGTTGTCCTGACTGAGTTTGGTATAAGTAGGATCTTTTGATGACGGTTACTTTTCTGATATTTTAGTATTGAATAAACACTTATTGCTTTTAAATGCAGAGACAAAGGCTGGTTTTGGACTTTGGACTTGGTTTCCATAAGAAGCACTAGGGTATGCATAAATTTTTTTTTTATGAAGAGTTGGGTTGCTTATCCTATGCATAATTTTTTTTATCTTATGATGTTCTATAATTAGTTGTATTAGCAGTTATTTGTTAAGGAAAATCAAAATGGAGTGATGTTACTCAAAGGAAAAGGCTATAGTGGTCGCTCCCCTGTTTTGCAGAAGATTATTCTAGCTTAATCTACCTTTAATTGGAATGTTCCCTAGCTTACTAGTTTGATTCCTATAACCTGCTTTACATTCATTATATAATGAGTTGGAATGCATCAAATATGCTTTTGCTTTCAGTGCTTTCTATATATGTTTTTGTTTGAATACTAGACAAGGCGACAACCTGCTTTTGTTTTCTTTTGAATCGGTGATGGAAGTTAGAATGTTTTGTCATTGCGTGCTAATGTTTTCAAATCATTTTTTTAATCAGATCATAATATGCTACTGGTTCATTACTTGGTGGATCTACAATTCCACTTTGACTGTTTTCTTTTTAGCTTTTCCTTATAGGGAGAAGTGTGCAAAATACGTGGTTGATGTGTTTAACAAAAGGGTAACTTTGACTTGCTTTCATGAAAGCATTGTTGTTGCTGTAATAAGAGTTCCCAATCCATTGGGTAAGTTTTGGGACTATTTACGGTAACTAGTCAAGATGCACGATCCATATTCCTTGTCGTAGCTAGCTAGCAGAAGTTTCTGACTATGTTTCACTAGCTAGTTTCAGTGATACATGTCTATGATAAATTTTCCATTTCTCCGTTTCTATTCTGGATCGCCAAAAAATTATTTCTCTAGGCAATTGACTTATCTATTTAAGAACCATTCCCTAACCATGTTCGCATAGATTTTATGGTTAATCTCCGAGTACTATTTCATCCTTCTTCCTCAATCCTTGAACTATGCAGGGTGGGCTTACCATTCTTCAATTCATATATCTACTAGTTGAAACCATGGATAGGCATTTTGGCAGTGTGGTAAGCTTTTAATTTAAATGATTATTCTTTTTTGGTTAATAGCTCAACAATTGCAGTTAATGTATTACCTTTATTAGTCTTCTTTTCTTCCACATTTGCTTTCGTTTTATGTTATGTCATTCTCACTACTTTGCATGTCTTTTATGGTATAGTATATTGTGAAACACCTTTTCTAAATCCTCACAGGAGCTTTCAGAGAGAGAATGCCGAACGTATTTGAATATTTTGGCAAGAAAGATCCAATTCCAGATGAGTTGTTACGTGAAGCCGATGAGGTGTTTCTGGAATGTGCCGGCGGTGTAAAGAATGGACGTATTAAAGGCTTGGGTAATTTATCTTCAGAATACACGAGTGGATCAGTTTCTCATACGATGCCAAATGAGGTTTTGACGCAGCAGGTATCACAGCTTTCAGAAGAAAATTCTAGGTTGCGTGAAGACCTTTCTGCTGTACGTGAAAGTTTGGCCGAGGAGAGAGAGAGAGCAACGGTTGCACAATCTGCAATGCAGGCGGAGATAGCAAGGATTGCGCAGCTAGTCCAAGGATTCCTCCATACTCCAGGTAGTGCTTGATAGTGAGGATTATGGATTGTTCATATTTTGCTATGTATTGTGTTGTCTCTTTATTTTGTTTTGGGAATCCTAAGTGGAACAATATACGCTTTTGTAACTTAATAATTAGCTATATGGAGCCTTTGTTGACTTGGTTTGGTTGATGCATTAGTTAAATATTGTGTTAGTTTTTCATAAATTGTGATTTATTTGGACAGGTGGAATGAGAATTTACGAATAAATCAAAATAAAAAAAATATAATTTTTCCGACGGAGTAGTGACGAAATTCGTCGGACATGTTATGAAAATTACCGACAAAAGTCGTCGGAATTTAGTCGGAATAATTAAGCAAATTTTCGTCGGAAATTCGTCGGAATAAATGGTCAGAAGTTCGTTGGAATCATTTCGTAAGAACTTCGTCGCTAATTTTGTCGGAACCATTCGTAGCAAATTTTGTCGCTAAGCTCGTCGGAAATTTCGTCGGAAACATTCGTCGGAAATTTCGTCGGAAATTGCGTCGGAACTTTCGTCGGAAATATGCGTCGGAAATTTCGTCGCTATAGTCGTCGGAAATTTCGTCGCAACGCGTTTCCAACGGGCTTTTTTCCAACACCCCATATTTCGTCGGAAATTGGTCGGAAACATGTGTTTCCGACGAAATACCGACGAAATTTCGCGTAGGAAATCCCGGAAATTCTAGTAGTGATAAAAGTTATACAATCTGATGAAATATGTCAACACACATCTGCAGCCTAAATTGTTCAATATGCTCTTGTGTCACGTCATTCAGATTGCCGCCCTTGAGTGCAGTTAACTCAATGTGCTTCAACATGAACACCCCACAATCGCCGCTTCAAAACCAAATTTACCCAAGTGTTTAATTATATATGTAATTTAAAAATAAAGCAATGACATGCTATTTTATATAGAATGGTAACTTACACGTCTTTCATCTGTGGGACGGCCTTCTGATCCTTCCGATCGACATCAAATGGAGGTGTAGGTGTAAGAGTCAACATTGGGTGCGACCGACAACCAGGGACCGTCTTCAACAACACCGGCATGTACATTGCCCAGTGCCTAAAGATGTCCATCAACACATCCTCTCGACCAAACCCGAAATGACAATCCACAAATGACATATTCCATTTCTGAATGTCCAACTTAACCATAACCCAATGATTTGCCCCGGATACGTGATAGGGACAAACTACCACTGTATCATTTGTCCAATAACGGGAAAAACGTTTAAGATCTTCGCTCACCTCCGGTATACGATCCGGATCATCTCTCCATTTAGCCGCAACTTGTTGAAAGCCCCAAGTGAGACGAGTGAAGCCCAAATCAACATTCTGATTATACGATTCCGGATATTCATTAATACGCCCCCTCAGTATATCAATGTACGCATCCACATGCTGCATGTAACAATATATATATTTATCAGAAACAATTGATATACTAACTATATGTTGTAATTAACTGACTGATACGTAATATTTAAGCCACTTACATCTGAGTAGATTGAACATTTAAGCTTCAACAGGACATTGAAATATTTTACATTTGCTAGGAAGTTCGAAGTTGGCTCCAGAGAGAAATCATCCACACCACATGGGATTTTTATAGAATCCAACAATGGCACCCTAGGCTTATCCTTTTTGGGCCCTCCTTTTTTTTCCTGTTGTTCGAGGAGCATGGTTTTGATCCTCTCTCTACGGAGCCACTCCTCCAGTGTGTTAAGATGATCCTTGTCAATTCTCCTCGGAGTATGCCTTGCTTCTTGTAGCTCTTTTAATTTCTCAGGGTCAACCCATTCTCCACCTTCGTTTCTCATCAAAACAGAAGGTTGTACAACAAATCGAAGCCCTAGTCGCTTTGGCTGTTTTGTTTCCCGCCTATAGGAGTCACCGTGCTAGTGATTTTGAACTGCGGCTGCAAATCTTCCTGTAAGGTCTGCCTACTAGCATCATCATTACCATCATAATCCTCGATATTGAATTCTCGACCTGGTAGTTCAAGGTCAGGAAACGACATCTGTGATTGTGATTCCGGCTGAACCGGAGTAACCTGGGACGGCGACGCCTGATGAACAGTCCTAGAAGTACCATGTAATTTAAAGGGCAGGGTGTGAGTTTAAATTTATGGTGACAAGAAAAATGAATGGAATTTCTATTTAATAGTTAATTCATACCTGTATCTGGTCCGCGTTCGTATCACAACCTCGAGGTGTCTCAGTCTCAGGGTCACGGCTGCCTTGTTTACTTGAAGATGGCCCAACTTCGGTGGCTGGTGTGCTTTGGGTCCTGTCCAGATGTGGATGTGAGTCACCGCCCATGTAGCCTTGTGATACATATGTCTCACCTCGGGGCCTAAGTGTACCCTGTAAATTAAAGGAAATGGTGTGAATTTAAATGTATTTATGTCAACAACCAGATAAATGCAATTATATAGGAGTTAATTCAAAACTGTTCCACAACCGCCCTTTCTATATACTTGAGGAGCTGCGTATGTCGTTCCTCAATTGTTCTAATAGTTGTTGCATGGCCCTCTCTCAGACGTGCCATTTCAGCCTGCATTTCACTCAGCTTTGCATTCGTTTCAGCATACTTAGCCTTCGTTTCAATCAACTTGGCCTTTGTTTCCATCAGCTCTGTCCCGACTTCTCTTAACGCATTGTCAACTATACGCGTGATTTCAGGTACCAGTGATTCCAACAACACAACGCCTCCGACAATAGGTATACTACCACCGCCCACCGGAGGGTTTGCGGATGTAGACGGGCCACTCGTGTGTTCGTCATGACGGGCTTGGCGAGATGGTCGCTCATCCTGAGCATCAACTCCTGGACGCTCACGGACAATGCTAGCCACAGGATCCGGGACAATGATGGGGGGAACTGGTAATTCACGAGGTCGAGCTGTAATCTCCGCCTCCGGCAACCCAGTGTAATTACGAACTGCTTATCTTCGGCAGTTGTCAAAATATCATCGACCATGCCAACCTGCATAAAGGAGAAGAAAAAAACGACTGTTTTTAGATACAGTGTTTTATAAATATTGCTGATAGTGTAGATTGATAACAATGATAATATAATACTTACCCATGGAGTAACATCAGATCTAGTACTGACCAAGTTTTGGTAATACACCCCGCCGTCGGTGCATCTCCCTCTCAAAAAACTAGGACGAGCATTATCCTGACCTTCTACCACTGTTGCAAATCTCCCGAACTGTATAAGTCTAGGCATGGCATGAAAACATCACAACTGTAACGCGTATAAACAACCGGATACTTGTGGCTTATGCGGTTTCCCACGAATTTTAGGTACAAGATTCTTACACTCAAATACTATTTTACGCCAATTCAACATTAAATTTTTAAACAAATACTCTCCCCATGGAAATGTCTCGACTAATTGTAGGTTCTCGACAATATAAAAAATCTGTCTCGGTATTACCACTCTAGGGTCGTTTCCGATTATTAAGCCATAGATAACGTACACTAAAGCCATCCGGTATATAGTTTCAATGTCGTTCGATCCCTGAATCGCTAATTCAATTTTTTCCAACGTGACACTGCTGATGTACCTATGGAGACCGCAAGTATCATGAAAACATCTTTACTGGTCAGGCAATTGAACGTCCAAATCTCCAAATCGGTACCCCATTATCATACCAAACTCTCTTCTTCCGAACTTCACTCTATTATCCCTAATCTTAAAATGAAGCTCGTCGTCTCGGTCTGGATAAACCGAATGGAAATACAAGAATGCTATGAGCCGCCCCTTGAACTCCCAATTGTTAGATATAAATTGAAGAAAAGGACCGAACACTGATTGCTCCAATCTACCCCACAAGTTAGCGTTTGGTGCAGCATGGTTCAATAACTCTCGTAATCTTAAAAGACGTGCCATTTCCTCATGAAATCGCAGTTCGGCAGGAAAATAGTTCTCGGGCGGTTGAATCAATGTTCCGCGTGGTGCCTCATAACTAGTAAGCTGCGAGTGATTAAAATTGTGTAAATAACTATATATACACACACACACACACACACACACACATATACACATATACGGGGAGAAATTTAACACGGTACATATATATAAAACCCGATTATATAAAACCCGGTACATATATATTAAAAAATTTGTCATTTGGAATCTTTTTTTAAAACTGCGTTTTTAAGTAACATTACAATAATATTGTCGTAAAAAAAAATTACAACGTTAAAATCCTTTTTACGACAATATTATTGTTGTAAAGATATTGTCGTAAAATCAAACAGACAATGCTTAGTATGTATGTATATATATGCTAATAAACACACACACACACACACACACACACACACACACACATATATATATATATATATATATATATACACATGCACACACGGTTAGGTTAGGTAAAATTTTCAAGTTTCGTTTTGTTGTGTTGTAACAGTAGACGGGGGTAATAGAAGAGAAGATTGTTTTCACCAGCGTCATAGAATATTTGATGATGACGAGGGAGATCAGATGCTGGACAAGGCCAACAGAACAGAGCTTATACTTTCGATCTAACGGATGCCTCACTTCCGGCAGAGGCTTTACCAAGCTGCTGAGAATAGAAAAGATGCTCTATTGAGCAGACCTAATGAAATTTTCTACGAGCTACCTACCAGGAGCCCCATTACAAAGCCTGGGGATTAGGCATGCATAGCGGATCAGAAGGATTGGAAAACACCCTAGGGATGCATGCATTTTTAAGAACCTCATCAGGTCGAGGCGTACCATAGAATATGTCGAGATGTCATATTTTTGGAAATTTCAAACAACATTTACTTGTCATTTGTTTCTCGTTTTTAAAATCAAATTTTATTCTTTATAAAATTTGGGCAATTTCATACATGATACATGAATTTCATTTAATTCTAAAAATTCCTACAATATCCAATAATAAAATATATTACAATATCAGTATGTCTACAACATCAAAACATGTACAAAATTATCATTTATACAATATCAGTTCTAAAAATAACACTGTCACTGTCATATCATACATGCATTTCATTTCATTCTAAAAAATTCCTACATTATCAAATAATCATTAATTTTACAATATACAAATAATTTATTCAAACATCAATAACAATGTTTTGAAATATACAAATAATTGCCAATCGAAATTTCCCAAAATACATTAATTCGAAAAATTCAATATCTTATACTCAAAATCTCTACAATATCAAATAATTTACAATATTCACAATATCGAAAAGATTACAATATCACAATTTCGAAAATATCTTGAATAACAAAATCACAATTTCCACTATATCAAATCATAATTTCTACAACATCAAAATTTCACAATATCACAATTTCTACAACATCACAAATTTATAATATCACAATTTCAAATACATTTCAATATCACAATTTTAAATAAACATAAATTCATGAAATTTGGGGAAAAATTTATCGAAATTAAATATAATAAACTGTAAATTGCTTACTAGAGGGTACTCTTCTAGATGAATTACGGCCATTGTTGTATTATATGAAGCTTGGTGCAATGCAATCACTTCCCTTCCACGTGAAATGAAACCAGTTCCAATCAACTTCCCCGTTTCTTAATCCCTTCCACGTGAAATGCAATCCTTCCCCGTGAGATTCTTCAACAATTGCGGGTGCGGTGAATAATTCTCCCTGGTGCGTTTTAATTTTTTTTACTGAGGAAACGAATGACGAAATGAGGAAGGAGAAGACTCTGTTAGTCATTTTCAGATTCCACGGGCACGTGCCAAATTCCACGTTGCGCTTCACTTTTCCACGCTGCGCTTCCTCATTTTCCACGTGGCCCCGTGTAAATTTAGATTTTTACTCCACTTACTTTTCCACGAGGATTATTTAAATTCCCACGCCATCTGGTGGAATTTGTCACGGTCTCGTGGTAAAAGACACGAGGGACTAAAAAAAAATGTCGGGTCTGCACATACCTGACATGAAATAAGGGTTGCTACAGTACCTGATTCTATAATTTCTCCAAAACTTTGGGGATTCGTGGTATATATATTTGTGTATATATCATACGTGATCAGTAGAGAGGTCGGCAGAAGATCAAAGAAAAAAGAAAACATTGTTTGTTCTAAATATTTTCTCTCTTATGGTTTGCTGGGTAAACACATTGTCAATCGGTATTACTGTTCCTGGTTCCCTATGTTGAGGAAGACTCTGTTTTATCCCAGTGGGATATTTCGATTCACCCGAAATAAGTCCTTTAAGACAGTGTCGTTTGACACGACTCAAAGTATTTTATCGGTTGGTTATTATCATCATTCCACTATGAAGATCGTTACATGTTCGATAGTTGATTATGAAGACCGTTACGTGTTCGTTATGAAGACTTTTACTTGTTCGAGTATATACTATCAAGACCGTTACTTGTTCGACGATCCATTGCGGAGGTTATTACGTGTTCGTGACATCATTTGGGGCCAATTATTACAACAATTCCATGTGTATCCCCCACCCCACCCCCACCAATTGGTCCGACTAATCCGGAGTTCGGTCCGAGTCGTGCCTACATAATCTAACTCTTACTCAGGGGTAGCAGTTTGTGCAGAAAAGAAAAAAAAAACGGAAAAACCGACGGAATTGAAATTGTGTTGTGTAGTGTATGAAGAAAGATGGGTCAAGTTTAGCTATAAAATACAAAAAAAAAAGGCTAAACAAATATTCGCGCCACGAAAATAGTCACAGCACCATGATTACTCTCGGTTTTTTTTCCATCAAACCTTTGTGGCTTGCTTTTTTTTTTTCTCTTAATCAAACATGTGCCGTTAGTAGCTTGGGCAGAAAAAAGAAAGAAAAGAAAAGAAAAAAATACCGACGGATTTGAAGTTGTGTTGTGTAGTGTACGATGGAAGATGAGCCAAGTTTAGATATAAAATACAACAAAAAAATAGGCTGAACAAATATCCGCGCCACGAAAATAGTCACGGTGCCACGATTACTCTCGGTTTTTTTTCCATCAAACCTTTGTGGCTTGCTTTTTTTTTTAAAATTAAACGTGTGTCGTTAGTAGTTTGTGTAGAGGAGGAAAAAAAAAAAAGGAAAGACCGACGGATTTGAAGTTGTGTTGTGTAGTGTACGATGGAAGATGAGTCAAGTTTAACTATAAAATATAACAACAACAACAACAAAAATGGCCGAACAAATATCCGCACCACGATAATAGTCACGGCGCTACGATTACTCTCGGCTTTTTTTATCAAACCTTTGTGTCTTGTTTTTTTATATTATAAAATCAACCATGTGTCATTAGTAGCTTGTACTGAAAAGGAAAAAAAAAGAAAAAGGAAAGACTGACGGATTTCACATTGTGCCGTGTGGTGTACGATAGAAGATGCGTCAAGTTTAGTTATAAAATACAACAACAAAAAAAAGTAGCCGAACAATTATCCACACCACGAAAATAGTCACGGCGCGACGATTACTCTCGGCACTCTATAAATCATCGTTAGCTCTGACGCGCGTAACGTGGTGCCAAAAAGTTATTTGGTGGTGTGTAAAATTAAATGAAAATAATAAAAACTGGTGTCAATAGTAAAATGGTAGTGCCAATATAACTCGTCTCTATTTATTTTGAGTTTATTTGAAGAATCATTTTTCATATTTTGTCTGACTAGCTATATTGAACTTATTGATCGTGTAAGAATGTATGATGTATTTATGTGGCTTCTACCGGCCCTACGAAATTACTCACGGCGCCATGATCACTCTCGACGCCTTATAAATCACTCTAGACACCAAATTAAATATTTTTATTATTTTGAACAGCATAACGTCGGTGGAACCGATGGCCGTTTGCGGTACGAGCGACACTAAAATTGACGTTGGAATATCAAATAACTTTTTATATTCTTCAGACCGTTTGACACGTTTTTTTTTTTCACCAAATGAATGAGCACGAGATCAATGACGTATTCATTAATGATAAGAAAGAGAAATGCCGTATAGAAAATGAGTGAAACACATTTTCAAGCATATTAATGATCTAGAAGCTAAGGTGTCCCGGGAGATTTGACCGTGTAGTTATGATCCGCTTATTGTTTTTCTATAATATTTCATTACGTAAAGTCGAAACTAAATAGATCGACTTTATGACATTGTTCTCCGATACATCGTATTGTGATTTATTTTGTAGGTGGAAACTCCTACTAGGGCTGGAAGAGAATGATTCACAATCTTCACCTCTATAAGAAATAGCTACCTTTTGCAGAGAATGTGATATGTTTCTGTTGCTCTCTTTGTCTTGTGCCTTGGATTTGTTACGGTTTAAGCTTACGCAATTTATTTCGCGTTGGACATCTATTCTTTGGTATTATCATTGGTAACGACTTATGTTGGGTCCGCAATGTGCCCACAAGTGGCCAAGTAGCCACTCTCCCTAGCCGACACGTGGCGGTTTTTTTGGGCTTTTGACACTTTTAGGACCTTATGTTTTAACATTGTGTCAAAATTAAACCTTATCTTTTAAAATGACAATTTTAGGACCTCATGTTTGTATTTTTTTTTCCAGTTTTTGGAAAATTTCGAATTTTCCATCCAATTTAACGTGTTTGAACGTTAAGATCCAGCTGGCCATTCCACCTATACAACATTTATTATAAAAAAAATCCACCTATGCATCAGCCACGTTTTCTTTCAAAAAAAAATCATATTTCTTTCCCAATTCTCAATCCTCCCCATTCAATCGACATCCCCTCCCCAAAACGGGAAGTTATTGTGTGGTGTCTCCACACGGTGCGGAGACACCGTGTGGCAGATTCCATACCACACAGTTTTATTCTGTATTTAAACTGTGTGGTTCTGATCGTTTCACCCGTCACTTCACCGTAAAATCCCTCACCACACAATAACTTTCCCCCAAAACCCCTAATTTCTTACCCTCTTCCCAATCCCTAATTCATTCCCCCAAAAACAAAATCTCACTTTAATGACAATTCAGTAGTACAGGACGGTGGTGCCGGAGGAGTTGTGGATAAAAGGTGTCGTCGGAAAGTGTTGAAGGACGTTTGCAGAGTAAAACCATGGGAAATCCTCGCCGTTGTTGGCCCAAGTGGAGCTGGGAAATCCTCTTTGCGGTAGATTTTAGCAGGTAAAATCACTCCCCAATCTGCATCCATTTTTGTTAATCAAAAGCCAATTGATAAATCTAGCTTCAAGAAAATCTCTGGCTATGTCACACAGAAGGATACTCTGTGTCCTCTCATCACCGTTGACGAAACTTTGATGTTTAATGCTACACTCCGACTACGGTTACCGGAATCGGAATTGGTACTTAGAGTAAAGGGCTAATGGAAGAACTTGGATTAATGCAAGTATCCGCTACTCGAGTTGGGGATGAAAGAATTAGAGGGATTTCTGGTGGTGAAAGAAGAAGAGTATCAATTGGTGTTGAAGTGATTCATTATCCAAGAGTATTGATTCTTGATGAACCAACTTCTGGGCTTGATAGCAATTCTGCATTGAAAATCATTGATATGCTCAAGAAAATGGCGGAAATCCGGATTCTCGGCTTTGAGAATCCCGGCTTTGGAGACGTGGCCGGATCAGGTCCGCTCACTTCAGTCGGGGAGAGAGAACACACTATTTTTGGACGGCCACGATCTCGCCGCGTCTCCAAAAGCTGGGTGGAAGCAGGGAAACAAAAGCAGAGGATCCGGCTGGGAAATCCGAGGCCGAACGATACCTTTAAAGAGAGATTTTGTTTTTGGGGGAGAAATTAGAGATTGGGAAGAGGGGAAGAAATTAGGGGTTTTGGGGAGGGGATGTCGATTGAATGTGGAGGGATTGGGATTTGGGAAAGAAATCTGATTTTTTTTTTCTTGAAAGAAAACTTGGCTGATGCATAGGTGGATTTTTTTCATAATAAATGTTGTATAGGTGGATTGGCCAGCTGGATCTTAACGTTCCAAGACGGAAATTTCGAAAATGTCCTAAAATTGAAAAAAAAAACATGAGGTCCTAAAATTGTCATTTTAAAAGATATGGGTCAATTTTGACACAATGTTAAAACATAATATCCTAAAATTATCAAAAACCCTTTTTTTCCCAATAGTTAATGCTATACTTTTTCTCAGGTTTTCCAGCTCAAGTTCTTCCGCAAAAATATTCGGCCCAAATCAATCGGAAGGAGCATACAGGAAGTAACTAAAGAAGGAAAGGACAAGGAAATTAATCTCTTATATCTCTTGGTAGCCGGGGAGGTTCATCCTCATGTGGCCACGTGGACATAAATGCAGCAGAAATTCTTTATTTTTTTAATTCTGTAAATGCACTTGAAATGCTTTATATTTTTATATTTTTTTCCAGGTTCATACCAACCCGGATGTATTTTTTTTTTCTCCGAACGACAAAAGCATTCATTAATAAAAAACATTAGCTTGTACAGGTCCAAACCGGCGTACACCCATGCCAAAATACACCTACATCAAATTTGAAAGAGAAATCAGCGAGCTTATGGGCTAACTCGTTGCTTTCTCTTTCAGAATACAAAACATGGCATGAGTCAAAGCTGGAAATCATCAGCCTAGTATCATCAAGAACAGTCGCAGAATCACAAGGGGGAGGCTGGGCAAGTTCACTACCGTTAGCTAATGACAGATTATCAGTAAAACAAACTAGGTTCTTAATTCCCATGGCATGACTTCTACTAAGACACCAACGTAAAGCTTGAGCCTCCGCTGTGAAGACGGAACTAGAAACCGATCTCGGGGACGCCCAAGCCTCCAGAATCGTACCATCCTCCCGGAAAAGAGCTGCTCCATAGCCAGTAAGGCAAGAATCCGGCTTCCAGGCTGCATCGACATAGACCCTAACCACATCTGGAGTTGGGTCTGTACGCTGCAAGACAAGAAAGGAGGAATTAATATTAGAATTTATCCTCTCCTCTTGAATATTGGCTAAACTCGCAGCACAATTAACATCCGTACGAGAAAAAAATCAAAGAGTCGTCCGCAAAGAATAAGTGGTTGATACGTGGACTTTTTCTAGCTATTCTCAATCCCGGGACACTACCATCAGAATACGCTTATTTTAATAGGCGGCTAAGGCCTTGTGCACATATGATGAATAGATACGGGGAAAGAGGGTTCCCTTGTCTAATACCCCTACTTGGTTTAACAAAACCAACACGCTCTCCATTAATAATGAATGAAAAGGAGACTGTTGTGATGCACTGTTTGATAAGGGTAATCACATCTTTACTAAAACCGAACTTCATTAACATGTGGAAAAGAAAGGACCATTCAACTCTATCAAACGCTTTGGAGACATCTAATTTTAAATCCATATAGGAGTCTTTTCCTTTCCTCTTGTGCATCATGTAATGAATTGATTCATGGGCTACAATGTAACTATCTAACATCTGACGACCCGGAACAAAGGCATTTTGACTCTCACCAATACAGAAAGGTAGGCAAACTTTGATGCGGTTAGCCAAGATCTTCGAAAGGATTTTATAGACTACATTACAAAGGCTTATGGGCCTAAAATGAGCCGGTTCAGAAGGGTGCACAATTTTTAGAATTAAAGCAATACAAGTATGATTTAATTATCTAGGGAATTTGTCCTCTCTTAGAAAATTATTGATTGCCCCCAACATGTCTTTTTTAATCATGTGGAAACAATTTTTAAAAAAGCTAGGGGACATACCATCTGGACCGGGAGCTGATGACGAATGCATTTGGAAAATAGCCGCTTTGAGCTCCATTTCACCAACTTCTTTCAAAATATTAGCATTCATTTCCGGGGTGATACAAGCCTCCATATCCTCAAAATCCTGCAATAAATAGTCATTGATTCCCGAAGAAGAAAAAAGTTTGTCATAAAATTGTTGAAACTCCGAGACAATTTCAGTAGGGGAACAACTCCATGAATGGTCAGTCGCCCGGAAAATGCCAGGAACAAACTTCTTCCTCCTTTTACCATTCACAACCGAGTGGAAGAATTTGGTATTTTTATCACCTTCTTTATGCCATCGCACACGAGAAAGAGTTTTCCAATATTTTTCTTCTTCATTATAAGCTAGTGAAAGTTCTTGTTTCTTCTTCATTGAGGACTGAATACCATCTTTTATTTGAACTTTAAGGGTCTTTATTTTAAGAGCTGAACTTGAAATATTAACTATTTTTCAACAATTAAGTTGCATTCGGACTTCTTTAATTTTAAAGAGGATTTTGTAAAAAGGAGTTCCTCTAACTTGAACATCCCACCCTTGCTTGACCGGAACAAGAAAACCCAGCTTACCAACCCATCTTTCATCAAAATAAAAAAAGTTCTTAGTTGAAGCACCCCTACCAACACAACAAATATCTAGGAGGCAATGATCAGAGGAAGCCATATCAACATGAGAAACCGACGCATTTTTGAAAAGGTTAGACCAACATGCCGAAGCAAGGGCTAGGTCCAACCTCTCATAAATTGGCTCTTCCCCCTCCTAACAACGACTCCATGTCCAAAGTGACCAATGAAGCCAAGATCTATAAGACCACTTGAGGACATGAAACTTCTAAAATCAGAAAATGAAGAATCCGATCTATTTCTACCCCCTAATTTCTCCTCATTCTTACATATATCATTAGAGTCCTGAGCAATAAGAAAGCAATCCCCCCAAAGAGAGATTCGGTTAAGCAAAAAACTCCATTGGTTCTTTCTCATTGAAGGGATAGGACTAGCATAAATACTAATAAACCACCATAAAGAGTTAGGTTGTATACCTTTAATACAGGCTTCAATGGTGCACGAAGTAGAAGTCACAGATATGATATTAGCATCATTTTTCCAAAATAAAGCCAAACCTTCCGAAAGCCCAATAGGGTCAGTAGTATGTACTTTATCAAAACCAAATTTTTTACATAATTTGGATAGCAGATTAGGCTGGTTTTTTGTTTCCGACATGAAGAAAACGTCTGGGGAGTAGAGCCTACACATCTCCTTAGCCTGGGATATTGTCAAGGAGCTCCCCGCCCCTTGACAATTCCACACCATGATCCTCATTCTTAGATCCGGCCAGAAAAATCAGATCTTTGAACAAACCCAAATTAAAGGTGGATCAAGAGAACCCCGATTGATGGAACAAGGGACAAGAACAGACGGATTAAGAGGAGAAAGGCGGGTATTAGACAGAAAGAGCTTGATTTTTGAGTGAAAATGGAGATTCAGATCAATAATCCGGTGAAACCCCACCAAGGAGGACTAGAAGGGACGATAACTTTTTCTCACACTTACTTCTCACAGCTCGAGAAACTCTAACCAAAAATTATACTATACTCTTTTGAAAAACATTAGTATTCCAATTTCCAACCCGGATGTATAAATGTGCGATTAGAGCACTCTACAATAGTGTTTGTTTTTACACTGACCAATTCTCTTTTGTCAGAAAAAGAAAGTGGTAATTTATTGAAAACTGCAATAGCCCAAATATTACCAACGTGATTAGTAAGATGTGAAAATGAATGAGGCCTCTACTCACGATCTATATAAAATATTTGTCTTCTTCTCTTAATCTTTTAGAAAATATATATTTTTCTCTTAAAATTTTAGAAAATAATACTTACTATTGTTTGAAGCTTGGAATTTTTTATTTTTTTTTTTCATCACAGAGGGAGAAATAATGTCGCATTGGTTTAAATTATTAGGACATTTTTAGGGTGTTTTTATTTTATAAAAATTAACTTAGTATTCCATTTCATCTCTATCTTTCTATATATATATATATATATATATATATATATATATATATATATATATATATATATATATATATATATATATATATATATATACCGCTGTTTTTGGTATATTCTTATAAGGTGTATACGAATACAAATTATCAAAAAGTTGAACCGAACCGAGGTAATTTGTTTCATTTTGGTTCCGTTAATGACTATTTTCGGTTAGCGTTATAGAGAAACCGATTTTTTTTTGTTTGATTGCAGTTAACACTCGACAATTTATCTGTAAGCGAACCGAAAATCAAACCGGAAAAAACACAGAACCATTAACCAAATTCGTAACTTAAACGTGTATAATTAATTTTAATAACCAAATACTATAACCGTCTATGAAAAATACATGTAATCTGATTGATGGGGAAATGCCTTGGATTCGTTACGCTCCTTGCTTACGCGAACCACTTTTCCCATTTGATATCTATTCTTTAGTTTTATCGTTGTTACGGTTTATGTTAGGCCCGCCGTGCCTTGCACGGCTCACTTTCAATAGTTATAATAAATAAATGAAAGATACAGTTAACAATCTTTTTATTCAGTTGCAATATAATTAAAATAGTTCGGTTCTATTGGTTCGGATAACGATTTGGTTACGGTCAATTTATATCACTAAACGTAACTGAACCAAACTTTTCCGTTTCTTCACAGTGTAAACCAAAACCAAACCGTGGGTGATTATTAACCGAACATAACTGAACCGAATTACTACTATTTGGTTTGGCTATCGGATTGTTCCGTGTGTACCCCTACATAAAATGATGTAGAAGGTGAAGAGAGGAGAAAGGTCGGGAGAGGGGTATATCGTTTCCTCTGTGTAGAAAAAACAAAACAAAACAACATCGTTTTAGGAATAGAAGTACGATCAAAATTGTACAGCGTAACAAAAACTGTCTCTTGTAATGGCTTGTGGTATTGCAAGGGCAAAATTTGGTAATGCCATTATGCCAAAGCAATGTAAGTGTAAATTTAAAAAGATTGTCTTGCATTACCATATTTATAGGAGAGATTTTATGGCGCAACGGTTGTAGGAATGTTGTCTTAGTGGCTTACATCGGAGTCTTTCGTTTTTACCCTCTTTCACATAATACACTTTTAACGTGTGTGAGATGTTAGAAATGAAAGGTTGTAATACATCTCACTTGGTATAACTTTCATACAACGGCTGTATTGTAAAATTTGTCCTTAGGAATACCAATTGCCCTTGTTTTTTCTATATATATATATATATATATATATATATATATATATATATATATATATATATATATATATATATATATATATATATATATATATATATATATATATATATTCGTCCCAAAATATAAGTCACACCACCTATTTTTTGTTTGTTCGAGATTATTAGTCATTTTACATTACCTATTAATTATTTATAACTCTTTTTTCTATATTACTCGTAATTTATTAACAATCCAACTATTTTTCAAAGCTTTATAACAATTTCATTAATGATAGTCAATGACTATTTTGGACATTTCCTTTTAACATTTACGACATTTAACAACTTCTTTAATTTATGAGATTTCGATTCACGTTAAATGATTTGATAGTTAAATGTCTTTAGTCATATGTACTGTTAAATGAGACATACTCTTCGGTTTTACAAACAATTGACAGAGGAGGTTCCGTTAGCGCAGCTAAAAGGGCTCAATTATGGCACATTGATCAATTCAAGCAGAAGAACTCGGCACTCAGAGGCCATTGCTGCGGTGGAGAAAGAGGTGGATGTGCCGCCTTTGGGTGAACCGGCATTGCTAGGAGCGTCATGGGTGGAGATGCACCAGATGGCACAAGCCCAGGTGGGGGAATTACTATCAGATGGCAATTCACGGTTGAGAAACCCGAATATTAATTAGGGGAAAAAACCTTTTGCCCCATTATAGTTTATCAATTGAAACTTTTGTCTTTTTATGGTTTAAAAATATATGTTTCATTTCCCTGAGATTTTTCACAAACCATCAATTAAAAATTTAGGCAAATAAAAATAATATTCCGTCGGAATATTTCTTTTTTAAATATTATTCCCGCTTTACCCTTACGTTTCTTTTTTTTAGAAAACCATCAGCACTATTTCCCTACTTTCATCCCCGAAAAATAAGAAGCAGAGTACGGGAGTTTCGTCGACGATGAGGGTTCCACCATCTGCGACCAAGGCTGCGATTGTAACATCCCAAAATTTTGGGTTGTTACCGTAATAAAACATCAAATTAGATTATTGATCTCCAATGTTATTTTAATATTTTGTTAAATATACATGATTAGTTTCCCGTATAATATTTATTTTTGCTACTTGAAAATGTATATAAAAAAAATGTAAATAGATTATATTATATTCATATGACCAATTATACTGTAGTGGTTACAAACTAATTTTTCTCACCGGATGCAATCAAACACTCCATCTTCAATTATTAACTTTTACTAATATTGACATTTGATTTAAACCCATAATTAGGCTATTAATTTTGGGAAAATAAATACGGTCAAAATCTAAATGTTAGATTGGTCCTATTAGGCCTAAGACTAACAACAGTTACAGTCAATTAATAAGGAGAATTATGTCCTCAAAAGAATTGATTACCGTAATAAATGTAGAAAATTGGGGATTGGAGTTAATTTGTTTGACCCTTATCTACCTTAGTAGTAGTACCTATTAAAGTTGCTGTTTGGTCGTATGGCTTTTTGCGGCGTTTTTGGTCGACCGCGTTTAGCGACGGTTTGGTCGTCGCTATAGGTAATCTTTCTTATAAATTTGCTAATTTGGTACGACCAAAGTTTGTCGACCATATTTTGTTCTTCCACCACGTGTCTACTCCCACTAACTTTTAGCACCGCCCAGAAAGCCTTGAACCTTCCATTCCTTATCTCACACCCCCCCATTGCATCGTTCTCAAACTCTCTTTAGCTAGCTAGACGGCTCTCTCCACCGCCGCCGCCACCTCCATAGCCTCCACCGGCAGCTTCAAAGCTCAAAGAAATTGTCTAAAGAGTGCAGCCACCACAAAGGCAAGCGTCAAAAGTTCATCCAGCGACTTTGCGCAACATTCCTCATCCTCCTCTTCCTCATACTCTTTGTCATCCTCCTCGTTTGGTCGATTCTCAAGCCTCACAAACCTCATTTCATCCTTCAGGATGCCACCATCTTCAATTTCAACGTCTCCGCCCCTTACGTCCTCTCCGCCACCATCCAGGTCATTATAACGTCTCCAGGTTAAGTGGAAAGTCGGGTCGATTACTACCGGACGGTACCACCTCCGCGTCAACTGTCCCGCTTACATAGTACATACCTTTCGGGAATAAGAATTCCGGCATCCAAGTGAATAACAGCGGTGTCGGCATCAAGTATCAGCTCTCACAGGATTGTGAAGTCAGTGTTTGAGTTCGTTCTGAAGTAGCAGCTTTCCCGGCGGCCATGGCGGTTCTGATCAATACCAAAGCATGAGAAGCATCTCTACTAGCTATTTCTTTCACTTTACTTTTTAAAGTTAATTACCATTTTAAGTCCCTGTAATTTCACATATTTACATTGTCGGCGCACATCATGACACCACCTGGTCCACCTCTCATTGAGTTGTTAATGGACATGCATATGTATGATAGTATAATGATGTATACATCCATAGAGGAATGAATTGCACAATTCTGCTCGATCTCAACAATAATATAATGATATATGGGAAATTTGTATCTTCATATTTAAAGATAAAACATATTAAAAGATGTGAGTGAACTACACAATTTTATTTGAGATTAGATACCCTAAAATTCCACCCCTGCACGTTTAATTTACTCAGCTTTTCAATATATATAGTATATATTTGGACTTGCACTAATTCAAGTTGAATGTGCAATAATTGGTGTCTAATAGTAAGTTATTATCATCTTCAAGTTCAGGCCGGTTGTGTTAGGCTCCTGTTCTTTTTCTCCACAATTACTTTCACTAATATCTGCTTCACTACATCCAGGGGGTGGCTTTGGCATTTCCTTTGTCAAGTTCTGGTTTTTTGTAATGCATGTTGTCTGAGGGCCGAGTATCAACATCAAGAGACAGAGGTATGCTGTAATTCCGATTACAATGGTAGCCTTAGCCCTTAGGCATGTCAGATGGGAGAAAATAACCATTATTGATACTTTTAATCTTTCGTTTTTCTGCTGAAATTCTAATTACAATGTTAGCCTTATGCATGTCTAAGATAAGTGCCTATTTGTGGATCAGGTTATTTCTGCTTTTTTCCTATTTATTCGTGTAGAACCCTTTTTGTAACACAACTCATTCATTCAAACTTTTGCAGGCCTTATCGAAGACGCTAACAACTTGCTCTCGTGCAAATGATATATAAAAACAGCAGTCTGGTGATTTCAGATCGTCTTCTTTCTGAAGAGGGAGAAAGAAAAGGTACAATAAGATGGAAGAAAGAACATATTCCTTGTATTGCCTCGTGTGAATGCATCTTTGAAAGAGGCTTTTTTTTATCTTTTAAGACTATCTGTAGCTTTGCTACCTGGTGGTTAATATTTCATTTGATTGCTTTTTTCCGAAGGGAGTGATCTGTATATTAGCTTTTAAGTGTCTGACTTACATACCATTGACTTTTTCCCTGGGGGTTGTGGAGCTGTATGTAAGCTTTAAGTGTTTTTGCGGTCATAGGATACAAGTGTATGACAGTATATTAAGTTTATCTTGTCTAAAATTGGCAGCAAGTTTCTGCTATTGAGTCCATGACATAGGTTGTGCAAATTAGAGGTCGGCGTGTATCCATTTATTTTTTGTCATAGAGAAAAGGGCTATTGTTATATCTCAGTTCAAGAAGTTTTTCCTTAACGATGAGTCTGAACTGTTATCTGAGTGAAGTTGTTGACTTCAGTTCCTTGTTGATGGTTTTAAAATTATATTTTGTTTGGTCCCATCTCGTTTAGTATTTATCAGCATACGGAAGATGCTTTTTGTTTTTTTGACTCTTGGCTTTGTATATCATGCAGCTAGATGGGTAGGGAAATCACAGGTTTACGCATTGATAAGATCCCAGACAATGTCCCCAAGTCAAATGGTATTAACCATGTGACAGTCCATGTTACTCCGAGGATTGCTGCTGAAAAAGTTGAAGAAACCAACTCCAATGGGGATGATGAAAATGGTCTCGAGAAGCAAGATGTACTAGGTATGAAGAGCATTAATTTTAACAGCGGTTTGCCTAACTCAAAGCTCCAAAACCGGAGTCCCTAAAATCAGTAGAAAAGAAGCAAATATCAGTTTTTTAAGCCTGCTCTTGGATCTGTTTTTGCAGGAGCTTTGTTGTGAAGTTCAGCTGCCCCGGTGCCTTTTGCAACAGAGAATGAGCATTCAGGTGCAACTATAAATGGTGGCGTGAAGCTTGTGGATTCATTTAATCTTTTGGTATTAATCTTGCTAGGCCTTGATGAAATACGCAACAGATGCCATGAAGGAGTCACGCATATACGATTTTCTTGCCTCTGTATGTACTGCATCTCTATATCAAAGCTAGATCTTGTTGCTATATAGATGTATATATTCATCTGCTAAACTAGAGTATTAATTACTGATTTATCCTTGCAGTTCAATGCATTGCAATACAAAAGAATGGATTTTGAGGAATTCTCTGCAGATGTGTTAAGTGTGCATCATCTCGAGGCTCTCGAGCGGTGGGAACAGCACGCACGTTGTGCTTATGAAATGTTTGAAAAGGAGGGAAACAGATGATTATGATCGAGGAATTAGCCTCAGTAAGTGCACTTGCATCAGTTATTTTTAACAGATACTCTATTTTACCGTTTCAAACACTGTTTTTCTCTGAGTAAGATGCATAAGATTCTGTATAGCATATAATTGAAACAATGTTTTTCAGAATAAAATACATAAGAATCTCTATAGAATATAATTTGAATAGGAAAATCTCCTCGATGTGCCCCCTTTCCAAACCTGCAACTTGCAGGACTTCCCATTTTACTGAACATATATAATGTTGTTCCCATTTTTTTTTATCAAAGACATCACTGTATTTACATTTAAGTAGTCCACTTGTATTGAAAACATGTTAATGTAGGCCAAGTACATGAAAGTCTTTTAATGGAACCAAATGCAGCAAGTAGTGTACTTTATATCTAAGGTAAGTTAGCCCCTCTGTCCAGAGGCAGTACCACCAGAAATTTGGCTATGATTAGGTCAGGTTTCAGCTCCTTTAAATGTTTATTTTCTGGTTTCCGTTGCCGATTGAATAAGCTTTAGTAGTTGTTACTGCTGTGCTGAAGACAATTTTACGTTTAAATATCTTATTTGGTTATGGATGCCTATGGATGCCTGTCCAAGAACACAAAATACATCACTCTCATAGTAAATTGCCTGTAAACTTGAACGTACATCTCAATTTACACTGTCAAAGCTCGATCCCATGCCTTGTTTGAACAGAAAGTTATGTGCTTCATCCCATATTCTCAAACATGATCGAAACTAGAAATGTGCTTTCAAAATTATACCTGGTCTTAATCTTCAACACAAACATGTAATGCAGAACAATATAATGTATGCACTTTTAAATTGCCTTTTGATGGAAGCCCTCTTTACCTCGGTTTTGGTTTCAAACTTTCAATGCTTCGAAGTTTCCTTATTTTCAAATTTCATAGATAAAAACTCTAATCTGCTTCCTTTTGCTGTACTCATAATTATTTAAGATTTCATGCCAAATTCTCTCACTAAAATGATCAAATTTGAACCTCCATTGATGCTTGTCAATGAGCCTAAAATAAAATAGAGGGAGAGAAGCTGGTGATCTATAGTTGTAACGAGAGGGAGGGGTTGTATTCCCCACTTTTGTTTGCCTTTAGGTAGTTAGATTAAAAATTGCTATCTAACTCATAGAATAACAATAATAGCCATATAAACCAGTTGGTCTTGCGATGGTGTATTACAGTCGTGTACTTTTTTTTATTTTATTTATTGCGGCATATTAACATTCCATGTGACTTGATTTGTACTTCTTGACAGATGATACCAGTAGCCGCCACTGATGTGGCTTTCTCAATCCATGCGGTTCTTTTAACTGCATTCACCTTGTTGCAGATTGCAGTCTATGATGTAAATGTTCTTCATTTTATCGGTTCTGATTTTCTTAGTAAATAATTACTTGATGCAGTTTTTCAGCGCATATGAAAGAGTCACAAGTTTTTTGCAGTTATTTAACTGGACTTCCGGTAGTTAACTGCATACTATTGATTCTGTTGCAGCGTGGATATCAGAAGGTCTCAAGAACTTGTATTGCAATTGTTTCGGTTGCATGGTTATATGCAGCACTTTGTGTTTTTGTTGCTCTTCCTCATCATTCCTGGCTTTGGCTGATTTGATGCTTTAAGTAAGATTTGTAGCCCAATAACTGTTATGTTTTCTACAAAAGACTTGTTTGCCAAGTTTAAACGAAGAAAAAATGTGCCTGTTTACTGCACTGCTTTGCATAACATGGGCAATTGTACCTAGAGTTGGGTTTTCCCCCCTTTACACTTCATGTGTTTGGAAGACATTGAAATGTACAAATGCAGGCTCTTCCACAGTTCCCAGGAATACCGTCAGGCCCAAGACTTTGACCACACCAAACAAAACAGATTAGCAAAATACAGCAGACATTAACAACACAAAACAGCCTACCGAACAAAATACGAACAAACACGGCCAGGTGGGGGCAACACCGTGCATAGCACGGTTACACCCCTAGTTGTTGTATAATAGAGGTCTGAGGGCTAGTTCCTGGATATGTTCAAACAAAATTAGTAGAAGAACTTCTTTATGTTAGTACGGTACTGCTACATCCAATACACTTATCTCCACAACATCATCCACACCATACATTTAGTCAGGACCCACAAGGAAAAAATATTTCTCTCTCCAATCAAAAGACAATATCATCCACTACATCATTCACTACATCTTTATGTAGTGGATGTAGCATTTTCCATGTTAGTATTACATGCTTATTTTGTTTTATCTTCCACCTAATCTCATCATATTTGTTACATGACATTCTCCGATGATTATATCAACACCTCCTATCAATCATCTACAAACGATTTGTGTAACCCTCTACCTTGTATAACACAATATATATATATATATATCCACCACATGTACTTATCGTTTTCATCGACACCGAAGGTCTGCGAACCCAACTGAAAATATATAGCCGTTATCGTTCCACCATACGATAATTCTTGGCCACTATCACCATGTTGTATCCTCATCTGTCACTTTATAATTCTTGGAGTCGTAAAAATCAACCCATTTTACGGTGGGTTTGCTATTTCTTTATGGGATCAAGGGAATTGATGAGGAACCACCTCAGACTGCCATTGTCGGCGACAAACACCGGCATCTACAAAAATAACTGCTGCAGCAGAGCGCATAGATTCCTCGACCTTTTGTAGAACATGTTGGCTGTGACAATCTGTGAGTTGTATTTTTATAAAAGTCAATATGTGTGTTTTTTTCAATTTATTTTAAATAAGATAGATATATAATTATAAAATAGTTACTTTTATGAGCTATTATTTTCGTTAATGATAAATGTGTTACTATTAATTTTTTTACATAGTTTATCAATAAAAACGTGTCATTTTGTCAAAACAAATGTGCGGACTTATTTTTGATACAAGTAAAAGTGTGTCTTTTATTGATTTATTTTCAATATAATACTTATGTTTATATAAGAATGCCGTTTTCATCAAATAGACCTAAGCTCGTATATGTTCAAAACAACAATGTTTTTCAGTTATTATTATTGCGTATTATATTGATTTCTCGAAAGAACTCGAAAGTTGTTACCTGGGCTGTAATCGTAAAAATAAAACTAATTGTAACAAATAATCGATTGGTGCTAGTGCATGTCTTTTTTTCCCTTGTAAATTGAGACTTAATACTTGGACTTGACTTGCTCGCTTGCTAGTGGCACGAAAGTGTCTAAGCTCTGGTGGCTAGGAAGATTAGAGTTACTGCTCTCAGGAGAATGGCTAGTCACCGGTCTCGGGGCCTCTTGACTCGAAGTCTTTCCGACAGTAGCTAGAGTGCTCACTCGTAGGAGTGGGGACGATACCTTTTTCCCCGAAGATTCATGCCACGGCCGGAAAAGCAAGGGCTGACGGTTGTGTCGTGTTTCGGAGGGCAGCGGGGTTGGCTGGAGCCCTTTGGGAGGTTCACTGGGTGAAGGTCTGAATCCTTTCCCTGACAATCGGCCGGAGTTGTCAGGCAAGAGCTTGCTTGTTGAAGTGCGGTAGAAAATCGTGTTCACGTGTGGAGTTCGGTTGGTATTGACTCATCGACTAGGCCAAGTCGGTGTCAAGTAATCTAATGATTACCACTCGTAAATTCAAGTAATGATTGTACAATAAAGACACAACTTAAATTCAAATAATGATCGATCGGTGTATTTTTTTTGTTTCCACTATATATTATTATTGTACTTATCTGTAACACTATCGCACATGGCTCATACCAGCGTTATTGCTGACGACTCTCTTTCTTCTGTAATTTTTTTTTTTTAAAATATAAATACAGGTTGTTGAACCAGGCTAAGAGATGGGAAAATAGGCGCGACGATATTTATCAAGATCACTATGGTGGATATGTTTTAGAAAATTTGATGATATGGTTCGTGTTGAGGATTTTAATCAATTTGGGATTCTAGTTGTTTTAATTCTTGATGTAACCAGTTAGTGAAATGTTGTAAGTGTTTTGATGGAATTATATTAATATTTAGGATGTGTGGTATTTTATTGATGTCGATGCGAAAGCCTCGCAGCCTCCTCCTAGAATGACCCCAGTAGACCTAGGGGTCGGGAGTGGGTCGTTACAGGTGGTATCAGAGCAAAGTTTACTTTAGGGTATTAAGTGAACATTATTGGAATGACTAAGGGGAAAATTGTTAGATCATTAAGGAAATATTTTTTAGTGAAGAGTAAGTTGTTGACTCTTAGTGACTGTCTAGACTAAGAATTAATCTTTTGATTTGGGATTTTGACCTAAGTGTTCGCATGTCACTTACAATTTATATAAAAAAAATAAAATTACCATCGCATATATTGTTAAACCATGAAGATTGTCATTTCACTGAATATTTATATTTAATTATTATGATATCATTTACTTTTTATAAGATGTTAGATGGCAAAAATGCTTATTTAATGGTTTTGAATCATTATTTGACAAAGTAAAAAGAAATTTCGAGTTTTTAAGATGTTTTATTGAAACGCTTTACATCACGGTGTTTGATTTGTGTAGAATACATTTTTCGCATACTTGTAAATGAGTGTAGAGTAATTCTGTTTTTACACTTCTAATCTTTTTGCTTTTGATTGCTAAATAAATAAATGATTTGTTAATGGGATTTACTGTATTGACTTTGACGGGTTAACCGTCAACTATTACTTCAATTGCTTTGCATTCCTTTTAACATTATTTCGATGTACAATATATATGAATTCTTCCAAAAGAAACAAAAATGAAAAGCTTTAGATAAAGAAAATCTTTTATGCATCTATTTCCATTTGACAACCAGGCCAGGACTTCAAATTATCAATACCTACGTTTTCCTTTTGAAAAGAGAAATATTGAAGTGTTTTTGATGTCATATCTCAAAACGTTCAATTTCAAGTTTTGGCGTTTTCTTCGTTTTCCACAAGTAAAAGACCCGCTTTTATGCATACGTTAAACTTTTTATTGAATCTTAAAATAACTTCAATGTGAATCACTAGTCTTTGTACTCATTGATGGTTGTGGGGTATTTTGAGATCAATAATGTAAAGCTCACGGTAGATTGTGGAGTAAAATTTTATATGAGGAATGTTTTAAGGATAGTGATGCATTGTAGGTGAACCATAGCCTATAGGTCCGAAGATTGTAACCTATTTCTGGTACCCAATAAGAACTATATCGGGTATAAGAAGTATTGCATATAATACGGATGAATTTTGTGAAGTACATAAGTTTTACATGAAAGTTATAAGTAGAGTGAAGTTCGATGACGAACTTCTTTTTAAGGGAGGGAGATCTGTAACATCCCAAAATTTTGGGTTGTTACCGTAATAAAACATCAAATTAGATTATTGATCTCAAATGTTATTTTAATACTTCGTTAAATATCCATGATTAGTTTCCCGTATAATATTTATTTTTGCTACTTGAAAATGTATATAAAAAAAATGTAAATAGATTATATTATATTCATATGACCAATTATACAGTAGTGGTTACAAACTAATTTTTCTCACCGGATGCAATCATACACTCCATCTTCAATTATTAACTTTTACTAATATTGACATTTGATTTAAACCCATAATGCTAAAGTTTCAATGTGATAATTAGGCTATTAATTTTGGGAAAATAAATACGGTCAAAATCTAAATGTTAGATTGGTCCTATTAGGCCTAAGAGTAGCAACAGTTACAGTAAACTAATTAAGGGGAATTATGTCCTCAATAGAATTGATTATCGTAATAAATGTAGAAAATTGGGGATTGGAGTTAATTTGTTTGACCCTTATTGTTGTATAAATAGAGGTCTGGGGGCTAGTTCCTGGATATGTTCAAACAAAATTAGTAGAAGAACTTCTTTATGTTAGTATTACATGCTTATTTTGTTTTATCTTCCACCTAATCTCATCATATTTGTTACATCCACTTCTCCGATGATTATATCAACACCTCCTATCAATCATCTACAAACGATTTGTGTAACCCTCTCCCTTATATAACACAACCACATATATATATATCCACCACATGTACTTATCGTTTTCATCGACACCGAAGGTCTGTGAACCCAACTGAAAATATATAGCCGTTATCGTTCCACCATACGATAATTCTTGGCCACTATCACCATATTGTATCCTCATCTGTCACTTTATAATTCTTGAAGTCGTAAAAATCAACCCATTTTACGGTGGGTTTGCTATTTGTTTACGGGATCAACGGAATCGATGAGGAACCACCTCAGACTGCCATTGTCGGCGACAAACACCGGCATCTACAAAAAATAACTGCTGCAGCAGAGCGCATAGATTCCTCGACCTTTTGTAGAACATGTTGGCTGTGACAATCTGTGAGTTGTATTTTATAAAAGTCAATATGTGTGTTTTTTTCAATTTATTTTAAATAAGATAGATATATAGTTATAAAATAGTTACTTTTACGAGCTATTATTTTCGTTAATGATAAATGTGTTACTATTAATTTTATTACATAGTTTATCAATAAAAACGTGTCATTTTGTCATAAAACAATGTCAGGTCTTATTTTTTATACAAGTAAAAGTGTGTCTTTTATTGATTTATTTTCAATATAATACTTATGTTTATATAAGAATGCCGTTTTCATCAAATAGACCTAAGCTCGTATATGTTCAAAACAACAATGTTTTTCAGTTATTATTATTGCGTATTATATTGATTTCTCGAAAGAACTCGAAAGTTGTCACCTGGGCTGTAATCGTAAAAATAAAACTAATTGTACCAAATAATCGATTGGTGCTAGTGCATGTCTTTTTTTCCCTTGTAAATTGAGACTTAATACTTGGACTTGACTTGCTCGCTTGCTAGTGGCACGAAAGTGTCTAAGCTCTGGTGGCTAGGGAGATTAGAATACTGCTCTCAGGAGAACGGCTAGTCACCGGTCTCGGGGCCTCTTGACTCGAAGTCTTTCCGACAGTAGCTAGAGTGCTCACTCGTAGGAGTGGGGACGATACCTTTTCCCCGAAGATTCATGCCACGGTCGGGAAAGCAAGGGCTGACGGTTGTGTCGTGTTTCGGAGGGCAGCGGGGTTGGCTGGAGCCCTTTGGGAGGTTCACTGGGTGAAGGTCTGAATCCTTTCCCTGACAATCGGCCGAAGTTGTCAGGCAAGAGCTTGCTTGTTGAAGTGCGGTAGAAAATCGTGTTCACGTGTGGAGTTCGGTTGGTATTGACTCATCGACTAGGCCAAGTCGGTGTCAAGTAATCTAATGATAACCTCTCGTAAATTCAAGTAATGATTGTACAATAAAGACACAACTTAAATTCAAATAATGATCGATCGGTGTATTTTTTTTTGTTTCCACTATATATTATTATTGTACTTATCTGTAACACTATCGCACATGACTCATACCAGCGTTATTGCTGACGACTCTCTTTCTTCTGTATTTTCTTTTCTTTTCTTTTTTTTATAAAATATAAATACAGGTTGTTGAACCAGGCTAAGAGATGGGAAAATAGGCGCGACGATATTTATCAAGGTCACTAAGGTGGATATGTTTTAGAAAATTTGATGACATGGTTCGTGTTGAGGATTTTAATCAATTTGGGATTCTAGTTGTAATTCTTGATGTAATTAAACCAGTTAGTGAAATGTTGTAAGTGTTTTGATGGAATTATATTAATATTTGGGATGTGTTGTATTTTATTGATGTCGATGCGAAAGCCTCGCAGCCTCCTCCTAGAATGACCCCAATAGACCTAGGGGTCGGGAGTGGTCGTTACAACGATTGCCGGCGATATTGACGAAGTGCCAGTTAAATTTTATTGATTTTGCTTGTGATTAAAGAAGTGCCATAACATACCTGAACCATGGTGAATTGAAAGGTTTCTTCTTCCTCTGGTCGGCTTCTCGTACCTAAACTGGATAAATTACAATTTTGGTCCTCTAACTAGACACGTTTTTCGATTTTGGTCATGGTTTTTCTCCGGCGACAATTTTAGTACTGTAAGTGGTCTTTTTTTTTGCAAAAATAGTCCTGAACGCCGGAAAGACCACTTACAGGACTAAAATTGGTCTTTTCCGGCGACAATTTTAGTCCTGTAAGTGGTCTTTCCGACGACATTTTTAGTTCTGTAAGTAGTCTTTCCGGCGTTCAGGACTATTTTTACAAAAAAATATACCACTTACAGGACTAAAATTGTCGACGGAGAAAAACCAGGACCAAAATCGAAAAACGTGTCTAGTTAGAGGACCAAAATTGTAATTTATCCTACCCAAACTCTTTGCTTATAGAAAATTTGTCTCAGATGACATTCAGTTAGGCAAAAAAATACAGCAACCTAGTGGAATTACAGCACTATCTAACACTTTATAGCAAAATACAACAGTCTAAATCGCACCTTTTTGTGTAGAGAATAAACATAATAAAAAAAAAAACCAACTGACCTCATTCACATATAAACTGCCTAGTATCCTCCTTTCCGAGTGACCAAGTAAAAATCGATAAGTTGAATGGTGGAAAATCCGTCTGAACCTTTCAAACCGTTTGCCTAATTTTAAACATAACTCATCTGAAAATGCAGAAAATCGGTGAAAGCAGAAAATCATGGAAAACGAAGCAAGTCATTTACCTCATCGGAAAAAGCAATAAATCACGTTCGGAAAATATCGCCGGAAATTGCAGCCTTGGTCGCACATGGTGCGAACCTCGTCGCCTATGAAACTCCAAGTACTCTGTTTTTCATTTTTTTGGGAAAGAAAATAGGAAAATAATGGTGATGGTTTTCTAAAAAAGAAAAAAAAAAAGTAAGGGTAAAACGAGAATAATATTTAAAAAAGAAATATTCTTACGGAATATTCTTTTTTATTTGCCTGAATTTCTAAGTGATAGTTTGTGGAAAACCCCATAGAGGTGAAGTATATATATTTTTAAACCACAGGGAGACAAAAGCTTCAATTGACAACCACGATGGGGCAATAGGTTTTTTCACCTATTAATTAGGATGTATAATAATAATCTCCAAATTTTAATGAAAATACGTGTTTTCCCTTTCTAAAAAGTTGAGAATATTACAGCCGATTGGGGGCTTCTCCCTCCTATGTCGTTCTTGCCCGTTTGACAAACATTGTGAAATAAAATGGTATCTTCTTAAGTGGTGATCCAAAGTATTTTCGAATTTAGAGAATGGTTAAAAAAAGGACATATTAAAAATAGAAATAATCATTTAATCTAGTGGTTTTTTTTTGTGTGTGTGAAAAAGGACAAAACCATTCCTCTAACATTTTTACCCTACCATTACATGTTGCATATAGTTAAAATAATATAAGTAGTCAAGGGTAGTATAGTCTTTCTATATGTGTGGTCCTAGACTGTAAGAGAATCTTTACTAGATTTGTTATAACTAATTATGTGCTGAGGTGTATTGGATGGCTAGTGTATAAAGCCAGATCTTGTGTATGTTGCAAAATCAATGAAAACAATTCCTTTATGATTTAGTTTGGTTTTCTTTCTTGGTATCAGAACCAATATGGCCGGAACCACCACTTCGCCTGATGCTGCGGGTACAGCACCACCGCCTTCAACCACCACTCCGCCGGATGTTGCAGTCACAGCACCACCATCTTCACCAGTCTCTCAAACTACTCCGACCTCATTCATCTTCACCTCCAGCATACCTCTTTCATTTGGAAGTCTTAATGGTGGAGCTGCAAACTTTCCGATAAGGCCAGACATCACTCAGTTCTATAACAGTCTTCCGCCGGTGTCCACCATTCTCACCATCACACCTTCCATCATCACCCCTTCCATCTCCTATCCCTTTAACACACCATCACCTAATACCTTACTCGGAGGAAGCTTGAATCAAACATGCACAGTGAAACTTGACAGATCCAATTACTTACTGTGGAGATCCATTATCTTGCCAATTGTTCGTGGCCATCGTCTTGAGAGCTTCATTCAAGGAACCTGTCCTCCTCCTGCTAAAATGATCCCTTCTCTGATAAGTCCTTCCGGAGAGATCCCCAATCCTGCTTATGACACATGGATCACCACAGATCAACTACTCAGGGGATGGCTCATGAGCTCTATGACTGAGCCAATTTTGGTTGAACTGGTTGGAGTCTCATCTGCATACGAAGTCTGGCATACCTTAGAAGTCTTGTTCAATAATAGATCTGAAGCAAGAATGCTAGAATACAAAGAAGCTCTCACTAAGACTGAGAAAGGTGCTAAATCCATGACTGAATATATTTCCTTGATGAAAACTATTCTGATGGTCTTGCTGCTGCCGGATATCCCATTTCCAAAGCTGAGCTCATACTTGCCACCCTTGGTGGATTGGGGAAAGACTATGAATCGGCCATAGTCAACATCACTTCTAGAATTGGATCTCTAACATGGCAAGAGGTTCAATCTCAATTGGTTACCTATGAAAGACTTATTGCTCGTTTCAATCCTACACAGGACTGGATTTAAACAATCCATCTGCAAACTTGGCTGCTAGTAGAGGTAATTTCAGACTTGCCTCTAGGCCTCCTGCTCCAGATGCTAACAGAGGAAGAGGTTTTAGAGGCCGTGGCAGGGGAAGAAACAATAGAGGTGGCTATCGAATTCCAATAGAGGAGGGGGAAATCCTGGTGGAAATGGTGCTCCCAGACCAACCTGTCAACTATGCAACAGGGTTGGTCACATTGCTATTGACTGCTACTACAGGTATAACTCCAACTATGGAAGCTCAAATTCAGGACCTAGGCCCAATGGCAATGGACAAAACTTCAGTGGGCAACCCTCAGCCTATTTTGCTTCACCAGAAAGTGTAAGTGACTCCAGCTGGTATACTGATAGTGGAGCCACAAACCATATCACCTCGGACCTCAATAGCCTACAGCTAAGTCAAGGGTATGAAGGATCTGACAGTCTAACTGTTGGCAATGGTGAGTCTTTAACAATTCAGAATATAGGCCATTCTATCATTCCTACACAATCCTCTAATTTGAACCTAAAAAGTATCTTACATGTTCCACATATCACCAAAAACCTCCTAAGTGTTTCTAGACTTACTAATGATAATAATGTTTTCATGGAATTTCACTCTGATTTCTGTGTTGTGAAGGACAAGGTTACAGGATCCCTCTGCTGCAAGGAACACTTAAAGAAGGATTGTATCAACTTCAGGCACCAAAGACCTCCCTTCACTCCAAAGACCAGCACAATGAGTCTCTGTCTAAGTTTGATTGTAATAAGTTTAGCTGAGTCCAGTCCTGTTGAGTCCAAGTCTAGTAGTCTTGCCAATCTGTGGCACAGAAGGTTGGGGCATCCCTCCTTCAATATCGTAAAGTCTGTTCTGAAAGATTGTAATGTTTCCATTAATGAAAAGTTTGATTTCTGTGAGGCCTGTCAATATGGCAAGATGCATTCTCTTCCTTATCCCTTATCCTTAACTAAATCAACTTCTGTTCTTGATGTTGTTCACACAGACTTGTGGGGCCCTGCCCCAGTCACCTCTATAAATGGATATCAGTACTATATAAGTTTTGTAGATGATCTAACTAGGTTTGTGTGGATCTACCCTTTAATCCACAAATCTGATGCCTTCAAAGAGTTCATCCAGTTCAAAAACCTTGTTGAAAAACAGTTTAACACTTCCATTAAGTGCATTCAATCTGATTGGGGAGGTGAGTTCAGGAGTTTTGAGAATTACCTGAAAGAACAGGGCATAGTTTTAGACACTCATGTCCTTATGCACATGGTCAAAATGGTATAGTTGAAAGGAAACATAGACATGTTGTGGAAGTTGGTCTAACCTTTCTTGCACAAGCTAGTATGCCTTTAAAATACTGGTGGGAAAGTTTTCAGTATGCTTCTTACATTATTAATAGACTGCACACACCAGTATTAAAAGGTAAGTCACCCTATGAATGCCTATTCAAACACAAGCCTGACCTAAGTCTTATTAAGGTCTTTGGGTGCAGTTGTTACCCCTATTTGACTCCCTTCAACAAACAAAAATTCCAGTTTCATACAAAAAAGGTGTGTGTTTCTAGGCACTAGTCCTTCTCACAAGGGTTATCTGTGCCTGGAGTCTTCTGGAAGAGTATATATCTCCAGAGATGTCATTTTTAATGAACAAGAGTTCCCATATAAGTCCCTGTTCACTCAAGTCATCTCTAGGTCTCAACCTACCACTGTCTCTGATAGTTCCAATTTTCCTACTATGCTTGTGTCTATGATGCCTGGACTATATACAGACGTTCCACAAGAGCAGCAAAGCAGCAGGGGATCCTCCAACAACACAGCATCTGTCCTTGAACACAATGATATGCAATCTGCTCTTGATCACAATGACACACCTACCACAGATCAGTCCTTTTCCACAAATCCTCACTTGCTTACACCTGCACCTCTTCATTACTCATCTGAAAGCCAGTCCCCACACCTGTCCATACCATCTACTTCTTCATCCACGCATTCCATTAGTCCAAATTCTCTAGACTCACCACTCAAATCCCTCTCTCCTACAAACTCCCCTACCTCTATTCCATCTCCACCCGTTCTTAATGCCCATCCTATGCAAACTAGGGGCAAATCAGGCATTAGAAACCTAAGACATTTTCCTACCTGGCTGTTAAAGACTCTACTGCTTGCCCAACAGAACCAACCCGAGTGTCAGATGCTATCTCTCAACCTCAGTGGTTGGCTGCTATGAGGGAAGAGTTTGATGCACTACAAAGGAATCATACATGGAATCTTGTTCCACCCAATTCTGGACAGCATTTGATAGACAACAAATGGATCTTCAAACTCAAACTCAAACCTGATGGATCTATACTTAAACACAAGGCCAGACTTGTTGCTAAGGGATTTCTTCAAACCCCAGGACTTGACTATGAAGTGACCTTCAGTCCTGTGGTCAAGGCTGCTACAATAAGAGTTGTACTAGCTGCTGTTGTTACATTGAACTGGAAGATAAGTCAAGTAGACATCAACAATGCGTTCTTGAATGGTACTCTGTATGAAGATGTCTATATGCCTCAACCAGAAGGTTTTGTAGACCCTTCTAAGCCTCAACATGTTTGCCACTTGAGGAAGGCCCTTTATGGCCTCAAACAAGCCCCAAGAGCTTGGTTTGAAGAACTCAGACAACAGCTATTAAGGTGGGGATTCCAGTAGGCTAAATCAGACACTTCACTATTTATCTTTAAACTGAACAACACACTAATGTATGTGTTGGTGTATGTGGATGACATACTTATTACTGGAAACAATAATCAGTTGATCAAACAATTCATCTCTCAGTTAAATTCAAGGTTTGCTTTGAAGGATCTAGGTGAGCTAAGTCACTTTTTGGGACTGCAAGCCTACAGGGACACTAGTGGACTGTACTTGCACCAGTCTCTTTATGCCTCTCAACTGATCAATAGGCTTAAAATGGAACATTTAAAACCAGTCTCAACACCAATGGCTACTGGTTTGGACCTTTATGATGAAAACTCTGAATTACTGCAGAGTCCTACTCAGTACAGAAGTGTTTTGGGGGCATTACAGTACCTAACTTACACTAGACATGATCTGTCATTTGCAGTGAATCAATTGAGCCAGTTTATGCAGGCTCCAAGGCAAACTTTGACCTCCGTACAAGTTCCAGCCAGGATGTCATTGGAATGCTCTGAAAAGAATGGTGAGATATGTAAAGGGAACGCTGCACTTTGGGTTGCATTTCCAACCTGGTGACCATTTGAATATCACAGGTTATAGTGATGCAGATTGGGGATGTGATACTAAAGACAGGAGGTCTGTAGCTGGATATTGTGTGTATCTGGGAAACTCTCTTATCTCTTGGAGCTCAAAGAAGCAACAGGTAGTGTCCAGATCAAGCACAGAATCAGAATATAGGGCATTGGCAAATTTGGCTTCAGAAATTCAATGGCTGAAATCTCTGTTATGGGAGCTATACATCCCTGTGTCCACTACTCCCACAGCTTGGTGTGATAATATCAGTGCTAAACACCTAGCACACAACCCTGTTTTCCACTCTCGGACAAAACACATAGAAATTGATGTTCACTATGTGAGAGATCAAGTGCTACAACAGAAACTCAAGGTCCTATATGTGCCTTCTTGTGATCAGGTGGCTGACTGTCTGACCAAGCCACTTCCAGGCTCCAGATTTACTACTAACAGGAGCAAACTTAATGTGGTTGACACCACCTTCAGTTTGAGAGGGGCAGTTAAAATAATATAAGTAGTCAAGGGTAGTATAGTCTTTCTATATGTGTGGTGGTCCTAGACTGTAAGAGAATCTTTACTACATTTGTTATAACTAATTATTTGCTGAGGTGTATTGGATGGCTAGTGTATAAAGCCAGATCTTGTGTATGTTGCAGAATCAATGAAAACAATTCCTTTATGATTTAGTCTGGTTTTCTTTCTCATATGTAATCTATAATCACATCGTGATTTATGGGATCTAATCGCAATTCCATGAAAATTTAGCCTCATACCAGATGTTCAACTGTTTACTACATAGAAGATGAACATTTCCATTCCACGATCATCTATTTACACAGAATAGGGAAATTGTCATTCCACTGTATCACGAATGCGAAGTGGGTTATCACTTACCATAGTGGATTTGTTCTGTTAGTGTCTGTGTACAATCAACTATATCTTCTAATATCAAGAATTTGCTTTTTGAATTGTAAATTGCTCAAACTATTATGGCTCCATTGCTGCTCTATTCTAATACACCGGATCGCTATTCTACTGGATCACACTTAAATGCAATTCTCTTTATCACAATTTCACCGAATTGTACTAAAATGCAATTCCACTAAATCACACTAAATCGCAATTCCACAAAAAATTAGTGGAACCACCCCCTTATTCGATGTCTCCTAGTACTGCAAATTTACAAACCTAGATTGGTTAAATGTTTCGATCCCTCTTTAAATGTAGAGAAATTCGTTTGAAAGTAGTGTGCTCTCTTTAATGGCCCTGAAATCTTTGCCCTTCATCGAAATTATATAGTTCAGTTGATTTGAAATGCGTTGATAAAAGTTGCCCGACGTTCATTTTGCTAACGGACTCGCAATTCCTAGTTTGTATGCATTAGGAGTGTTTTAGTCCATTAATAAATCAGTTTGTCCTTAATGACATGTTTTCACAACCATTGTCCTTTTTACCAATTTTTTTAATCTATTATGTCCTGCATACCGACACCCCTTTCGAATATCAATGACTCATTCGGGTATCTAGCAAATTCCCTAAAAAAACACGAAATTTTACGGAGACTCCTTAAATACATCGAATACATCTGCGTTTTAAAATGTATTTAATGACTCGAATTAGAAAACATCAGCGTTTTATTTTTCCACAATAGTGGACAAACACATTGCATAATGTGTGTACAACTTTTCTCTTTAAGAAACATGAAATTTTACGGAGAGTCTTTAAATACATCGAATACACGTGCGTTTTAAAATGTATTTAATGACTTGATTTAGAGAGAGATTTAAACATGAGACCTCTTGGTCTAACGACCTCAACTCTAGCCCATTGAGATAGACGTCATCAGCAAACATCAGCGTTTTTCAATTAAAGGAGAAGTCTAAGGGGGCGTTTGTTAAATTTGAAGTCTGAAAATATTAAGTAACTGAATGATTTAAGTACTTAGACTGTTTGGTAACATCTGAAATCATAGATAGCATTATTTTCATTGTTTTATGTATGAGTTTATACGTGTTTGTGAGTGTGTGTATATATATAATGCTACAGTGTATTTCAATTAATACTTTATAACTTTAAAACAAAAATGTATTACCTATTTTACAGTATTGTTTTACGAAAAATATATTCATAAGAAATAATAAATATAAATACTTTAGCCAAAGTAATTATTTTTGTACAACTAGACAGAAAATGTACAATTACAAAAGAGTTTTGATATGATAGAATAATAATAGTAATAATAATAATAAAAACCATGAACGCTGGGTACAGCTAAATAATAATAATAACTAGGGAGGCGCACCGTACGTTGCATGGCCCTTTGGCCTCTTTCTTTCTATAAGTAGTTGTAATAATGTTAAAGTTTAACTAAGCAATAAACTTAACTTTATTTGCTATCTTCTCTCAAACTTCTATATGGTAGCAGAGCCTAGCTCTCTTATCTCTTCTTAAAATCTCCTCTCTCTCTCGCTCTGTTTCAAAATTTGAAAAACAAAAATGTCGGAAACTCTGTCTGGAACTCCAGCAAGTTCTGCTACATCTTCCAACCGTTCCAGAGGACTTGGATTAGAGCATCCTAGCCTACAAATCACCTCTGCTAAGTTCAACGGGTCTAACTATAGACAATGGGCAGCAGCGGTGAAAATCTGTGTGACTGGAAGAGGAAAGATGGGATACTTGACTGGATCAAAGAAGATACCGAATGAAGAAGATGTTGATGCCTTCTTCACATGGGAGACAGAGAATGCTACTGTCATGTCATGGCTGATTAATTCCATGATTGATGATATAGGTAACAACCATCTGTTTGCCTCTACTGCCAAAGAAATCTGGATTCTGTGGGACAATTTTACTCAAACAAGGGCAATTTTGCCTTTTGGGGTAAAATCTACCATTAGAAACCAGAAACAAGGTACTCTTGATGTTACTAAATACTTCAGTGTCTTAACCAAACTCTAGCAAGAATATGACCAGTTAACTGCTGTTAAGTGGACTTGCAATACTGATGCTCTAACCTTTCAAACTCTACTTGAAAAGGAAAGAGTTTTTGAATTTCTGGGAGGTCTTGATCCCTCTTTTGAGGCTGCTAGGGAAAGAGTCCTATCTCAAGTGCCTTTACCAAATACTATGGAGGCTTTTGCCTACATAAGAAATGAAGAAAGTAGGAAAGGAGTGATGGGCAGCCATCCTGCTCCTCTTGGAGAACAGTCTGCCCTTATCACTCAAAGTTCTGAAAATGCCATGTTTGGCAAGAAAAAAACTGATCAAAGGACTCTGTTGGTGTGTGATCATTGTAAGAAAAAGGGGCACAATAAAGAAAATTGTTGGCAGTTACATGGAAAACCTCCTAGAGCTCAACCTACAAAGAAATCCACTCAAGGGACTGATCAGAAACAAGCTTATACTGCTGCATCTCAACCTTTTTCTAAGGAGCAGCTGGATATTGTGAACCAACTCTTTGGAAGGAAGGAAGAGCTGATGCAGTCCCATACTTCTACTAGTGGAGTAGCTCATGAAGGTACTGTCCCTTGGATTGTGGATTCTGGTGCATCCAAAATGGGGGTACAAGTGTTTTGATCCTATAAAAAGGAAAGTCTACACTACTTTTGATGTTACCTTTTTTGAAGGTATTCCTTATTATCCTAAGGATTCTATGACCGCTAGTGATTATGACTCTTTTTGGGAAGTGGAGGGTACCTTCCCTGTTGTTCCAGAACCTGAATTAGAGCCTATAATCACCAGGGAAGTGAATCCAGAGCCTAACAAGGAAATACCTAGGGAGCCTGTACAAAAGGATATCATTATTTATACAAGGAAAGGAAGGGTGAAGTCTACCAAATCAAGTTCAGTATCTGTCCCACACACTGATCCTTCTCCTGCTCCTGTGGAAAGTGAAAGGACTAATGATGAAGACAGTCTTGATTATGACAGTGAATCATCTGAGGAGATCTCCATTTCTCCCCAGAATGAAAGTGCTAATGAACACCGGGTGTCTACACCTATTGCCCTAAGAAAAAGGGTTAGGGAATGCACTAAACATCCTGTGGAGAGATTTGTCTCCTATGCTGATTTAAAAGAACCTTATAAAGCTTTTCTGACTAATTTGAATGATGTTTTCATTCCTAGAAACATCACTTAGGCTCTTGCAGATCCAAAGTGGAGAGCTGCTGTTTATGATGAACTTAAAGCTCTCAGGAATAACAACACCAGGAAGAAGGTCACTGAACTAGAGGAACCAAAATGGTTGGATCAAGATGGGTGTTCTGTGTTAAATATAAATCTGATGGTACTATTGACAGGTTTAAGGCCAGACTTGTGGCTAGGGGTTTTACACAAACTCCTGGCATTGATTTCACAGAAACTTTTGCTCATGTAGCAAAGTTAAATACTGTGAAAATCCTTCTGTCCCTAGCCTTTGTCAATAAATGGTCCCTTTACCATATGGATGTGAGAAATGCATTCTTGAATGGTGACCTCAAAGAGGAGGTGTTTATGCATCCACCCCCTAGTTTTGAGCATGAATTTGGTGAACATCAGGCCTGTAAACTGTTAAAATCCTTATATGGATTAAAACAGTCACCAAGGGCTTGGTTTGCTAAGTTCTCCAAAGTTATCAAACAGGGTGGTTACACCCATGCTCTATCTGATCATACCCTATTTTACAAGCATTTGAAGGGAGGGGGAGTTATAATCCTCCTTGTTTATGTAGATGATATAACTATCAATGGTAGTGATGAAAAAGAAATTGAAATTCTGAAAGAGTATATTAAATCTCAGTTTGATATCAAGGACCTTGGTCAACTTAGATATTTCCTTGGTATGGAAATATCTAGGTCTAACCAGGGTATCCTTGTTAATCAAAGAAAGTACACCCTAGATTTGCTAAGTGACTATGGCATGTTAGGGTGTAAACCTTCTTATACTCCTGTTGATAACTCTGTTGTTCTTACCAATGCAGATGATAATGATCTGGTTGACAAGGAAGGGTACCAAAAGTTGGTGGGAAGGCTGATCTATCTATCCCATACAAGGCCTGACATCTCCTTTGCTGTCAGTCAAATCAGCCAATTCATGCACAGGCCTGGAAAAATGCATCAGAAAGCTGCTTTCAGAGTCCTACAGTTCCTAAAAGAGAATCCTGGGAAGGGCATTCTTTTCAAGTCTGAGTCCAAAATGACTATTGAAGGTTATGTTGATGCTGACTGGGCAGGTTCCAAAGTAGACAGGAGATCTACTTCAGGATGGTGCATCTTCATTGGGGATAACCTTGTTTCATGGAGAAGCAAGAAACACGCTGTGGTTTCTAGAAGCAGTGCAGAGTCAGAGTTTAGAGCTGTTGCTCTTGTTATCTGTGAGCTTCTTTGGATAAGGAGAGTACTAAGAGAGCTAAAACAAAACATTATTCAACCTATGAAGCTCTATAGTGACAGCAAATCTGCCATTGACATTGCAAATAATCCTGTGCAACATGACAGGACCAAGCATATTGAGATAGACAAACACTTCATCAGAGAAAAACTGGATGATGGAAGTATTTGTCTAACCTATGTTCCAACAAAGAAGCAAGTAGCTGATGTGTTTACAAAAGGTCTACATAGGGCTGCTTTTCAATTTTGTATCAGCAAGCTTGGTCTCATGGATATCTTCCAACCAAGCTTGAGGGGGAGTATAGAAAGATGATACATGTAGCAATGTTACAGGAAGTACTGTTCATGCTACTGTTCACTTTTTATATTCTTCTTTTTATTTTGTTTCTTATCCTAGGATGCCTTATTTATTCCTAGTATAGTATTTCTTTTTATTAGTTTCAGGCTTTGGATTATCTAAGATAATCTAGCCGTTTTATAGCCGTTGGAGGCATGGCCCTTTGGCCTCTTTCTTTCTATAAGTAGTTGTAATAATGTTAAAGTTTAACTAAGCAATAAACTTAACTTTATTTGCTATCTTCTCTCAAACTTCTATAGCCCTTATGGGACATCCTTAGTCCTATTTATTCTAATAAGACATCTCTCGTTCTTAAGCTCTTCTTTTCTACATGGTATTAGAGCTCGGGCTCAAGCTTAAGAATTCAAGTCCTCAATATTTTCTGGTAGCTTTTCCACTCCCAAAAAAATGTCATCTACATCCCTAGACTTATCTCCTACTCAAGTTATACCACAAGTCAGTGGAACAAATACCATTCCGCAAGGAGGGAGTGATAATGTCCATCTCCTAACAACTATCTTCTCTGGCCAAGATCCATACTCATGTTCGTTCCGGGAAAGGCCAGGAGGGACAGCTCACCGCTGAGGTTGTTCCTCCTTCTACTAATGATTCCAAATACAAGCAATGGAACTATGGAAGGCTAAAAATGACATGATCATGTCTTGGCTTGTTGGTTCCATGACCTCAGAGCTGAGTGAGAACTTAATGTATTGTGACACGACTTCAAATAAGGGATGCTGCCTATAATCTCTATTCTAAGAAGGACAACACTTCGAGATTTATGAGCTGAAATCTCGGCTAAAAAATCTCAAACAAAGTGATCAAAATGTCACACAATATTTCAACCAACTCTGCAAAATCTGGCAGCAGTTGGATCTCTTTGATGAGAAACACTTCCAAGTTTTACAGTAATATCATTGAGAAGGATAGGGTTTACTCATTCCTCATGGGATTAAAGCCTGACCTTGATGATGTTAGGGGTCGAATTCTGAGAAAAAGCCCCCTGCCTTCTCTTAAGGCTGTGTTTTGCTGAAATAATGCATGAGAAGGGTATGAGGAAACTGATGTAAGTAGGGAATCCTTTGATTCACATTTTGATATTTGGGAACATTCTAAGGCTAGAAATATCAGTGGGTCCAGGTGGTTCATCCCCCTTTATTGATGACCACAATAGGCTTGCTTTGGTGTTTCTCATGAAGGAGAAATCTGAAACTGGTTCCATTTTTAGGAACTTCTACCAATTGATCAACACTCGGTTTGAAACTGAAATAGAAAAGCTAAAATCAGATAATGCTTGTGAATACTTTAAGCAAAGCTGGGGCAAGTTCTTAGAAGAAAAAAACGATCTTTCATCTGAGTTCCTGTGTTGGTACCCCTCAACAAAATGGTGTTGTTGAGAGGAAAAAAGCACTTGATACTACTAGATCTATCATGTTTACAATGAAAGTTTCCAATCAATACTTGGGGGAAACCATCCTTATTGCTACTCATTTCATCAACATGATGCCTAGTAGGGTCCTATAGTTCAAAACCCCAAAGAGTGTACTTCATGAGCATTTCCAACTTCTCATCTAAGTCAAAACTTGCCCCCTCAAAGTTTTTGGGTGCACTATGTTTATTCACAACCACCACATAGCCAAGTTGGAACCAATGGCTATAAATGTATTGTCGTTGGATATTCATCCATATAGAGAGGATATAAGTGTTGCTGTCCCTCATCAAGAAAATTCTATAATACTGTTGATGTCACATTCTTGGAAGATAAGGCCTTCTATGATTCTCATGAAGAAAGAAGGGATTACTTGTCCTCCTCCCAGAAATGGGATGTTGACATTGGTATTTCTCCCATCTTGATAAGAGAATTTTTGCAATCCAGTTAATCAAGTAAAAACTCAAAACCTTAGCAAAATCTACTTTCTAACCGGCAGTGGACCAGATCGATTGTAGGTAGTGCTTGAGGAGTCCGAGGTCGAACCCACAGAGATTGGATTTTAGTACCACAGCTGACTTAGCACTCAGTTCAGGTCAACCAGAAAAGTATGTCGTTATACTATTGCGTAAAAGAAAGATTATACTAATCGGGTTTCTTAAGATTAAAAGAGGTACAGCCGAACTACGATCCAGCGGATTACTCTACGCTCAAACAAAAAACTACCCCAGGAGTGCGCTCTACCTTCCTTGCCTCAACGATAAAAACCCCGTATCAGGCATGGACTTAACGACTAGAGTGTCAATCTAGTACACAGGTAGGTGTCAAACTACCTTTTAAGCCAAAACGTCTACGGTCCCGAAACCCCGGTTCCCACACTTCGCCGCAACATACATTTATAAGCTAGGTGTGTGTGATGGTGAACTAGGTGATCAAACTAGCTCAATTACGATTAAAACAGGTTTCGTGATATGAATTATCGATTAGAACATTTTATTACGTGCTACACTACCTCCCAGTTCATCTCCCTAATGGCGTTTCATCCGCTTTCACATAATTCGGCCGTACGAAGGATTTAGCTACTCATTTTTGAATTGAAACAATAAACAGTAAAGGATTTCATGATATAAACGATAAACGAGTAAGAAACCATACCCACTTTATTGAGAATTGATGAAGTACCAAAGTTGTGCTCACCAAGATCAAATCTTGACAATCGAAGTGTAACGGATTGATGTTGTAATGTATCTAATGTAATAGAGGATCGAAAGACGAGAACAACGATATAAGACACTTAATTCTACGCCTCCGGACGAAGGAAATCGCCCAAAAGAGGCTACAACTATCTAAAATCGTAAAAAGTCTGCTGAAGAAAACGTTTGAGGTGCCCTTTTATAGCCTAGGGCAAAATTCAGCTTATCCGTATGGATAACAGGCTAACCGTACGGATAGTTCTTGATTCTCCAGATTATCCGTACGGATGGGAATCTATCAGTACGGATAAGTCTCTGCTGCTTCAGTCTATCCGTACGGATAAATGGCTATCCGTACGGATAAGTCTCTGTTCAATATTTTTGCATCTATCTGAGAGTTGTCCGTACGGACAGACGTTTGTCCGTACGGATAGATGCCTTAACTTCAAAAACTTCACTTTTTCCCTACTTAGCCTTCGTTTCTCGCCTCGGACACGTCTAAACTCATAAATCATCGCTTTCCGGGCTCCTAACTCACCCAAATCCTGCATAAACAAGGAAACAACAAGCAAACGCATAACCCCGCAAACTACGGGTGCTCAGGAAATGAGTAAAAAGTGCCAAAAGTAGGCCGAGTTTACGGAAAAACCGACAGTTACTCTTCGTGCAAAGAAAACCTCATTAACACTCAATATAGGGTCTAAACTCACCCGAAACATGCTAGAAACATGATAACCGTGGGTTAAACTGTACAGTAAAGTTGGTTCCTATCACCACCCCATACTTAGCCTTTACCCGCCCTCGAGTAAATCAGGCGATCAAACAATGCCAAAGAATCAACTTTACGGTACATGCATGCGTTTCAAAATATCAAAGTAAAAGGAACTTAGACAAGTGAATGTAATACCTTGACTCCACAAAATCACGAAACGGAGTGTGTGGTGAATGATGATGAATTATACTCAATACGGTTACCGGCTTGGAATACCGGACAAACGACTGCACACAATCCTGCCCTTTCTAGAGTCTCCACTAATCGAGGTCCACCAGGGCCAGAGATCCGGTCAGGTAGGACTTGAAAGGTTATAACGTTAGGCTCGGACGGGGGTTATCGAAAGATAGTTTGAGACTGGAGAAAATAAAAAAAAGGCACGAGTGAATCTAATCATTGCGTGTACTCCCTCAACTCGAACATAGAAAACCACCAAACTCCTTTCGAATTTCCATTAGAACAACATCCAAACTCACATCATATTAGCTAATATGCATACCCCTTTTCGGCTTTCTTTGGTTCGACTTTATTCACTTTTCTTTTTTTTCTTTGTTTTTTTTTAAATTTTTTTTATAACAAAACTCTTCTTTAGAACCAAAGGCCCCATCGAAGATTTCATCGAGCTCCTCCCCTTTTAGATGTTAGTTCAAAACTCCCTCCTCATATCATTTCACATACTCTCTCCCTCCCCACACTTGCCTTGGCAAGTGTGTCTAAAGGAACAACTAAGTCCACTCGTAAGGTAGTCAAAAAGAAACATGACCAAATCATCGGCTCAGGGCTAGGAATTATAATCTAAGTAACCAAAAACGGCTCATATTCGGACGGTGGTCAGACCGTTCCTATCAAGGCTTAGGAGGGTTTAGAGGGATAATGTTGGGATGTTGGCTTTTGGCTCTGGTCACTTCAAAGAAATGCCTTTCCCGTCATCCCGAACCTACCCAGGGTGAATCCTTTCTATTTCGCCTCAAAACTAGGGGTACAGGTGTGTAAAGCAATCGTACTAAGTATAACCGTCGTCAAACGTGTACTAAAAGTGTTCCGTATCGTGATATAATGGACTCACTGCGAGACATTCACAAGGCTAAAAACCGTTTACTAACTCAACCGTGAAAAGCATGCATATATCGCGGTGTTAAAACCCTGGAAAATTTTGAAATACCTAGAAATCAACTCGAAACCGAGTAAAACTAAGTTCATCACATAACGGCATAGTAAACTATGAAAACATGCGAATAAGCTAAGTCGTCCCACCCCCCACTTTAGTGAAACACCATCCTCGGTGTGTGAACGAAAAGGAAAAAGAGACTTAGCTTAGTAGCCCGGCAAAATGGCGTGATCAAGTCCCGTAACGGTCATGAGGTAGAGCATCCCGAATCCCTATATAAAGAAAAACATATCCAAGACATACGTGCACGGGACATGGTCCACGTGCCATAGCAAGTAATAAGGGGGAAATCCGGGGATAGTCAAAATATTCGACCTCGTTACGTCAGAAAACTCGAATGAGAGTACTATATGGATAAAGCATCAAACATGATATATAAAACATCCAAAATCATCATCCATCCATGATAAATCCAGAAAACAAGTCAAGAAGGCAAAAGTAGTGAAAAGAGGTGCCTTACGACTTGCAAACCAAGGGTAGAAAAGTAGCACAAAAGTGATCACAAAACAAAACACAGAAGATGGTGGGTTGCCTCCCACCGAGCGCCTTTGTTTAATGTCGTTGGCTCGACCGGGTGACTCTCAACGGACTCAAACCACAAACGACTCAAAGCAACAATTCAAGCATGTCAATTCAGACAAGTAGTATCAAGAATCATCAACCAAAATCCAAGCTCAAGAAGACCAATAGCTTACGAAAAGAGAACAATGCGAGAACCATAGAAATCGAATTTTCTAGAAACTTACCTCTCGTGGCTCTCGATTCTACCTCCTCCCAACCGGAGAATTTCCTTTTGTTTGCCTTTCGCTCCATCTGCTTTTTAAAATCCGCATCAGGCGGATGTAGTCTCTTTCTCACACCTCTTTGCGCCATATGCACCGGTGGTGGTAAAAACTCGACTTTATAGAACTCATCAGCACAAGGTGGATGAGTGAAGTAATCCGGGACGGACGTATCAAGCATCACTAGGCCATCTGGTGGCTTAAATATAGGTGGCTGATCAACTTGCTCTTGATCCATAGGTGAGCTTGATGGTATGAGCGATCCCAACTTCTCCTTAGTCTCGATCTCCACATGATCGACAACTACAATCGAATCCACCGCACACCCTTTCAAGTCATCGTTGTATATCCCCTCGGAAGACGGTGTACTTGATAAAAGTTGCACTTCTTCCATCTCCACATCTTGTAGTTCCTCCTCATCCCAAAGCGTTTCAATACCAAAGCATTCTTGCTCACTCATACCGATGGTCGGTACCACCGCACTTTCCACCACAGTCTCGTCATTTTTCATCTCAAGGTGTGGAAGTGTAGTAGGTAGACAGTGAAACATGCCATCATCTAATATCGCAATAGGAGGAGACGGTAATATGGGCGATCCCAACTCAATCTCTTGTTCTGACACCTCATCATAGTAAAGTGAATCCTCAACCTCACTTCCCACCTTAACTTCTTCAGTGCCAACCTCATCAGCCATAACCACTTTTATTGCACATGCCTGCTCTATCTGCTCGTGCCCTATCATTTCAATCAACTGCCCTACCCGGTCTTGACGGTTTCGTATGGTGGAGTCAGTACTTATCTTGAACTCTTGCATGTCCCGCAGTCGCTCCTGCAAGCTCTGGTTCAATCGCTCTAGTAGCTCCATTTGACTGTCGGTAAGACTCTCTTGTGGCGCGGGAACAAACTGATCATACTGACTTTGATTCATCGGAGGCGGGTAGCAGACTTCTTGCCAAGTTGGATTCTGATCAAAAGGCTGAATCTGTGCAAAGTTGTCAACATGCCCAGCGTGAGAACCAAAATCATGATAAGCACAGGGGTTCTGATAACCCTCATACTGTTGTGGATCATTACTCGAATAACCATAATTTTGATCCCGGTATGCATTAGGGCACTGATAGGCCCAAGAATCCTGGTTACCCTGTTGTTGATATTGAGGCTGAGGCACATACTGTTGTTGATAATATTGTTCAGCTGCCTGTGGTTGGTAGGGGAATTGTTGTTCAGGCGAGTAGTATTGATTGGAGAATCCATCCATTTAGGCTCAAACTGCAAGATCTTAGGAAACAACAACAACACACTCGCGGTATCTCATCACCACCGCCACAACAATAGGTCGTGTGGCTCTTCAGCTGTAAAAGAGCAAACAACAAGAAAACACAGTAAAAACGACCTAAGCCCAAGCTTTCGGTCAACTTTTGTGATATCAAAGTATTGCCAATCCCCGGCAACGGTGCCAACTTGATAAGTAGAGGATTTCGCAATCCAGTTAATCAAGTAAAAACTCGAAACCTTAGCAAAATCTACTTTCTAACCGGCAGTGGACCGGATCGATTGTAGGTAGTGCTTGAGGAGTCCGAGGTCCAACCCACAAAGTTTGGCTTTGAGTACCACAGCTGACTTAGCACTCAGTTCAGGTCAACCAGAAAAGTATGTCGTTATACTATTGCGTAAAAGAAAGATTATACTAATCGGGTTTCTTAAGATTAAAAGAGGTACAGCCGAACTACGATCCAGCGGATTACTCTACGCTCAAACAAACTACCCCGGGAGTGTGCTCTATCTTTCTTGCCTGAACGATAAAAACCCCGTATCAGGCATGGACTTAACGACTGGAGTGTCAATCTAGTACACAGGTAGGTGTCAAACTACCTTTTAAGCCAAAACGTCTACGGTCCCGAAACCCCGGTTCCCACACTTCGCCGCAACATACATTTATAAGCTAGGTGTGTGTGATGGTGAACTAGGTGATCAAACTAGCTCAATTACGATTAAAACAGGTTTCGTGATATGAATTATCGATTAGAACATTTTATTACGTGCTACACTACCTCCCAGTTCATCTCCCTAATGGCGTTTCATCCGCTTTCACATAATTTGGCCATACGAAGGATTTAGCTACTCATTATTGAATTGAAACAATAAACAGTAAAGGATTTCATGATATAAACGATAAACGAGTAAGAAACCATACCCACTTTATTGAGAATTGATGAAGTACCAAAGTTGTGCTCACCAAGATCAAATCTTGACAATCGAAGTGTAACGGATTGATGTTGTAATGTATCTAATGTAATAGAGGATCGAAATACGAGAACAACGATATAAGGCACTTAATTCTACGCTTCCGGACGAAGGAAATCGCCCAAAAGAGGCTACAACTATCTAAAATCGTAAAAAGTCTGTTGAAGAAAACGTTTGAGGTGCCCTTTTATAGCCTAGGGCAAAATTCAGCTTATCCGTACGGATAACAGGCTAACCGTACGGATAGTTCTTGATTCTCCAGATTATCCGTACGGATGGGAATCTATCCATACGGATAAGTCTCTGCTGCTTCAGTCTATCCGTACGGATAAATGGCTATCCGTACGGATAAATCTCTGTTCAATATTTTTGCATCTATCTGAGAGTTGTCCGTACGGACAGACGTTTGTCCGTACGGATAGATGCCTTAACTTCAAAAACTTCACTTTTTCCCTACTTAGCCTTCGTTTCTCGCCTCGGACACGTCTAAACTCATAATTCTTCGCTTTCCGGGCTCCCAACTCACCCAAATCCTACATAAACAAGGAAACAACAAGCAAACGCATAACCCCGCAAACTACGGGTGCTCGGGAAATGAGTAAAAAGTGCCAAAAGTAGGCCGAGTTTACGGAAAAACCGACAGTTACTCGCCGTTCAAAGAAAACCTCATTAACACTCAATATAGGGTCTAAACTCACCCGAAACATGCTAGAAACATGATAACCGTGGGTTAAACTGTACAGAAATGTACAGTAAAGTTGGTTCCTATCACATCTCATTAGAAGAACACTGACACTGGAACAACTTATCCCTTGTATAATCCAAAGAGTGGATCTCAGTGTCTCAGACTTCCCGTTAGCTGGTCCATGTCAGAAGAAAACAAAGTGTCTTAGGGAATGAGCAAACCTCTGAATCTTATAATGACCAAATTGAGAAAAATCTGAACATTGAACCTCCTGATGACAGACCTATTGCACTCAGGAAGGGCACTAGAATATGTACCAAGTACCTCATGTACAATCTTCTATCCTACTCGTGTCTGTATATGCTCACCAAACTCCCGTGAAAAACATTGATTGTGAACATATACTTGAAACCATTCAGAAGGCACTTGTACCTGAATGGAAACAAGCTATTGATGATGAGCTAAAGGCTTTAAGTAGCAATCACACATGGATTCTCACTACACTTCCTAAAAGGTAAAAGCCTGTGGGATGCAAGTGAATAGTAAATATAAAGTACATATCTGAACGATATTAGCAGACATAAAGCAAGGCTGGTAGCCAGAGGTTATACACAAACCTATGACATTGACTACCCAGAAACCTTTGCTCATGTTGCTAAAACGAACACAATTAGAGTCCTTATATCCATTGTTGTTAACCTAGATTGGCCTTTACATCAATTAGATGTAAAAAAGGCCTTTCTAAATAGTGAATTAAAGGAAGAAGTGTACATGAAGGTACCTCATGGATTTGGTGATTCTCATCTTGGAAATAGGGCCTATAAACATAGGCTCTGTATGGGCTCAAGCAATCACTAAGGGCTTGGTTTGGCAGGTTTATATGGCTGTCAAGAACTATGGATATTCACAATGCCATTCTGACCACACTCTGTTCATTAAGTTCACTAAGGGTGGAAAGAGGGTAATCCTGATTGTATATGTGGATGACATTATCATAACTGGTGATGATATAGTTGAATCAATGATTGCAAAAGTTTTGCGGTGAAGTATCTTGGTAATCTAAAATATTTCCTAGGGATGGCGATTGCTAGATCAAACCAATGGATTATTATTTCTAAAAGAAATTATGTACTGGACCTCTTAGAAGAGACTGGTATGAGTGATTGCAAACCAACCTCCTCTTTTTTTTGTGGATTCTGGTCTAGCACTTAGCAAAAAAGGAACATCTGCATCTGTTGATATAGGCAGATATCAAAGACTAGTGGGAAAGTTAATCTTTATCTCTCACATAAGACCTAACATCAGCTTTGCAGTCACCATGGTGAGTCAATTTATGCATAAACCTTGTGAAGAACACTATCAATTTGTGATAAGAACTCTCAGATACCTGAAAGGAACTGCTTGTCAAGGCCTTCTCTTCAAAAAGAATACAGACAAGGAGATTCAAGTCTTTACTGATCCTGATTGGGCAAGCTCTGTTATTGATAGAAGGCCAACTATTAGATATTGTCATATTGCACATTTATAGGGGGAAACCTCACCATTTGGAGAAGCCATAAGCAATCTATGATATCCAGAAGTTGTACTGAAGCAGACTATGGGCTTTGGCTCTTGGAATTTGTAAAAGATTTTGGCTGAAAAAGATACTTCAAGAAATCAGAGTTCTTATACAGAAACCTATTCTACTCCTCTATTATAACATATCTGCCATCAACATGTCTGAGAATCCTGTGTTCCATGACAAGTCCAAACACATTGATATAGACAAACACTTCATCAAAGAGAAGAATGAGAACAAGGAAATCTACATCTCATATATTCCATCTATGGATTAGACTGCTTACATCATCACAAAAGGGCCTCATATCCCTCAATTTCAAAAGATGACTGGCAAGCTGGACTGTTTCAACATCCACAACCCACCTTGAAGAGGGGTGCTAAAATTGATGGCATATAAGGGTGTATTCTTGAGTTATTTTCCTTGTATTTGCCTCTGTATTGGGCTTGTTTTTTACCTCTCTTTCGTTCTCTGTTTTCTGGCCCAATCGGCTGCTTTCACTGTATAGTATCCGTTGGGATTACTGTACAAGAGCCGTTGGAGCCTGTTGCTTTATAGGGACATCCTTAGTCCTATTTATTCTAAGTGTAATAAGGTTCCTAGAACATCATTCTAATAAGAAATCTATCTTTCTTAAGCTCTTCTTTTCTGCTGCTTGTGTCTAGAAGCAAAGAAAGACATCTGACCGGTGATACACCTCAACCAGCTGCAGACGATAAAAAATACAAGCAGTGTAAGGCAGATAACAACATTATCATGTCTTGGCTGGTAGGATCCATAACTCCTAAGTTGAGTGAGAACTTCATATTCTACAACACAGCTGCGGATGTCTGCGGATGTCTGTGAAGCTGCACACGACCTGACCTCTTCTAAGAGGGATAACACCTCTGAAATCTATGAGCTCAAATCCCAGTTAAAGGATCTTAAGCAAGCAGAATCATCTGTCACACACTACTTCAACCAGTTGAGCAGAATTTAGCTACTAAATCTTTTCAATGACCATCAATGGATATGCATTGAGGATCCAAAGGACCACAAATTGTTCATTGAGAAGGACTGAGTCTTCTCCTTTCTGATGGGTCTTGACATTGACCTAGATGATGTTAGGGGAAGGGTGTTGGGAAGATCACCACTACCCTTCTTGAAGGCTGCTTTTGCAGAAGTCAAGCATGAAGAAAACAAGAGGAAACTCATGCTTGGCAGCACTCAAGCTGCTTGAATTCCTCCAATTCTCCAAAGTCCAAGGGCATGGTTTGAGAGGTTCAGACAATTTCTTCTGAAGACAGGGTTTAAGCAGGGTCACTCAGACCACACTCTGTTTGTAAAAAGGTCCGAGGAAGGGAAAAGGACGGTCATGTTTGATGATTATCTATGCTCAACTTGAGGGGGTTGTTGAATAAATGTTGAGAAATAAGGGTGTTTTGGTCGATCTTTCCTTTTTACAGCAAATTAGGGTGAAATAGCGGGAGTGTTGACTTTCCTTATTTAAAATATTCTATTGTGATTTTCTGTTATTTTGTAATTACGATTGACTGATTGTGATTGATCCTAAAATCAAGGAGTCCTAATCAGTCAAGACTCTGGTCCTTTTTCCTATTTAAGCAAAGGCTGCTAATATTGTAAAATCATTCTGAAATCAATAAAATTCCACAGCTTTTGTTCATCATCTTTTTCTTATCTATTGCTGATATTTCTTAAACCGTGTGCAATGTCAACTGAGACACTTCAAATGGGACGTAGGAAGTAGGAAGTAGGAAGTAGTAAGTAGTAGACCTTTTATTTGAGTTATTAGCATTATAGGCAAGTCCTCCTTGGACTAGTTTCATTTTTGTACTTGAACATATTTGATTTGTTTACCGTGATCTTTATTAAAAACAAACAAACTAAAACTTCATTTTCTTTGGAGATCTTATTAGCATTCTAGTGAAAAGTCCTCCTTTGAACCTTTGGCTAATGGTTAATGAATTGTTGATCAGACCTTGCTCTCCCGTCTTGTGATGAACCAAATAAAATGACTAGCCGGAGCATCGAGAAACCTTTTGTTGCTGGTATGTTTGCAAGACCCTTTTCCTTTGACTCGTGCATATCTATCTCTGTCTTCCACTCAGTTTTGCTTTTGTTTCATGCAGTTTCTCTGATCCCAGGCACTAATAGCGGTCATGAGGTACTCAGCTCCCATTCATCTCTTGCTTCCTGCGAAAAATTCTGGAGCCTAGCAGCAGCATACAATTATTTAGCTGTTACCCATTCATCCACCGTAGAAGTTGTAATTTTGTTTGTTTGTTCTGACATGACGCTTTGAACTCATTGGTAATGTTGGGCACTCTCAACAGGCCTCAAGTGCTGAGTATCATGTAGATGGTGCCATCAAGTTCTTAAAAGAGAGAATGGACAACGGCGCAACTTTCACCTTCGATGAAAGTGTAAAGGTAATTGGAATCAACTGAATTTGGGAAATTAGGTATTTAGTGAGCTCGTTTAAATACTGAAAGATTATTTTACCCTAAAATCAACGTCTCGCGGAATGCCAACCATTTTAAAAAAAACCCTAGTCTATATTTAATGCAATGTTGTATTTATTCTCTCACTCTTTAATAAATAAGGGTAGATGTAGGAAAAACAAAATAAATTGTGCATTTGAAATGTAACCGCCTCGGTTATTTTGATAAATGCCTCAGTTATTTCGAAACGGAGGGAGTATTAGAGGGGAGGGGGAGGTTATATGCTTGCTTTGGATGCAGTTTAGAGTACTGATAATTATCATTATTTTTATTTTGACAGACAGCAATTTTCACTCTTCAACATTTGTTCGGCAAGAAGTTCAAGGATAATGAGATTCAGGTACTTCTTTTTTATAAGAACATACGTACAGACCATTACCACTTGTGCTGGTCTCGAATTTTTTTTATTTTTTTATTTTTTTTATTTTACTATATGGAAGGAACATTATTCATTGGTACCTGTCACATTTTGCTACAACTCCAATTGCATACCATCATCGTAGTGGAAAGCAAACAAGGTGCATGCGGTTACTGAACGAATTTGGTTAATAAATAAAATAAGACGGTTTTCATATGGTGCACATGGATGGATGTGTAATGATCATTCAGTTATTTAGGCTTTGCATATTCAAGCTCTCTGTTTTGCATTGCCTATTATTATCTTACCTATTAAGCTCCTTCTTCACTCTTTATCAGGTTTATTTCGTGGAAAAATATAGAGGTAGAGTAATGGGTTCGACGATCCGTGATGAGCCAGTAAATGAATTTCCGATCCGTGGGGAGCGTAGCATCAAGGATCATTTAGCCACGTAGCGGAGGCTCCTCTAGTAGAAGGAGGCTCGTTGTCATGAACAGCGGAGGCTCCTCTAGTAGAAAGAGGGGGCTCGCTGTCATTAAAAAGGCACGTAGAAGGAGGCTCTACTAGCTGAGGGTCCCAATGAGAGTATTATTGAATTGGTTAGATCATGCTCTTGCCTTAAAGTGTGTGTCATATCCCTAAGACTGTAATTCTAGTATTATGGATTCGGGATTTATTTATTTATTAGGGAGTTTGAAGTCCACTGAATTTACGTTTGGGATTCATTTATTGAGTTTGCAGAATATGTATTGGGGGTATGGCTTTACATTTAGTCCAATGGGTATCGTTAGTATTATCTTGCTTCTTATATTAGGGAGTTTTAATATCTTGCTTCTTATATTATGTAGATAATATGATCATATTATTGACATTGATGGTATCATTAGTTTGAAAGCAACAATGTCTCAATGTTTTGTTATGAATGATTTTAATCTTTGCGTTACTTTTTGGGCATTGAAGTAGCCCAAAAATCTATAATATTATCGCCCCTTCACCCCAAGATCCTGCATCCGTCATTGAGCGTAAGTTTCATACTTTCATTAACAGGAAATTGACCTAAGATTTTCTCATCCGCGCGGAATTTGCTCTCTCGATGGTGATTGAATTGTTCTATCATGGTAATCTTTCCCATCCTTTTTAGTTTGCCTTCCTTCTATTCTTTGTCCACCTTTTGGGCGCCTTTTATTCCAATGTTGTCTTCTTCTTTTTTAGGGTAATGTTGTCTTTTCAGTTGCTATTCTTAGCATATTGTCTTATTCACCCTTTGTGTCTTTACCTCATGTGGTGTCTTTTTTCTCCATTCCACCTAATGGACAAGAAGATTTTGTTATGACCCACCCTGGACAATATTGTGGTTTTACATACTCAGAAAATAATTGAGTGCGTAAAGGTATGTGCCTTGCAAGAGTTGAATGAACGGAACAAAAATAGTCCATCTTCATCCCGATGCATGGTTCCCTTGTCATCCACCAAAACGACGGTGCTTAGAGGGTTTCAATAAATATATGTCGGCTTCAAATGTGCACTTCTTATTTCTCTCAACTTTCAACTGCAATCGGTCCAGGTCATGGCTTTCGGCCGCGTGAAGGATATTCTTTTTTTTTTTTGGGCATAAATTTGGTTCATCCTTCTTGAAAAAGGTTGTTTTTCGCCACCAACAACCACTTCTTGTGGTTCTCTAATCAGTAAATGTAAAGAGTCATCTAGAATGGATGCAACCCATGCACCTGAGTCAAACTAAAGTTGTTGGTTTCGAGTTCAATTGGAACTCTAAAGTTGTTGGTTTCGAGTTCAATCGGAACTTTTCCAAAAGGACGTATTTGCGACTAGTTATGTTAGTTGTAAAATTGTTATTATTTGGGTAAAAAAAATATTGTCAATCATGAATTCGCTAAGTACACCGCTAATCGCAAGACAGATGACCATTGACATTTGTCTTTTTTCCATCGAGTTATCGACACCAATAGGAACAATGTAATAAAATTTTCTATTTAATGCAATTTCTTAATCCTCACCAAATTAACAAAAATAAATAAAACCAAACTGGCCCATTGAGCTCGACAAGAAGCCAAATTTAGTTCACTTTCAGGTGAAATCTCAATATACAAAGTCAAAATGACACCACCAAGGTGGGTTTGAACTAAAATAGCAAAGACTAGATATTTAAGTTCCTTAAATTAGTCGAGGGACAAATGTGCCAAGATAAGCACAACGTCAAAATAGGGGTAACCACGCAGAGACAGAAACATGTTTACCCCTAAATAAAATCCCAAATCCATAATAGTCTTAAGGCACGAGCATGATCAGACCGTGTCAAGGTCATTATCAGCCTCATCAGTGCTAGCTAGTAGCTCCTCAAGGCCAGGGTTCATCTGCCGCAATTCCTTTCCGATAATATCATCTTTTTTCCAAACAAAAACCTGATAAAGAGTGAAGTTAGAATTATAGGCAATGCAAAACACACGGTAGTAGTATATGGAACCAAATAAGACCTAATAAATTGCATCCAAAGTATGGTCTTAAAATGTTCTTATTGGGTTGATGAAACGATTAAAAAATAGCAGAATAAACAAAGTCACTCCCAAAACAGTACCCGTATCTCATCAGCTTCAAACTCCCGGCGGAACAAATGCTGAAAAGAAGAAATTGCTGTCTGCAAGAATAATAATAATTATTATTATTATTATTGTTATGATCCAAAATAAAGCTATTGATTGTATGTATAATATGCTGAATTCATAGTCATCCAACTAAAAAATGGTTAGCATTCGGCTATACGTTGACAGTGGGTAAAATAACCTTTTGGTACTTGAACAAGCTCACAAAATACCCAAGTTCCCGAGTTTAGTTGATTCTTTTTACCTGTATAGTTTTATCAAAGGTAAAAGTTGCGCCGCTTTTCATTTCCTCTTGTAAAAACTTGCTGGTATATTTTGCACGATACTCCGCCCTTGAGGCCTGTTGAGAGTGCCAACATTATACCCCAATGAGAAGCGTCTTGTCTAAACAAACAAACAAAATCATGGGTAACTGATGAAACATGGTATGCTGCTACTAGGCTCCCGAATTTTTCGCAGGAAGCAAGAAATAGAGGCAATGCATGTCCAAAGTAACTCTTACACACTTATTAGCTTTCATATGCTAAAAAAGAGAAAGGCATCCAAGAAATAGATGCAAGCTGAGTACCTCATGACCACTTCTTTTACGAACCTTACTAGTGCCTGAAATTACTGAAACTGCATGAAACAAAAGCAAAAATGAGTAGAAGAGGGAGGAGATACATTTGTTACATGTAAAAGCAAAATGATGTTACAAACATACCAACAGAGAAAGGTCTCTTGCGGCTCCTTCCAAACATATGGCCTTCAATGCCTGCTCGAGCAATGCGTTAACTATTAAGCAAAAGGTTCAAAAGAGAACTTTTCTCTAGTATGCCAATAACATTTTAGTTTCTAGTAATTTTTTTATAGGGACTACAGTAATCAAATCAATCATGTTACAATACACACAGAAAGAAAAAGAAAAGAAAAAACAAACAAAAAAACAGAAGTTTACTATGTAACACGACAATAAGGAATCAAATATGTGAGTATATAAGAAAATAAAATAAAAAATCGGATGTTTGTGCGTACACACACAAACATACAAGTAATGGGAAATAAGTCATAACAAAACAAAACAAAGGATTACAATTTAACACGACAAAAAAGAATCATATGTGTGTATATAAAAAAAAAGGAAACAGATGTTTGTGTGTACACACACAAACGAGTAAATAGGTCATAAGTCATAACAATTATCAGCCAACTTAAATATCTCCCTCCCCCCTCCATCAGTTATCCTTACTTTTTCCACATTACATTTGAACTCTACGTTTACAAACCATTATGGCAGTTTATATCTACAAAATATTATCTTCTTCACTACCAAGATTGCGATTAGTATTCCATGTGTATCCCCCACCCCCACCCCCACCCAAACCCAAAAAAACAATGTCAATATAATCAACAATATTAAGAGAAGATAACTCTAAGGCATTAGTGTATGATGGACTATGGACAAGACCGGTCACACAACAAATATAGTCATTCGAGAGAATGCTAAGGAATCCAACATACCTTCAACCTCGCTGACTATAGCATTCCAAAAATAACGGAGGAAAGAGTCAGTAGTATGTGTGCACCCAGGGCGCGACAGTTCTTGTTCCTATTGTGAATTATAAGAGTAAAATTTAACGTCTGAAATCTAGAATGTGGAGAAAAGTACTCTTCCACCCAAAAAGTAAATAACAATGCTTAAGAAACAAAGACACACCAGATGCACCAGATCATTGTTCTTAGTTACCACACATATTGAGTCTATCCCGTGCAGAGCAACCCATGTGATTCCCAATGATTTGTCTGTTTTCCAAGAAGACGCTATTATCATGAACAAAAACTACACACATATCTAAACAAGTATATAAGGATGGTTTATAAATGGATTGAACACCATGGAAACGGCAAAAAACAAACGGTTGAAATAGGATTATACGGTCTAAATTGAACTTCTAACAAGCCGGATGGAGTATAAGACATTTTTAAAATAAGTTGGAACACAACCAAAGCAATAAAGTGCTTACCCCTCAAGAAACGCTCAGCATCGACACAGGTGCAAGCTTTTATCACTTTCATGTCACCAATACAAATGATAATGAATCAGGAAGAAGAAATAAACTGAGATTATATTTTTCTTTTATAGCTGAAATTGACATAGCAATAGATTTAGTTTTTACAAGGGAAAAATTTGGCCTGCCGTCTTCGCCTTCGGACATCTCTACTACCAAACTGAGCTGAGTAAAAAACAGGAATAAAGTAAATAAAAGAATTCAAAACAACCTTGAAGCAAGATTGAAGGTTGACAAAAAAAAACATTAAAAAAAACGCTACAGTAGATATGTGCGTACAGATTGTGTCAAACGGCTCCCTGCTCCCTGTAATACCAACATCAAGTTGAAGCTGAGCGACTGGATCGATTAATGGGGGAGCACACGGTGGAGAATCCGTCGTCGATGAGTCAGACCAGGTGATTTCGCTTTTGAGATCAGGCATGGTGATTACGAGATCCATACATAAATCAAAAGTGTAACGATAGAAGAGTAACGAAATAGAGACACAATCAATTGTCAACCCCTGATCATTCCTCTTAATTAGGTTGTGTGAAGTGCCGTTAACGAGCCGAGTCGAGTTGAGTCGAGTAGCTGAAGTTCAAGCTCGAGCTCGTTTGTAATTGTGGTCTTTCGTTAACACAAACGAGCCTAAAAAGCCGTTCGAGCTCGGCACGATAAGTATGAAAAATGTTCGAGCTCGATATCAAGCTCGCGAACAAGCTCGAACTCGAGCTCAACTCGTTCAATAGTATTTTCTTTTTCGATCTCGGCTCGTTAAATAGTAATTTTTTTCGAGCTCAGCTCATTCAACTACAAACTGAATGTGTAAAATGTTAATGTGTATATATTATTTATATATATATATATTACCTAAGTTCGCGAACACTAACGAGCATTCACGAGCAGGGCTCGTGTTCGCTCATTTAGTAAACGAACAGGAGAAACTACTCGAGCTCGGCTCGACACTACTAACGAATGAGCTTGAACGAGCTTAAACGAGCCGAGTTCGAGTTTTGTTCACAAACGCTCGGTTCGTTTAACAGCCCTAGTTGTGTCTTCAAAAATAATTAGATTTCAACCTCCGCAACGATTTTCTTTTTTTTTGGCAAATAGTATGTATCCGTACCTCCAGCATTTATAGCATACCTATCTATGTTAGATAATACGCACTAAAACAGTTCGGTTATATTAGTTCGGATATCGGTTCGGATAACAGTTTGGTTATAATGGTTTGGTTACGGTCAATTTATATTACTAAACGTAACCGAACCGAACCGAACTTTTCGGTTTCTTCGCAATGCAAATCAAAATCGAACCGTATTAACCGAACTTAACTAAACCAAATTACTGCAATTCGGTTCGGTTTTTGGATTGTTCATATTCGTGTGTACCCCTACGTAAAATGATGTAGAAGGTGAAGAGAGGAGAAAGATCGGGGGGTGTATAATAATCTGGAGGCTCATTTAAAACATAGTCGTTTCCTTTGTGTAAAGAAAACAAAACAAAACGACGTCGTTTCAAAAATAGAAGTAAGATCAAAATTGTACAACATAACAAAAACCGTATCTTGTTATGGCTTGCAAAGGCAAAATTTGATAACACCAAAGGAATGTAAAGTGTAAATTTAAACAATTTGTCTTGCATTACCATATTTAGTCTTGGCAATACCAATTGCCCTTGTTATATATGTATGGTCTCCGTGCAATCCTCTAATAACAGACTTAGCGGGCGTTTGTTAAATCTGAAGTGTAAAATCTAAAATCAAATTTTAATTCTGAATGAATTAAGTGTTGAAATTGATTAAATTGTTTGATAACATTTTAAATATGAAATCGGAATATGTTTCATATATACACATATATACATGTATACATATATACACCTTCAAACTCTCTCTCTCACACACATATATACATCTATACTCCTTTCTTCCTATAATATAAGTCTTTTTTAGGGTACCTGTAATATAAGTCACTCCACATCTTTTTGTTTGTTCAAGAATATTAGTCATTTTACAATACTAATAAATTATGTATTACTCTTTTCTTTATCTTACCGGTAATTTATTAATAATCCAACTACTTTTCAATACTTTATGACCATTTTATTAATGATAGTCAATGAATATTTTAAAATTTTCTTCTTAAAATTTATGACATTCAACTACTTTTTTAATCTGTGTAAAAACATCCAAAACGACTTATATTTTTGGACGGAGGGAGTACATATATATTTATATATGGTCAGATTCATTTCTACAACGTCTTTATGTTTATATATATGATAAATGAATTTCCATTATTATATATTTGTTCGTTTAGCGAACCAATTATGATATTGTACATATGATAACGTCCTTGATGTCAAACTGTGATAGATGAATCATAATAATGATTATGGTTTATGAGATTTCGATTCAAGTTTAATAGTTTGATACTTAAATGTTTCTAGTCGTATGTGCTATTAAGTAAGACATACTCTTCAGTTTTGCAAAGAATTGACAGAGGAGGTTCCTTTATCGCAGCTAAAAGGGATCAATTATGGCACATGGATCAATTCAAGCAAAAGAACTCAGCTCTTGGAGGCCATTGTTGTGGTGGAGAAAGAGGTGGATGTGCCGCCTTTGGGTGAAACGGCACTGCTAGGGCCGTCATAGGTGGAGATGCACTAGATGGCAAAAGCCCAGGTGAGGGAATTTCCATCAGACGGCAATTCACAGTTGAGAAACCCAAAAATTAGGATATATAATAATAATCTCCAAAATTAAATGAAAATACAATTTTCCCTTTCTTAAAAGTTCGGAATATTACAGCCTATTGGGGGCTTTTTTTCCCCACGTCGTTCTTGCCTGTTTGACAAACATTGTGAAACAAAATGGTATTTTTTTAAGCGGTGATCCAATGTCTTTTCAAATATAGAGAATGGTTGAAAAATAACATATTAAAAATAAAAATAATCATTTAATCCAGTGGATTTTTTTTGGGGGTGAAAAGGACAAAACTATCCCTATAACATTTTTACTCTTCCATTACATGTCGCCTAAGTAATCCATAATCACATGGTGATTTATGGGATCCGGTCAAAATTTTAGCCACATACCAGATTTTCATCCATTTACACCGAAGAGGAACATTTCCATTCCACGATCATCTATTTATAAAGAACATGGAAATTGCCATTCCAATGTATTACGAATGCGGAGTGGGTTACCACTTACCATAGTGGATATGTTCGATTACTAACCGTGGACAATCAACTATATCTTCTAATATCAAGGATTTGCTTTGTGAATCGTAACATGCTCAAACAAACAATTATTGCTCCATTGTTGCTCTATTCTAATAGTCCACTGGATCCCTATTCCACTGAATCACACTAAATCGCAATTAGTCGCCCCTTGTTCCATGTCTCTTAGTACTGCAAATTTCCAAACCTTAGATTGGTTAAATGTTCCGATTCTTCTTCAAATATTGAGGAATTTGTTTGAAAGTAGCGTGACTCTCTTTAATGGCCTGAAATATTTGTCCTTCCGTCCATATTATTTGTTTCAGTTGATATGAAATGCGTTGAAAAAATTTGGCCGGCGTTCATTTTGCTGACAGACTCGCAATTCCCAGATTGTACGCATTAGGGGTGTTTTATTCCATTAATAAATCAGTTTTGTCCGGGATATTTTCTGGTTTACCACCATTTTCTGGAACAAATTGTGAGAATACCACCCAAGGCAAAAAATACCAATTTTGATTCGCGATTTTCTCCCGTTTTTTTCACCTTTGTGCACGATCTTAAGGGACACCCTTCCCCTATTGGGTTCCCCTTCCCAATTAGGGTTTAGTTTGGTTCAAAAAACACCTAAAACGCGAAAATGGGAGTGGTATTTCGACAAGAGAGTGGTAGTCGCACAAATGGCCCGGCAAAGTAGTGGTAGATCGGCAAATGGCCCCAGTTTGTCCTTAATGACATGTTTTCAGGACCTATGTCCTTTTGCCAATTTTTTTTTATCTATTATGTCCTGCTCCTGCATACCCACGACCCATTTCGAATATCAATGCTGAGCCGAGATTCTAGATTTCTAGTAAATTCCCTAATATAAACATGAAATTTTATGGAGACTCCTAAATAGACCGAAAACACCTACTACCTCCATTCCAAATATAAGTCAATTTAAATTTTTTTCACACAGTTTAAGATTGTAGTTAACTTGGATGTACGGATACGAATATGTGGATACGGGATACGTAGATACCTTATTTTACAAAAATATAGGATACGGATACAATGATGTATTTGTAAATAATAAAAATACAACGACTATACTGTAAATAATAAAAATAAAATGTTTATATATATATATACACGTATCCAAGGGAGTATCCAATACGTATCGGATACGGGATACGCTTGAAGGATGAAGTATACGTGCACCATAGGTAGTTAAGGTGACATTAATTTTAATGATAAAAGTCTAAAATACTCTTTTGAGTGTTATTAATAAATAAGTTGTGTAGTAGTGAAAAGTGAGTGGATGATAATAAATAAAAGGTAGAGAAAGATAAATGTAATAAATGTTTAATTCGTATTCAAAACATACTTATTTAATGGTACGAAATCAAAAAGCTTAATCGACTTATATTTTTTTTACGGAGACGAAATAAACAACGCGCACACACTTTTTGTCCCTAACTAGGACTCGAACCCGGAACATCCGGGTTATGAACCTCAGAGATTACCGGGTTAATCGACTTATATTTTGGGACTGAGGTAGTACGTTTTAAAATGTATTTAATAACACAATTTAAAAAACACCAGTGTTTTTTTCATTTAAAGAAGAAGTCTCTGTATAAATTAATTTTTTCCGTAAACAATTTTATAGAAAAACAAAAACATACTCCCTCTATCCCAAAATAACTGATGAAGTTGCAAAAAACACGCATATTAAGGATGCGAGTTAATGCTTCAACTTGAATGTCAAAATGACTAAACCCTTAGTCTATAATTAATGCAATGTTGTTTTCATTCTCTCAATCCTTAATAAATGCTGCATTGAAAATGTAACTGTCTTAGTTATTTTGAAACAAATTTTTTTAGCAACTGCTTCAGTTATTTCGAAACGGAGGGAGTATCTTGTTGTTTTCATTCTCTCACTCCTTAATAAATAAGATGTAGTAAAAACACAATAAATACTGCATTGAAAATGTAACTGTTTTATTTATTTTGAAATAAATTTTTTTTAACAACTGCTTCAGTTATTTCGAAACGGATGGAGTATCTTTGCAATTCCATGATAAAAACATGATCTTGCCAAATTCTAGCTCATTTAACCAATTTTTTTTACCTGCCAACAAGTCATTGACTCAGCTGCGGTTAATGTTGTAGTTATTGAGATTCGGATTTGAGTCTTACCTCGGATAAAAGGCGACCGGTATGAACATGACGTTTTTTTTGGTATGAACATGGCAAATCTGTCGCTATGAACAGGGCAAATATGTAGCTAAAATTTAGCGACATATTTTCCCTATTCATACCAAAAAAACGCCCTGTTCATACCGGTCGCCCGGATAAAATTGTGTGCGTGTCCCGGAAAAAAAGAGGGGAAACTTGAAAAAATATGCTTAAAAAGTTAATTATTTATGCGATATGATTCAAAATAATAACATTTAAAAAATATGTCTGAAAAATAATTCGTAGCGATTACGTAGCAAATCGGTAGTGAATACAGAACAAAATGTTTTTCAGACATATTTTCCAAATGTTATTATTTTTAGGCATATCACACAAATAATTAATTTTTTAAGGATATTTTTTCAAGTTTCCAACACACAAAAAAAAAAAAAAAAAAAAACCCTTTCTTTTTACCCCGATTTGTTATCTTTCTTCCCTCGATGCAAAATTCCGAGATATCCTTCGAAAGTACTCCAATATAATCGATTGATCTGAAGATAACCCAGGGTTTACCAAATTTTTTTTTTTTTTGAATCAGGTATGGAAAATCTTGAAAGCGGAAGAAGCCAGTTTGCCCCAGTGCAGCAGATGGGTAACCGCTCACCCAGTCCGGACTTGGGTTTGAGGGGCTATCCGGCCGGTAGCCACTACCTAACATCTCTTTTTCTAAGACACCACCTTCGATCTTGTTTGCATTGATTGACTTGATTTCTTTTATTTGTTTTTTTTTTGGGGTTCCTATTTTTAATCAGAAATGTATCATAGACGCTTTCATGCCTTGAGTCTCCGAGATATCCGCCGTGCTTGTGGATGCACCTTCGGTATACCCTTGCATCCTTTTGGTTTGACAAATTTATCTAGTAATCTCAGTTTATCTCCTTTTTCATGATTTGTTCTGATTTGTGTCGGTGACATGGAAGAGGAAAAAATCTGCATCTCGGCCCGTGGTATAGATCAGTGGCATGGTAAGCACTTCATTGCTTTGGTAGTGTTCCACACACACAAACCAACTTACTTCCTGGCACTATGCTGAATACTGAAAAGTCGATTACATTTAATCTCACTTCTTTAAAGTTGCCCTATGATATACTTTTATAAGGTTGATTCTCACAATGGATTTTTTTATTTTTTATTTTTTATTTTTGCTATGGTGGGGATGTTTTGTCTCAGTAAGTTGTGTTTGGTGATTTTATAGACCATCCGAACATGCCTGCTTAGATATGTATGTACTTTATGTGCTTGATAACATTGTCTTCTTGGAAAGCAGAGAATTTGTATGGATTCACGCATGTTGTTGTGCACGGGATGGACTCACTATGTGTAGTAGCTAGGACCGAAGATCTGGAGGGTGTGATACATCAGGTGCGTTGCCTCTTTCTTTATTTCTCAAGTAATACTTTTCGGATGGGAGAACACTTTTCTTCTAATTTTGGATTTTAGATGTTATTTTTAATAGGTTGATGAAGCTATCCTATATGCGTGTAACCTGAAAGATGCTCTAATCTATGAAGTTGAAGGTATGCTGGATTCCTTAGCATTGTCTCGAGTTTCAGTTGTAATGAATATGTGTGTAGTGTTGATATTTTAGAGTTATTCTCTCTTAGTATTGTTGACTATAGTGACATCGTATGAGGATGCACATGCAATGTGTTTTTTTTTTTTTTTTTCAATCTTCAGAGTGAACAAGAAATTCTTCTGTAGTCATATGCTGCCAGAACAGTTTGTAAAAGTAGAGTTGGAAAAAGCTAGGATAACTGATAGTGGTGGGGGTAGTTGAGTGATGACTGTTATGACCCATTTACGTGTGTGTTTGTGTGTGTACACACAAACATCTGATTCCTTTTCGTCATACTCCCTCCCTCCCATTTTAAGTGTCCGTCCTTGTTCCTTTTTGGAATGTTCCAAAACTGTTGTCCAGTAACAATAAATTTCTAATTATACCTTTCAACGATATCTATCTAATTAATACAAGTGATAATCATTCTCAATTTTGTTTTGTTGAATTATGGACTTTGCTATCATTATTAGTGTCTAATTAGCCTGATTATATCTCTTATTATGGTTAAGATTAGCTCAAGTCTTTTAAGGCTGTAAATTGTTTTTAATCTGTTTTTACCGTACAGTGTCTCAGCAGCCACTGTACAGGACCGTTGGCTACTTTAACTTGGACAGTCTTTGTCCTATAAGTAGCATCTCTTTGTAATAAGGTTCATACATATTAAATAACAAGAAATCTCTCCTTTTCTCCTACTTTCTTCTCTAAAATTCT
>CM044897.1:125981054-126050129 GCA_024500145.1 Gentiana dahurica var. dahurica
TAATAGCCAACGTGCCTCTAATCAACTCGATTCAAACCAAATGTCTACTACAACTCAAACTCAAAGTGAAGATGACGGAGTAATAAGGTGTTTGGAGATATAAGGTGGCAAAAATTCAAAAAAAATGTGTGAAGGAATTGGCGAACCAAGGGCTGTGAGTTCAAAAATAAAAGATATCTAGAGCAATGTGTGTGGATAATTTGGATTCAAACTTCAAACCAACAAAAGTCGGCAGCTGCAAAATCTGGAAAATACGCAAGCTTGTCCAGTTCAATTTTTGAAGATTGAAGACTTAAAATTCAACATTCAGATTTATTTCAAATACTATGATAAAATAAATTCAGATTTGTTTCAAATTCTAGGATAAAATAATTATCTTTTTGTGGTTTGAATAATGCTAGTGCTAGCTATAAATTCCCAGTTGGGATCATTGTAAATGCACCGAATTTGAGCAGCAAAAATACAATACAGTAGAATTGTTTCTTACTGTTTGTTCATCAGTCCAGCCGTCTTTTTCTTTATCAATTTAGCCGTGTGTTGTAGTTTTTCTCATGGTATCGAGCCAAAACTGTGCTAAAGCAACCAAAAGCAAATCAAAAATCAAACAGATCAAGGTTTTACCAAAAACGCAGCAAATCACACCACGTCCATATCAGCTTTTTCTCAGCAGCCAATCAAACCTCCTTCATCTCTGTTTTTTCATTCAGCACTGCTTAGCTTCATCAACATCAGTTTCCTTTTTTTTCAGCAAAAATTCGACACAAACAGCCCTCTGTTTTTCCAGCACAATTTAGCAAAACAAACCAAGTTTATATCCATTTTCTATCACAGTTTCAGCTACATAATCAGTCCGTTTCCTTCAGCACAGAAGCAAAAATACAGCCTTCCTAGATCAATTTTTTTCGAAAAAAAAAAAAACAAACAAACAGATACAGCTAGCCTCTTTTCTTCACAGAAACAGCCTTTTGTTTTGTTTTTTTTGGTTCGTTCAATCACATAAGCTCAGAAGCAAAATCACCTTTTTTCTAAATCAGTTTTTTCAGGCGTAAAAAAAAAAAAAAAAAATAAGGAACCAACTCACTCAGCTCTCTTCTTTTTGTTTGCCTTTTCTCCTTTGTTTTTTGCTTGCAGGTATGTCTAGCCTATCACTCAATGTCACCAGTTTCGTCACCCTAAAGCTCAATCAAGGCAATTATCCATTGTGGAGAGAGCAAGTCCTTGCCCTTGCAGAGAGCCAAGACCTCCAGCAACACATAACAGTCGAAAAATCAGCACCAGAACCACACATCCAAACCACAAATGCAGCGGGGGTTGTAACACAGACAGACAATCCAGACTACACAAAGTGGAAAAAGGAAGATCGGTTGCTCAGGGGATGGCTCATTGGGTCATTATCTGAAGAATCACTAGGCATAGTAATTGGTCTGGACACAGCATATACAGTCTGGAAAGCTCTAAAGGATGCTTATGCCCAAGATTCTCAAGAAAGGGAGTTCACCCTCAAACAACAATTAACTTATCTGAAGAAAGATGACACCAAGAACATATCAGATCATATCAGACAGTTCAAAAGCCTCTGTGACAGCCTTGCAGCCATTGGGAAACCTGTTCAAGATTCAGAAAAAGTCTACTTTCTCCTTACAAGTCTGGGACCTTCCTATGAAACCTTTACCACCACAATGCTAAAACCCCCTAGGCCAACATACACTGAACTGGTATCCCATCTCCAAAGTCTAGACCAAAGAAGGACATGGTTCTCCACAAACACAGCCCATACACAACTTACCCCTCAGATTGCGTACTACACTCAACACCAACCTCCACAAACTCCAACTGAACAACACCACACTTCAAATCCGGGCATTCAGACCTTTCCAGGACAATATCCCAGCCAGCCTTCAGCCTACGCAGTCCCTCCTATGGCCTGTCCAGTTCCAAACCCGACCCCAATTTGCTATCAGTCTCAAACCCAGAATACTCCAACCTACCTGCCTCAGCCTCAGTTTCCAACCGCCTATTATGGCCAAACCCAGCCCAGAAACAATCAACAAATCAGACCACAATATCAAGCTGACACCAGGTTCACATCCACTGGGAGAGGATTCCAAGCACAACAGAACAAGGGTAATTTCAACACCAACCAAAGCTATAACTCTGAACAGACACAAAGGAGGCCTCCACCACCTGGCGAAAGAAGAATGACCCCAGAAGAGAGGGAGAATTTCAGGAATGAAAGGTGCCAATACTGTGGGGTTATTGGCCACATAGCAAAGATATGTTGGTGGGTACCCAAGAAGGATCAACAGAACCAGAATCTGCCTCAAGCATTAGCTGCTCTCACATTAGACACATCCATATCTGACACTGATTGGACTGTTGACACTGGAGCCTCAAATCACATGACTGGTAAGTCTACTATGTTATCTAATATCACTAGTTTAGAACACCCACAATCTGTACTTATTGGAAATGGGGACTCCCTACCTATCACTGGCATAGGCCAAGCACACTTAAAACAATCACATACTGTCATGCCTTTAAAAAATGTACTGTTAGTCCCTAGTTTAACAAAAAATCTGTTATCTGTTGGACAACTAACACATGATCAATCGGTTACTTGTGAATTTACAAATGATTGTGTCTTTGTTAAGGATCAGGCAACAGGGAAGACTCTGACAACAGGAATAAAAAGGGGTGATTTGTATGTGCTGGAAAACCAACCTGAACTCTATTTCTCACATAGATTTAGGTCTGGCTCCTGTCAACTATGGCATCAAAGGTTGGGACACACACAAATGAGCACTGTGCAACATTTGAAGACCAAAGGTTTTATTGAAGTTCTAGGTCCAATAAAGACAGATTCCTTATGTGAAAGCTGTCAACTAGGAAAGTTAAGCAAGTTTCCTTTTTATGATTCTGAACATGTTAGCACTAGTCCTTTTGAAACTATTCATTGTGATTTATGGGGCCCTGCTCCTATTAAGTCTATTGGTCAGTTTTCTTATTATGCAAGTATTGTGGATGACTATAGCAAATTTACATGGCTTATTCCTTTAGTTCATAAGTCTGATTTTTTCTCTGCTTATTTACAATTTGAAACTATGATCAAAAGGCAATTTGATAAAGAAATAAAGATTTTTCATTCAGACTGTGGAACTGAATTTACCAACAGTAAACTTAGAGATCACTTCTCCACCTCTGGTATTATTCATCACATGTCATGCCCTCACACACCACAACAGTTAGGAGCTGTAGAAAGAAGGCACAGAACAATTAGGGAACTAGGGATGACCATGCTCTTCCACAGCAATGTACCCCTGTATCTCTGGACAGAAGCCTTTGCTACTGCTGTCTACCTTATGAATAGAACGCCCTCCACAGTCCTCAATAATGAATCTCCTTACTCCAAGCTATACCAAAAAGATCCTACCTATACTCATCTCAGGGTTTTTGGTTCTAAGTGTTATCCCTATACTTGGGACACCAAATCCAACAAATTTGACCCTAAAACTGTTCCTTGTGTGTTCATTGGCTACAGCATGCAACATAAAGGATACAGGTGCTATCACCCTTCCACCGGAAAAGTCATCATTTCTCGACATGTAGCCTTTGATGAGGCCGAGTTCCCATATAAACCTACCCCTCATGCAAAAATCAATCCCATATCTGCGCCTCAACTGAGCACTTTTCCAGAATGGATTGACTCCCCTCACATCCCTCACGACCATATAGACCTTACCTCGTCTCTCACTCCTCCCGACTTACCCCCCACCATTCCTGATTGTCCCATTCCAAATCCCCTGCATACTTCTACCACTCAGGCTTCCATCCAACCTCCAAATCCTAACCATCCTACACCAGAAAATGACCACATCCCTCACAGTCCACCTGCGTCCCCTGCACCCTCTGATCACACCATTTCAGACCCTGACTCCCCACCCCCTTCTCCCCCTCCTCAACCTTCACACATGACCACTAGGGCACAACATGGAATCTTCAAACCCAATCCTAAATATGCTCTAATGGTCTCCAATTTTCCTCAAATACCTAGAGAACCAAAAACTGTCACTGAAGCTCTCAAACACCCAGGTTGGAAAGCAGCCATGCTAGAAGAGCTAACCGCCCTTAAAGCCAATGACACTTGGGATCTCGTTCCTCCTAAACCACACATGCATACCATAGGGTGTAAATGGGTTTTCAAAGCCAAGCTTAAACCAGATGGCTCCCTAGATAGACTCAAATCCAGACTTGTAGCCAAAGGATACAAGCAAATAGATGGAGTAGACTATCATGAAACCTTTTCTCCGGTCATCAAACCAGGCACTATTAGACTTGTTCTCTCTATTGCTTTGAGCAGGAACTGGGACATTAAGCAACTGGATGTCAAAAATGCTTTTCTACATGGCTTTGTTCAAGAAGAGATCTATATGGACCAACCTCCAGGTATGAAAGATACTGCATTTCCTCAACACGTCTGCAAATTAAAAAGGGCTCTATACGGACTCAAACAAGCCCCTAGGGCTTGGTTTGACAGGCTCAGCACCTTTCTTTTACATTATGGTTTCTATTGCAGTCTGGCTGACCCTTCCTTGTTTGTTTATCAGTCTGATCAAGGCTCACTTTATCTCTTATTATATGTTGATGACATGCTTCTCACAGGTTCTCCCACTGCTCTATTATCCACCTTCATTGCTCTACTCCACACTGAGTTTGCAATGAAGGATTTGGGTCATCTTCATCATTTTCTTGGTGTTGAGATTGACTGTGCAGGTTCTACACTTCATATGTCTCAAACTCACTATGCCCTCACTATCTTGGAGAAAGCTCAAATGACGGAATGCAAACCAGTTGCAACTCCACTGGAACTCAAGCCCTATGCGGCCCCTGATGCTCCACTCATGACAAATCCTACATACTACAGACAACTGATTGGCTCTCTACAGTACCTCACCTTCACCAGACCAGATATCAGCTATGCAGTCAACTATGCTTCTCAATTCTTACAAGCTCCTACCTTGGCACACTTCAAATTTGTCAACAGATTACTCAGATATGTCAAGGCTACCATACATCTGGGGCTGCAACTACATGCTGCGTCTACTCTTTCCCTCACTGCTTTTTCAGATTCTGACTGGGCAGGCTGTCCCCTCACCAGAAGATCCACCACTGGTTTTTGTACTTTTCTTGGGCCTAATCTTATTTCATGGAGTGCAAAGAAGCAACCTACTGTCTCCAGGTCAAGCACAGAAGCAGAATATCGTTCTATGGCCCACACCGCTGCTGAATTGGTCTGGCTCGGCTACTTATGTGCTGACCTATGTCACAAGCTTCCATCTCCACCAACACTCTATTGTGATAATCTCAGTGCTCTCTACCTCACAGTTAATCCGGTATTTCACTATAGGTCCAAACATATTGCCCTAGACTATCATTTTGTTCGAGAACAAGTGGCCCAAGGTAAGCTGGTTACTAAACACATTCCCACTCATCTTCAAGTAGCAGACATCTTTACTAAGCCCTCCAACCGCTTTGTTTTGCAACAGTTCCTCAGCAAACTATGCCTTCACCCCAGGCCTAGTTTGAGGGAGGGTAATAGCCAACGTGCCTCTAATCAACTCGATTCAAACCAAATGTCTACTACAACTCAAACTCAAAGTGAAGATGACGGAGTAATAAGGTGTTTGGAGATATAAGGTGGCAAAAATTCAAAAAATGTGTGAAGGAATTGGCGAACCAAGGGCTGTGAGTTCAAAATAAAAGATATCTAGAGCAATGTGTGTGGATAATTTGGATTCAAACTTCAAACCAACAAAAGTCGGCAGCTGCAAAATCTGGAAAATACGCAAGCTTGTCCAGGTTCAATTTTTGAAGATTGAAGACTTAAAATTCAACATTCAGATTTATTTCAAATACTATGATAAAATAAATTCAGATTTGTTTCAAATTCTAGGATAAAATAATTATCTTTTTGTGGTTTGAATAATGCTAGTGCTAGCTATAAATTCCCAGTTGGGATCATTGTAAATGCACCGAATTTGAGCAGCAAAAATACAATACAGTAGAATTGTTTCTTACCTGTTTGTTCATCAGTCCAGCCGTCTTTTTCTTTATCAATTTAGCCGTGTGTTGTAGTTTTTCTCATTAAGAAACATTTTTTTACCGAAACAACTCTTATTTACTGATCTCTAGTTAAGAGGAAAGGAAAAACTGAGTTGTTAAAAAGAAAGGGAAAAAGAGTTGTTAAAAAATTAAAAGATGAACGTAAAAAAGATTTGTAAACTTTAAATGAGAGTAGATAATTTTTTTTTGTTGTGGTTTTCCGCAACGTGTGTGCAAAGTGCTAGAATGAAAGTTGTTTTGGGAGGAAAGGTAGTATAAATCGAAAGATGTGTTTCAAAAACAAAAATAAAAAATTGAAAACCCTAAGCTCCGGCCGACCCCCCTTCCATCAGTGGACCTGATACCTTGTCAAACTCGGTTTTCGGATCAGCTAGTGAACTCAGTAGATCAAAAACAACAACTTACTTGTTCATATTTCTTACTTAACCTTTCATGCATCCCACTTATTCATGTTACAGTTACTTACTTGCATGCTGTTTTATATACAGAACAAAGTTTACATACACACATATATTGCTCATCCTAGGAATAACACCAATGGTGTACGTACACAACATATGAAGGTTAAACGCAATATTAATTCGTGGAAACATCCTCACGGTGAAAATCCGCTATGGAGGCCATAGTGCAATTTGGGTAATATGATTAGATACACATCCAATGTGACACATACGTACATAATATCATTCACGGTGCTCGACAATACATCGCGTTAACAATATGGTTAAATCATGGTACTCGATAAAGTACATCACGTTTCTTATCTAGTACATAAACATGAATAATTGTCTTGCACTAAACACATAATATGCACATATATAAGGTGCATACATTTTTCTAAATAGCACATAAAAGACAAACCATAAAAACACCAAACTCCCAAACCTAATCTCCACCTACTTTACATGCTTTCACAAACTTTGCAAAAAATTGTATCGATAGTTGCAGAAATCAAAATACTTCAAAATAGGCTTATACATACAATCATATTATTTACAGACATAAATTCGACCCAGAAGCATCAACCACGTCGTGACTACGACAAACAGGGTTGTGGAGGCGACCTGACCAAGGCTTTGAGCTCGTTTTCTGCTCCACAATTAATTACCGGCATATGCCTACAGACTCACAGACAGACAAATACGTGCAAGTTGTACCTAAAACCAATTAAACACGATCTCTTAAAATACAGACGGAACATTTTGGTAAGAAAACCTTCCTAACCTTTTAATCCAACGGATATACAATGAACACGACAACTATTCCTCAATCTACAGTTCTACACATGTCCAACGTAAGGAAACACGACTGGAGACATTGGTACTTTAATTACAAAACTCGATTGCCCTGAAACCCTAACCAAGAATGGTAGAGAAATACAGTAAAGACCGAACCTTTACCTTTGAACTGTACGGTCAAGAGACGAAAAACTGTTGTATGTTGAATTTACCAAGACTACGGCAAACCACATATCCTATGAAAAGAAATTGCAACCCAACAACAAGTGTGCGAAAAAGCAAAAACTCTAACGTGAATTGATTATGAAAACTAAAAAAATAATATCAAGATTTTTACCTTAAGATTACGTTTATGGAAACGAAACCGCATCTGGATGCTTAACTGCTTCCAAATTCGCATTCCATCCTGCAGAACACTCATAAAAACAAGAAGAAATTAAAGAAAGATCTTTACATGAAAATTTAGGGTTTCACAATTACTTCAGGCATATAATGATTTCTCATTCGATATATAAATCATAAAATAAGTTTACCTTGAGTAGATAGATATGGAAAACACAAAATATACATGCTTTACAATTAAAACACATTAAACACCTCATCGATGAAGATCCACCACCCTCTCTTAATATCCACAGAATACGATCTCAAATTGTATCCGGCGATTAATGATGGTGATCAGTTTTTGCCACTTGATGCTACTTGCTCGACCAAAGTGCATATTTTCACGTAAAACAACCATACCTACGTGTCCATAAAATAAAATTAAAAAAACCAATTACATTTACACATGTGTAAAATGACAAGACAGTGGTCCAAAATGCCATGTCATACATGTTCCACCAATACCATTTTTTAAAACAGAGATAATGATGTAAAATTTATGTATAAACAAGGGATTCAGCACTTTATAAAATACCCTATTAATCCAGGACCATCAAATCATACTTATCATGGACCGTAATAAAATTTACGTTGAATGTTAGTTAGGAGCTGTAATATATGAAGTACTTGCACTTAAATTCACAAAAAAAAAAAATCGAGGATTATCTTCCATGCACACTACTATCCCCTTCCCAAATAACGGTCACTGTAGTTATGATTTAAAAATGTTTCGTTCTCATTACGTGTGATTTTAGAAAATTCAGAGATTATTTATCGTATATTTCTCATCAAACATATAATTTCTTGCTCATTCAATCACTTTTTACCATGGTGCAATCATTACATCAATAATAATTTTCATTACTTTATTACATTTACGACAATTGAGAATCGTCATAAAAAAAACACACACAATTCGGACGGATACATATTGTTCTGGATGATAACATAATATCAATGACCGTTTTGTGTTTGTTTGGATCGTAGCTTTTTTATATCACTTCATCAATTATTTTTTACGATTTTCTTACCAATCATTTTTTCAACTATAAATAAAAAAATATTAAATCATCTCTCAACATTTCATCACTTTATCTACTTTATTATCTTTTTTATTATTATTTTATTTACTATATTATTTTATTTCTATTTCTCTCACCAATGATTTCTTTATCTACATAAATTTCAAAAATAACTTTTTAAAATTTTAATCATTAATTCAATAGATTTTTGTCCAGAAGGACAAAATTATCAAAAAATCGGGATAGAAGGACATTATAATTTAATCAGGACAAAAGTAACAATTATAAAGTAACAAATATGAAGTAACAAGTGTGGAATAAAGTAAATATGAAGTAACAATTGTGAAAAACAAAGTAACATTAACACGTGAAGTAACAATTGTGATTTTTGTCCTTTATAATCATGAAAATGCTACTTTTGTCCTTCCAGACCCATTTATTAATTTTTTTGTCCTTGAGACCCCTTCCCCTTTTGATGTTGCGTGGAATATCAGTTTTGCGGTAACAGTGTCAATCTTGAGGATATAAGGCTGTTATGGATGATTCCTCCGGAGAGGGTAGGGTGGTTATTTAGAACAAGGTGGCGGAATAAGCATAAAATAAATAACAAGAGATTGGGCCGGTGGTTAGCGGCAAAATGGCAGAGTTTGGCTGTGTGTATTCATTCTCCGATCTCCTTTCTTTGTTACATATGATCCTCTATTTATAGACGAGCAAGTCGGTCTACTGTTCATGATTAGACAGCTAATGATATAATGATATGATAAGAAATAACTTTATACAAGTGTCATAAGTATCTTGAATAAATATCTGTATGCACTGAATCATGTAAATAGTCATGTCAGGCGCCCGCATGCGCCGTCCGTAGCGTCGATAGCGCGGTGATGGCGAGCAGCGGGTACGGTCTTGCCTTGACGATTAGGATAAGAAACCATATGATGGAGATACGTCCGGTTTAGAAGTGGCGGACAGGAAAGCGGCTAGGATCTGGCGACCAGCTTGCTATAAATGGGTGTGGCTACATCGACGAGGTCCATAATATTTGTATGGGGCCGGGTGGACAGGCCCAATCCGTGGGAACAGTGTCCTGTCACGGGTTAGGTATATCAATGGCCCCCTACTCTGCGACTGGATGTGCCCGCCCAGGCGGAGAGTAGAAAGTATATCGAAGAAGTGAATACCGCCTGAAGTTTGTTGTGCTTGCAGCGAACAGGCTTTGATCGCCGATAGTCGCTATATCGGGCTTAAACTAGTGTTTGAACGAAATCACCAGTAAGTTGCTGTGCATTGCAGCGAACAGGCTTTGATCGCCGATAGTCGCTATATCGGGCTTAAACTAGTGTTTGAACGAAATCACCGGTAAGTTGCTGTGCATTGCAGCGAACAGGCTTTGATCGCCGATAGTCGCTATATCGGGCTTAAACTAGTGTTTGAACGAAATCACCAGTAAGTTGCTGTGCATTGCAGCGAACAGGCTTTGATCGCCGATAGTCGCTATATCGGGCTTAGTCGCCAACAACGCTCTGTTGGGCTTAATTGATGACCGCCGGTAGCTGGGCGACTGGAATTGAAAAGGAATGAACTAGTAGTTGAAACGTCGCATCTATCACGTGAGAGGTCGCGTATGATCTGAATCGCCTCCTATTCTGATTGGCTGCCGTTTCTTGGGATACGAACCATCGTCAGTTAGACGTATCGTGGAGACAAGACGTTTCGAAACGTTTCACATTTCGAAAATCGTAATAACTGTTCCCGCCCTTTTTCTTCTCTATAAAATGGGGTCCTCCTCCACCATTCACTACTTTTGGCGAAATTATCTCCGGCGATAACAAAACTCCGGTGAGAAGGCGATTTCCGGCAAGTTTTAACAGAACTCCGATCAAGCGTTTTTCTCAGCAATCAGTCTACTTCTTAACTTCTTCCAACGATCAGGTACCAAAATCTCCCTTCTGTTTCCATTTTTTACCCTGATACCCTCCCCAAATCGTGACTTCGATTTGTTTTTCTTTGCGTTTTTGTATGAATGTTGCCCTAGTTCACTTTGGTGTAGCGTATGATCTTGATATCATGATCTTTGAGCATAATGTATATTTATCCTCTTCCTGAATCCCCAATTACGCTTTGATGTATGGTTTTGCTCCATGGTTATTGCTTTTCCATGTTGACACCACTTATTCCTGTATGAATGCATATGTGATTGGGGGTAGTTTGCCTGGGATTTTTCTGGGTTAATGCTTGGGAAAAAGATAGGTTTTTCGGGTTTCTTGTTCAAAGAAGATAGAGGGGCGAGGTGTCGGGGTGTATTCGCTTTTACCTCGGCCTGACTATCATGTCTGGGTGATTAAACGTGTCCACCTTGCCCTTTTTCCTTTTTCAGCATGTCCTCTGAAGATACTCAATCAAATGAGGAAGTTTGCGTAGTCGCTGGTTACGGATCCGGCGACGAGGTGCAGATGGTCGATGATTCTGACTCGATGAGAGCAAGAGAGGCAGAGCCGGAGGATGAAATCGCTCTTATTGGCAGCGGCGCCGCTGGGGGTGAGATTGAGGAAGAAGACTACGACGAGGATGCGGACAGGGCGGTACTGAGTTCGTTGGGTAGGAGGGCCGCGAGTTCTTCTAGGGTTCCCGGAACGTCGACCGCGAGCAGGAAGAGGTCAGTCAAGATCAGGTCCGCGGAAGTTACCGCCGAGCTGACTGCGCAAAAGATTGTCGACCGCGAGTTCATATCTCAGTGGAGGGGAATGAGGAGCCTTGCAGATTACACGTCGTCGCTGGCTATATATGACATTCCCTTAGATTATCGATTCGCGAGCATGGGAGCGGACAATGTGTCAAGGATTTGCGGCCGCGAAACTGAAGATTACATATGGCTTCACTTCGATCATTTCGTTGCCGGACTCAGGCCTCCCTTCGACCCATTTTTTGTGAAGTTTATGGAGGAGCTGAGGGTGATGCCCTGCGACCTTAGTTTGGGAGTTGTGCGCGTCGTGACGTCCTTTATTATAATCAGCCGATTGAAAGGGCGCGAACCCTCTATGGGCGCTTTGCTATACTTCTACTCTTTTTCGCGGAAAGGCGACGCCGGCCAGATTCAGCCACGTAGTCGTTCGAGTAGTGGTCGACCCCGCTTGTTATTCGACCTCCCAGATAAAGTAGCGGACTGGGATAAGAGATGTATGAAGGTGGAGTCACGAGTGGGGTGGCCTTTTGCGAAACTGCCGGCAAACTCTGTGACAACCGAACATCTCAAAGATATCAAAACCCAGGACGACGACGATGGGTTTATAGCCGAGATAAAAGATGATCTAGGCTATACTAGCAGGAACGTGGATCAAGCCCGCGCGTATAACTGGAGAATGCTTCTTGATATTAGCGAACCGTATCTTGGGTTAGCGGGGCTTCCTGCCGCGGGGGTTGGCGCTCCCCTTACACCTGTCGATCCGTTGCCAACCCACCCCGACTGGTATGGGGAATGTCATCATGCTATATGCCTACCATCCCAATGTACCACCTGTGGAGGCGACCCCTCTAAGCGAGCACCGAGTAGGATTCTTACTTGTTACTTTTTGCATCTGCATCTTTCTAATTTCCCCCATATATTTATCTGTTAACACGCTTCGTGCTTTCCAGGTACCATGGATAGATTGACTCAGCGCAACTTTCTGTCCCGGGCGAAGACGACTGGGGAGGTGAACAGAGCCAGAAATCTGGTGAAAGTGCAGACTGATCTTCCGAAGGTCAGTCTGACTGCTGGAGCGGCGGGCACCTCAAGCTCGCAGGTGAAAAAGACGGCCGTGCCACCGGTGCAATCTATTGCGGCTACAGCTGGGGCGAGCAAGGCAATGAAGCAGACAACTCTCTCGAAGCTGCCACCTACCGGTCAAAAGAAAAGGGCCGTATCTGAAGAGGCTGTCCGTACTGAAGGTATCGGCGGCGATCATGATGGTCCTCCTCCCCACAAAAAATCCAAAAAAGATGAAGCCAGGGAAAAGGCCGCGGCGGATAGAGAGACAGCGGTGAAGGAGACTGTGAGCTCGACATCTGTTTCTGATAGAGGCAAAAAGGTTGCTGAGGTGTCCGCAGTCGCGGGCACCCAGATGACCATGCTGCCTAAAAACGTGCCCGTTGGTCCAGCGGGCTTCCCAGCCGTCTGGTTGGATGAGGGGTTTATGGGCCAACCCCTCAACATTTCGATGGCGAAAGCAATTTCAAAGGGGATCGCAGATGTTCCTCCCCTAAAGCACTTGAAGTGGGGCCTGCCCCCAAATGTTAACTTGGAGATCGGCCGCGGGATCGCGGATAGGGTTGTCCTGGCGGACCAAACCACACCTCGCCGTGCTTTTGTTCCCAACGCCGAAGATTTGTGGGGTCTGTTTGGCACCGTTATGAGCACGGTAAAGTTTTCCTTGCTTTACCATATTTGTCTTTTGCTTTATTTTTCCAAGTTGATATTGACCTCGCACATCTCTTTCCTTTCGGTTCGGCACCGGGTTGGCCCAGTTCATAAATGACCATATCGAGACCATATCCCTGAGTGCTGATAGCGCTAAAGCGGCGGACGAGTCCAAGAAAGCATTGGAAAAGTCCCATGACACAATGGCGCAGCTTCACGGCGAGTTGGAATCTGAGAAGGACAAGGTGAAGGAGCTGACCGCAGAGAAGAAAGCGCTGGAGGGGGCGCTTGCCCAAGAGCGCAAGGCGCGGGTAGCGGCCGACAAGGCAAGGACAGAAGCTGAGAAACTGCGGGCAGAAGCTGACAGACTTCGGGCGGAAGCTGACAAAATGCGGATAGAGGCTGAGCAGAATGCTGCCCGATCGGAGGAGCTTGCACAGGAGCGTGTGGCCAAAGCTCAAGAGTTATCCGATTTGATGGAGCAGCTTCAAGCTAAATGTGACGATGCTCATCAGGCACTCGCCGTTATGAATCAGAAGATGGCCGATAAGAGTGACGAAGTTGACGATAGTTTTGTTATGGGCTTCGACCAGGGTGGCTATCATATTGCCCGCTGTTTATGGGCCCGGGGTAGTGAGGATCCAGATGCTGAAACTTTGCGAGACTGGATTCTCAGACACCCTTTCGATGAGAAACTAAGGGCTTTTCATGCGCGGATTCCTTATTCGGATAAGGAGCTTGAGGCCTATGCTCCAAAGCTTGCTCCTGATTGGGTCGCTCCTGCGGTTGTAGAAAATAATCTGAGGGAGTTAGTTCGTCGCGAGCTCGAACCGGTCGACGCTGAAGGTGGAGATGGTGGGGAAACTCAGGAGCGAACTGAAGATCAGACTGCTGAAGGCGTCACCCCGCCTGCTGTGCCGACTGAGGATGCCACAACGCCTGTTTCCTCTGAGTCAGAAGTCGACAGGCTACTCCACTCCTCCCTTCACTCTGCCAATATCCAAAATGAAGACAACCGCCCAGATGAAGCTTAGCTTTGCTTTTGTCCTGATCTGCTTGTAAATTCTGATTTGACTTTGCCTTCACTTGATTTGTAATTTGCAACTTATTTTTACTTTTCCGCATAACTCCTCCTTTTTTCTTTTGCAATCTGTATATTGAAGTTTGCTTTCTGTTCGCCCATATTCGCTTGTCCGCCTCTGTTATTGTAATTGAGTCCGATCAATCCCCCTTGGGTTAGATAAGATTCCAGGCCGCTGGTGTATTTCAATTTGTGCCCCCTTGAATCTTATCTAAGTCAGTTGTTCAGTTGTTATTCGCGCTTCTAAATCTGATGTCAAAGATACTGCTTTTTGAAATTAAATTCCTGGAGGGTGGCCCCCTGTTTGATATGAGATTTGGCGGCGTGGATTTATTGAAAAATTCCTCATATTGCCCCCACTGTTTGACAAAGGTTGAGGGGAAACCGAGACCTTTGCTTAAAAATTCCCTGCCTGAGTAAAATGCTGTACGAGGAAGGATGTAAAATTGGATTTATAAAATTTTGATCACCCCGCTAGATGATAAAAATTTACAAAGAAAACCTAGACGCTCTTTATCGTAGACAAGAGGATGGCCATAACCTTATCCGATTATTACATATAGTATCTCTTAAGATTATCCGCATGCCAAGGCCTGTTGAGCTCGTAACCTTCAGGATTCTTCAGTACATAGGTTCCTTTTTTGATCTCCTTTGCCACCTGATAAGGTCCTTCCCAGTTCGCTGTAAGTTTACCCTTATCAGGTTCCATGCCCGTTGCTTTCCTATTGCGAAGAACGAAATCCCCCACTTTGAACGAGTGATCGCGGATACGTTTATCATGCTCTCTCTTCGCTACTTGCTTATAATTTAATAACCGCTGATAAGCCATTATTCTTTTTTCTTCTACCAAATCGAGATCGATTTGTTTATTCAACACGTTATCTTTGGGATCGTAAAGAGCGACCCTGATGCTTGGCAGGGCCATCTCGACTGGACTCATTGCCTCCGCTCCATAAGTTAAAGCAAAAGGAGTTTCACCCGTTGGTGTTTTGATGGTGGTGCGGAGAGACCATAGGATGGCGGGCAACTCGTCTACCCACCCTCCTGCTTTTGCTTTATCATCCACACTTTTCTTTAGCATCTTAATTACTTGCTTGTTGCCGGCCTCAGCTTGACCGTTACCCTGCGGGTACGCTACAGATGATTGCCAATGCTTTACCTTGAATTCTGCACAAAGGTTTGAAAATTCCGTACGAAACTGTGGACCGTGGTCTGACACCACCGCTCGCGGAACGCCAAAACGAGAGAAAATTTGATCATGTAAAAAGTACCCTGCCGCTTTTGCGGTTATCTTAACCATAGGTTTTGCCTCAATCCACTTTGTAAAATAGTCGACGGCTACTATGATAACTTTGCATCCGCCTCTTCCTGGTGGAAAAGGTCCGATTAAATCGAGTCCCCACATGTCGAAAGGCCAAGGTGCGACCACAATGCTCTGCTCAACAGATGGTAATCGGGGGATATCCGCATGCTTCTGACATTCAGGACATTCCCTGACTAGCTTCTCAGAGTCTTTAAGAATACTTGGCCAGTAATACCCGGCGGTTAAAACTTTTTGTGCCAGAGAGCGGCTTGCTGGATGTCCTCCGCACACACCTTGGTGAAGTTCGTTTAGAATCGCCGAGCTTTCCTCTTGTCGAACACACCGTAAAAGGGGCTTTGTAGCTGACCTTCTATAAAGAACTCCGCTAATGATGACATACCTCGCAGCTTTTCTTCTGAGGGTGCGTGATTTGTCCGCCTATCGGGCAAAGTGCCCGTTTCGATGTATGCTTGTATCTCATCCATCCAACATGCGACCACGGGTGATGTATCTACATTCATAATTTCCGCTGCTTCGATTGCGGGCGTTGCTAAATATTCGATCATGATGGAAGGATCCGCGAGCTCCTCCTCCAAAGAGAGTTTTGATAAGTAGTCTGCTCGCTCATTGTCCTCTCTTTTGATTCTGATAAATTCGCAATATTGAAAACCCGTTGCTAGCTTTCGGACAACTTTGCCGTATTTTTCGAGAATATCACAATGCGTGTCATAATCCCCCGAGATTTGTTTGACGATAAGCTGAGAGTCACAATAAACCTCCACATTCTCCACGTTTAACTCCTTTGCAAGTTTGAGCCCCGCTATGACTGCTTCATACTCGGCCTGATTATTCGTGGCGGCAAACTCAAACCTTAAAGCCTTTTCGATCTCCTCCGTAGTTCCTGGCTCCATTAAGATGACTCATGCTCCACAACCATTCCGACTCGATGCTCCGTCGACGTACAACAGCCAACATTGCTCTGGTCTGTTCCTGACCTCTGCGGGTCCGATTGTCATAGGCGAGTTTGGTCGTGGTGAGTTAAAACTTGTTTCTACGATGAAGTCTGGCAAGGTTTGCCCCTTGATTGCCTTCCTAGGCTGATATTGGATATCAAATTCGGTAATTTCGATTGCCCATCTGAGGAGGCGACCTGAAAGGTCCGGCTTGTGCAGAATTTGTCGTATCGGACTGTCTGTTAGAACAATTATTGTATGGGATGTGAAGTAGCCCCTGAGTTTGCGGGCAGCGATTACAAGAGAGTAAGCTAATTTTTCAATGTTAAAATAGCGGCTCTCTACCGGACTGAGAGCTTTACTTACATAAAATACGGGATTTTGGAGGGTTCCAGCCTCTTTTACAAGAACGGCGGCGACAGCCCAATCTGAAGCCGCTAGATACAAAAATAACACATCCCCTATCGCCGGGCTGACTAAGAGAGGTGGCTTGCCCAGATACTCTTTCAGGGCCTGAAAAGCTTGCGAGCATTCCACGCCCCACGAAAATGTCTTGTCTCCTTTCAGAATTTTAAAGAAGGGAAGACACTTTTCAGCTGACTTTGCTATGAAGCGACCAAGTGCGATGATGCGGCCATTTAGCCTTTGAACTTCCTTGATCGTTGTGGGCTCCTTCATATCGAGGAGAGCTTGTATCTTTTCTGGGTTTGCCTCGATGCCACGACGGCTAACCATAAAACCCAGAAACTTGCCCGCTCGAACCCCAAATGTACATTTTGCTGGGTTGAGTTTCATAGAGTGTTTTTTGACATTGTTGAGAGTTTCTCGAAGATCGTCGACGTGGCCCTGTCCTGTCGACTTCACCACCATGTCATCTATATAAGCCTCCATATTCCTTCCAATCTGCGAGCTGAAAACTTGGTTGACCATCCGCTGATACGTCGAACCCGCATTTTTCAACCCAAACGGCATCATCTCATAATAATAAAGGCCCCCAGCAGCTCTGAAGGCGGTCATCTCTTTGTCGGATTCAGCCATCCGTACTTGATGATACCCTGAGTATGCATCCAAGAAGCTCAACACCTCAAAGCCAGAAATCGAATCCACCAATCTATCTATTCGTGGGAGTTGATAAGGATCTTTGGGACAAGCTTTGTTGAGATCGGTGAAGTCCACGCACATCCTCCACTTGCCGTTATGTTTCTTGACCATTACCACATTTGCAAGCCAGGTAGGGTAAGCAAGCTCCTTTATGATACCTGCTTCAAGAAGCTTTCGTACCTCTATCTTTACAGCTGCCTCTTTCTCGCACGAAAACTGGCGTGCTCGCTGTTGTATCGGCTTGACAGTCGAATCCACGCTCAGATGATGGAGGGCGACCTCAGTCTGGACCCCTCGCATATCTGTGACAATCCAGGCAAAGGCACTCAAGTTTTCTTTTAGCAGCTTTACCAGCTCTTCTCTTTCAGCAGAGCATAATCTAGTCCCAAATTTAATCTTTTGCTCAGGGTACTCCTCGTTGATGACTATCTCTACTAGTTCATCTTCAGCAGTGAAATCGGGCTCATCCCTGACTTGTAGTGTTTCACATTCCAATCCGCTAGGCGCTTGCTTGCCCACACTCCTGATCATGCTGACCATTCTCTCAACCTCCGTCACCTCGATCCGTGGTCTCTTAGCCTCAGTCCTCATTTCTCGTATATAATTGAGGACTGCTGCGGGCTCGCTGATAGACGTTCCAATCTGATCCCCGACATAAAACTTTGCCCGCTGATGAGGGATGGAAACTACCATCTGAAATTGTCGTAGAGCCGGTGTACCTAAGATCATATTGTAGTTGGACTGTAGGTCGACCACCAAGAAAACGACCTTTTCTGTTTTAAAAGGCGCATAATCGCCCATTTGTACGTCTAAATCGATGGCCCCCTTGACACTTACTTTGTGATTTGTAAACCCCTCAAGGGTGCCATTATGCGGCCTCAAACAGGAATCGCCGAATCCCAACTCTCTGAAGCAACTGTAGTATAGAATGTCACGGCAAGCTCCGTGTCGATCATCACCCGTTTTACACAGGCTCGGTTGATAACCGCTGATACACATAAGCACATGTCCTCAGCGCTATTCGAAGTCACTAACTCACTTCGAGTAAAAACCAATGGGCTCTCGTTTCCTCGCAAAACAGTCGGCTTTTCCGCATGTTTGTTAATTGAGTTAATGCGACTCTTAATCTGATTGTTGCTGGGCGGAGTCTCGGTTATCATCCTTATACTCCGCTCAAACTGGAGAGCCTGTTGATTCCGCCTATCTGACCCCCCCGCGTTTTGTTTGTATCTGTCGTGCTGTCCGCGAGCAAGTAATTTTTCCACCGCTCGCTTAAACTGTATGCATTCCTCGGTTGTGTGACCCTTATCCTGGTGGTATCCACAGAATTTGCTAGCGTCGCGACGTGAGTCCGTGACCATGGGATAAGGCTCGGGTACTTCATCTCGAACCTCATTTAGCATTTGCGTGTAGGAGATGTTGATAGGGGTAAAACGCTCCTCTTTGAACTTACCGGGCTTCTTGATGTCCCGTTCATTACCTCTGCGGGTGTCTTTCGTCGGACTGCGCTCAGCCCTCTGCTTATTTTTACCCGAGGAAGACGCTCCTTCATTACCCGCTGTCGCGACGTACTTCCTTGTTGAGCTCAACATCTCTTGCAAGTTCGTTGGTGGGGTTAGCGCGAAGAATGATTTCAGGTACCCCGGACCCAATCCTGTTTCGAAGCTGCTCATCACGACGTTATCTGCCAGGCCTCTCGTTAGCTCATAAACTTTATAGAATCGCTCGTAGTAGCTGCGAGTTCCCTCATTTTCGCCCTGACGGACCTCATACAGATCAATGTGCGTTTTCTTTGGTCCCCCCACCGATCGGAACTCCGCTATGAACTTGTTAATGAGGTCGTCCCATGATGTAACCGAGGCCGGAGGTAGACCTCGAATCCATGATGCGGCTCTATCCTGCATAGACCCCACAAAAGCAATGCACCATGCGTCCTCGCTAGGCGTACATAAACTGATCCTGCTTTGAAAGGCGGATAGCCAGTCCAATGGATCTGTAATCCCATGATAATTGGTAAAGTTGGGATAATGCGTTCCCCCTCGCGGCGCTTCTTTCAAGATATCAGGATGAAGCACACTTGTTCCCCAGGTGGGAACAACCTTTGTTCCTTTAGCCCCACACTGCAATTCCTCTATCTGCTTTTTCATTACCCCCAACTCTACCTTATCCTCAGGAATGGGTAGGTTCGCAGCATAACCTCCTTTTATCTGAGAATCCCCCTGCCCCTCCATGCGAGTGTAAACTGACCGATTATTTCTTTGTGTTCCGGGAGCTGCACCGCGGTCGTCGACCGTGGGCCCCAGTCGAACAAAAGCTGATCTCTTTCGCGACGTCGCATGACTGCTCCCCTGTGTTTCTGTTTGCTGAGCTCGAGTTTTTTGGGGAGCCGCTGTTAGTTGATTTTCGAATTGTGCGGGTTGGGGAGATTTGAATTTTCGGATAGGCTGAGGTGGAAGCCCTTCAGCGATTAGAAGTTCATTTCCCAACCGCATCTCCTCTACATATTCCATATGTGCTTGCAGGGCTAATCTATTCGAATTTGGAGGTACGGATGCCTTATCTGCTACTGTAACATTCAAACGAGAAGTTCCCGCCAAATTCTCCTCACGCAACTGGCGGGCACGAGTTTTTTCCTGTATGAAGTCCCTCATGTCCGGCGTGATATCCTCCCAGCACCACCCCCAGAAGATATCACCTTTCGGTTTTCTCCTCCCTTCCTCATGGGGGTTCTGTGAATTTGTTTAGCTGGGGTGGTAGGGTTTATAGCTTTTCCTCCAACCATTTTTAGAAGAGTTTTAGGGGTATGTGCGAAATGGGGATATTTGGCTAGTAGTTTTGACGATTTTCTGAGCTGGTATATCTGGGAGTAAAGCGATCGTTTAAGGGCTCTTGTTCTTTTGAATTTTGATGATTAAGAGCTGAGCTAGAGATTTAACCAACCTTTACGTTTATAGACGGACTCGAGTGCGAGTTTGCATGTGATGGTGAAGGAGTTCCTTTCGGCTGTGACGATCTGAATGCTTATCCAACCTTGTCGCCGCCGTGAGATCGCTCTTGCGGTGGAGCAAATGATCTTGATGAGAATGATATTGATGCTGTTTCCCGGTAACGGAGCCAACTGATGTTGCGTGGAATATCAGTTTTGCGGTAACAGTGTCAATCTTGAGGATATAAGGCTGTTATGGATGATTCCTCCGGAGAGGGTAGGGTGGTTATTTAGAACAAGGTGGCGGAATAAGCATAAAATAAATAACAAGAGATTGGGCCGGTGGTTAGCGGCAAAATGGCAGAGTTTGGCTGTGTGTATTCATTCTCCGATCTCCTTTCTTTGTTACATATGATCCTCTATTTATAGACGAGCAAGTCGGTCTACTGTTCATGATTAGACAGCTAATGATATAATGATATGATAAGAAATAACTTTATACAAGTGTCATAAGTATCTTGAATAAATATCTGTATGCACTGAATCATGTAAATAGTCATGTCAGGCGCCCGCATGCGCCGTCCGTAGCGTCGATAGCGCGGTGATGGCGAGCAGCGGGTACGGTCTTGCCTTGACGATTAGGATAAGAAACCATATGATGGAGATACGTCCGGTTTAGAAGTGGCGGACAGGAAAGCGGCTAGGATCTGACGACCAGCTTGCTATAAATGGGTGTGGCTACATCGACGAGGTCCATAATATTTGTATGGGGCCGGGTGGACAGGCCCAATCCGTGGGAACAGTGTCCTGTCACGGGTTAGGTATATCACCTTTAATTTAATCATTTTTATTATATTTTATTATCTATTAATACATAAAACATTTAAAAAAAAGCCTCGACCCAAAACAAACGGACTAAAATTTTTGTGGGGGTTGGTTTGATTTAACTATAATATAGATGCTACCTCCAAAAGGTAGGCGGCAGACAGTGTAGTGATGTCGGTATAGTGAAGCTAGTGGACGGTTCCAAAAGTTTAATTTAATTGAAACCAACCCCAATTACTACTCATAATGGGTTTTTAATGAGATGCATATGTCCCACAATATTAGTCTTTGGGGGAATGAGGAGAATGACAGAAATATTTTATTAATTGAGTAGAATGACATTCTTTTGAAACTTTTACATAAAGGACAAAACTATTTATTCACTGTCGAAATTCACTATTTAAATTCATTGCCGAAATTCACTGCTGAAATTCACTAATTTTCAAAATTCATTGTCGAAATTCACTGATTTTCGGGATCACTGTCGAAATTCACTAGAGAATTCACTGATTTTTAGGATTCATTGTTTGTCCTTCTAGCTATAAAAATTATGCAGTTGTCCTTCTCCCTATAAAAAACATGTAGCTGTCATGTTACTTAAAAATATTTCAGATTGTGTCCTTATCCCTAATTTCCCATTAGTCTTTTAATTTTTTTATACAGATTAAGAAAAATAATATACGGATTATTTTTTTATATTATTATTCAAAATATTGTATTATTTTTTGTGAGTGACTTATAATTGCATTGTTTAGTGTGATAATAAAAACAATGCATTAAATCTTATATTAAAATATGAGAATGACTTAAATTTTGGATCACCATAAAAAAATGAAAATCACTTATATTACGGGACGGAGAGAGTACGTACTTACTACTCCCATGATTATGTCTATCTGCAAGTGATAAGGAATCCCTCTTGGGAAATTCTTCTCTGGGTCTTCCATTTGTGGAGAATTTTTTTTAGGGGGTTTGTAATTTTTTTTTGATGTAAATTACTTTTTTCATAGGATTCAAAGTACTTCTATTGATAAAATGTAAAGTTTTAATTTTTTTTAACGGTATCTGCGGATCTAAATTTGGTTACATACATCCGTTTATGTCCAAACGGTAAAACTCTGCAGATGGAGTAATAATGTAAGAATTACCCATTCACCCTTATTATTACATTACATCAATCAATTCGCCAAATGAATTACCTTATGTTTCAAGTAAAACAGTGATCATGATTGATACACAAGGTGTATTAAGACTCGTAGCAAAATCTTAATTACGTGAATATGTTTACATTAGGGCGATGTACATTGGGTTCGTATTTTTCATGGTTTAGAGGGTTCTATTTTTTATGAAGCTGCTGGCTATGAATATTAGAGGCTTGGGTAATAGTAACAAGACTAGATGGCTTAGAGAATTGGCGTCACGGGAGAAACTTGACTTCTTAGCGGTTTAGGAGCAGGTTCTGTTAATCAACATTTTTTCCCCTCGAGAAAACTTTTGGATATGAGATGCAATAAGATAAGTGTATGGAATATCTGGTGCACGAGAAACATCATTGTCTCCAATGATAATGCCTTGATTGTTGAAGATGTCATTGTGGATTTTCAATGTCGCAGTTTTGTTTGGATCTTTGGAAGGAATAATAAGTTTAGTATGGATTGGGTGATTAGGCAGCATGGATCTTTGATAAGTTTAGTATGGATTGGAGTTTAAGACCAGATAATGGTGTTTGGCTTTTGGGGAGTTCGATTTTTTTGTCTTGTGGTCGGAGTTTATTGTTTGTAGGCATTTGCTTATGCAGTGTTGGGGCTTTCAGGGATATGTTGGGATTGCGTGTGTTTGATCGGATGTTGTAATTTTTAGCATCTTGTTGTCTTCTTTTAATTATAAACCTTATCATTACTGTTTAAAAAAACAGATGTAACTACACGAATGGACGACGAGCGAGAAATAGTTCGTGTGGTGTGCTTGTTATGGAATGTGTGGACAGCTAGAAATGATTGGCTCTATGAAGGGGGAGAGCCTCACATGAGTAACATTTTTACCTATGCAATCACAGAAGCCAAAGAATACTATGCACCTATAAAGAAGGTTGATTGTACTAGTGGTGATCAGATTTTCGAACTTAAGAGGAACCCCCCAGAAGCTGGTTTGATTAAATTTAATGTTGACGTTGCTTACGATAATGATGCTATTTCCATTGGAGGGCTGATCCGTAACAGTCAAGGTTAGATTATTCAAGTTTTACTAAGCGTTTGGAAGGAAACAATGATGTGCTAGTTGGGGAAGCTCTCGTTATCTACCACGCCATGATGTTCGCTCTTACTTGGGGATATTTCCGGGGTCATCTTTTAAGGTGATTATCTGTATATTATCCAAAATCTAACGAATAATGCCTAGATATATCCAAAATCTAACTTATTCATCCAAAGATTGGTCCTCCATTGGTGGATTTATTGAGGAATGCAGTGCTCTCCTACCAGCCTTTGTGTCTATTTATTTTTCTTTTGTCAAAAAACAATGAAATGTCAGTGCGACTTGCGCATCTTTTAGCTAGAGAATGTTTTCGTCTTATAGGGTGTGAGGTATTCCCCACTTTCACAAGTACTTCTTGTGATTTACGCAGACAAGAAATAAACCAATCAAACATACCAATCCAAATTAGAAACTAAACTGGTTCAAACCAAAATGATCCAAACCAAACCAAAATACACTGGATTCGTTTTGGTTATTGTTAATGTACTCTAACCCAACCCAAACCCATATCGGACATTGCCTAGCTATTACATAAATAATATCATCATTTAGATTAAGTAGGTATATTATATATGTATTTTTTTGGTCGCCTACAATAGCTTTGTATAACCTGTCATACATGATTATTATGTTATTGGCATTCAAGTTCATGTGAAAACTAATAAGTTTAACTTATACTTCTTGCATAATTAAGTCTTTGTTTAGCTAAATTGAATAGTGGTGAATGATATTTTACTCATTCATATGAAAACCAAACCAGAACATTACGAAAACCGTTCCATGTCACAAATATACCATAAATAACCAGCGTTCACTTGAAGAAATTAAAATGCAACTAACTTTTATAAAAAAAAAAAAAAAAAATGCAACTAACAAACCGGTGGTTAAACCAACAACACAATATTATGTGGATTGTGATGGGTGTGGATACTTGTACTACTATATCTCATCTCTACTGTCCTAAATATACACCTACCTTAAGCTACAAATCACAATTTAATTTTTAAGGGCTACAGATTGAATGGAAAGGAAACAAACCAAACATATTTCAATTGTCCAAGTTGGTGACCACATCAGGGGTACTATATACTTATCTTGATGAACTTTCCTTTTCTTTAGTTTTATTGTATCAAGGGCTTGTTAGCTGCACCTTTCATATTACAACGACAGCATATATATATATATATATATATATATATATATATATATATATATATATATATATATATATATATATATATATATATATATATAATAATAATAATAATAATAATAATAATAATAATAATAATAATAATAATAATAATAATAATAATAATAAAGCACCTATATGTTAGATAGAGAGTAAGCGAGGCGAGACAAATTAATCAGGTGACGCACTAACGAGACAAGCAATTTACAATTTTTCGAGTACGAGTATTTCGAACTTAGGTTTAAGTTGACATTCAAGAAAGTATAAACGACTTTATCAGCTTGAGTTTTATAACGAGTTTATCAAGCTAGTCCATTATGTTTTGAAACTTAATTCAAAAATATTTTAAATTCTCACATGACAAGGCACAAAAAAGAAAAAAATTAAAAAAAAAAGTCAGTGCTAGGTGGCTACCTTTATATGGAGGACCCCATACGGTTATTATATGAAATTTTATTAAGTACGCAAATAATATTTTATTGATTACCGGTGTCTCAGATGTTTACTATTTTAAGTGAATTTTTTTTAAGGGTGTGAGATGCCTACTATATTTTGAAAATGATATAAATCTTTTGAAATGAGCATATAGTGTATACATGATTCAAACACAGTGTATAAATGTTTTAAAATTTAGCTGGCATTTACCGAATGAAATGCCCTTTAGTTGTCTGACGATGCTGGAAATCGTCGGGAATAAATCCGGGGCCTTTTTCCTTAGTGATAACCTGTTCAATGGCGGAACCCTAAAAAGAAGTGGAACGGGGGTGTTTTTGTGGTGGTTTAGACTGCACTTGAGAAACTGTATCTCAAGCTGCCTACGATCCAATGCGTGTATTGGATTCAAGTCTTCATAATTCCTTAGGGATGGTTTATATAGAGTGGCTTGTGCCCTAGAGTTGCGTGTGGCGTGTCCAAGGTGGTCTCTGATTGTCGTGTTCCCTAAGGAAAAGATAATTATGATTATGCTTCTAAAATTGCTTGTATTGTTAAAGATATGCTGCTGATTAACAAGGTTTTTGCCACAGATCAGTAGACAATGCACTCTGTTGAGATCAAGACCGAAGATCAGTAGACTGAACACTCTGCTGAGATCAAGCTGAAGATCAGCAGACAACACAAATTGCTGACGAACCACTTAATCAAGAAACGGTTAGAGAGTTTGTTAAATTAGTTAGAATCAATTAGGGAGCTAGCAGCTTATATATAGTCAGAATAAAGTAGAGAAGCATCATCTTTGTAATTCCAACTTTTACAATTCGGTTATTAATGAAAAGGCTATTGAGTTCTCATTTCTTTCTTGTTTAATTTCTCCTGAATTGTTCTAAACTTCATATGCAGTTCTTCATCTTCTTCAACACTTCTACAATCCTTTAATTTCTCAACATGGTATCAGGGCTATCTTAGTTTTCGTTGCGAAATCCTTCGATTTTGTAAACCTGATTGTATCTTGATCGATTTTCTTTCATATTTCTTCAATGGCTACTGTTTCTGTACCTGCATCTTCCGGGAGTAGTCTTGATAATCCTAGTCTTGTTCTGGTCCAACCTTTATTGAAAGGTGTGGATAATTACAACCATTGGAAACGTTCTATGACCAAGATGTTATCATCTAGAGGAAAGCTTGCAATGGTGGAAGGTACTTCTACAATGCCAGATGTTGCAGATCCAAGTTATGCTGCTTGGATGCAATTGAATGACCTAGTACATTCTTGGTTAGTCAATTCTATGATCCCTTCTATGGCTGAAAGGGGGATGCATTTTGATACAGCCAGGGAAATCAAGATTGATTTACAGGATCGATTTGGTAAAGGTAATGCCTAGAGGCTTTCTAATCTTGAAGAGGAAATTGAGAAAACCAAGCAGGGTAGTTTATCTGTGACTGATTATTACACCAAATTGAAGCCCTTATGGGATCAGTATTTGGTGTTGAGGCCGATCCCTCCCTGCATTGCACATTATTAGGGAATACTATGATTATGCTTACACAACTAGGTTCTTGAAAGGGTTGAATGGAAATTTCAGTACTGTGAAATCTCAGGTGTTAAAGACTCTTCCTTTGCCTGATATCAAAACTGCTTTTGTAATGGCCCTAAATCATGAACATCAGTTGGTTTATACCTCAATAAACACAGAGTCCATTGTGTTGGCTGCTTCTTCTCAAGTTCAAAATTCTAGTATGGATTGTAATGCAGTGGTTGGACAACAGTCAAGATATTCTACTCAAGGGAAAGGTCAAGGAAGAGGTACAGGAAAGGGGTCACATGGTAATTCAAAAAGGCCTGTCTGCACATACTGTGGCAAGGAAGGTCATACAATCGATAAGTGCTACAAGAAATATGGATCTACTCCAAATTTCAAGAATCGTGGTAGAGGATTTAGGCCAGTTGCAAATAATGTCATTTGTGATTCTGAGGAAACTCTTAGTCAGTCAGATAATCAAGATTCTGGAATGATTACAAGGTCGGATATGTGTAATATCGCCGGATGGATCATAGATCCACCCGATTACGCAGCGGAAAGTACAAGATCTAGATCTAACCACCAAAATACATAAATAAATAGATCTAAACCTACGAGGGGGTTTAGATTGCTTACCGGTTTATTAAGAATAAACGTCTAGAACAATCCGAGATCCAAGAATTGAGAAGCCACCGTCTTCCGACGTGTATCTCCAAGCAACACCAAGTGGATGGTGTTTCAAGCCGCTTGACCTCCTCGATATGCTACCTTAGAAAAACCCGAAGTTTTCCTAAAACTCGAACCCTTGGTAAAATAGCCGAAACTTCTAAGCTATTTTACTCCCCAATTTCAAAAATTGTGTGTGTCATTTAGGCTTGGGAGAACTCTCTTTATATAGGAGAGTAATCCTTGTCCTTCAAGGATTTAATAATTAATACAAAATCAATTATAATAATCCTTATTAAATAAAAGATACTCCTAGAAAAATCTAGAATAAATCTAGATTATTTAAGGATCAATCTAATATTTTTTTCCTTAATTAATTATTCAACAAATAAATAATTATATACTTGTACTATGATTATCCAAGAAAACAAATTTCTTGATAACCAAAGTAATACACGCCACTTTTTATATTTGACCAATTAGGTCAAAAAGTCAACACACCAATTTGGGCCGAGTCCACGAAAAATATCTTTTCCGTGTATTTAATTATTTAGTCCAACTAAACAATTAATCAACATATCAGTTAAATAGTCCAATCCAACTATTTAATTATAATTGAGGTGAAACGACGAGAAAACCTATATGCTATATTAGGAGCCACGTCGGGGACCATGGACCCATATTCAGTAGCTACAATAAATTAAACAAAATTATTCGTCAGACCGAACAATAATATTCAATCTATTAATTTCGGGATTACACCACCATAAACCCGAAACTGAACTCTGCCGAATATAGATAACTTACACTCAACCATGAGTTGATAAGCGTCCACTGCTATAATCATTACATACGGATAAATCCTCCATAGACTGTTCATTTCGAGTATGGATATTTCCGTAAACCCTTCTCAAAACATATTATCCTTATTTACCATTAACCCCCTAGTGATCAATTAGTTCACATACCAGACTAGTAGCTAATTAGTCTAACATGAACTCCCGGGATCGATCATTTTCTTAGGGCTAACAAATAAGGGAACTGTATGTCTACTTCCGCGGGAAGGAATGGATTCCATATACGTGATAGCACAGACTACTCACTCATCCCAGAATAGAGCCAACGAGAAGTGTTGGACCACATACTACGAAGTGATCCTTACTAACACATCAAACTCTACCCTAGTCTAAGCAGTTGTCTGTGATCACCTCAGGATTGAGATTAATCCATACATGATCATCTTGTGATTCGATAAGACTTCTCGATCACAGAATTATATCGAGAACTCAAATCAAATGGGTCCAGCCCTATATGATTATCATCATATATAAATGCCCCACTAGGTTCCCTATTACCGACAGTCCGGATAAGACTGTCACACCGTAAAGTGTTCTGGGCGCATTATTAGCATATTAATCATGAGACCCATACTCAGATTAATCAACGCCACGGACTAAGTTACTTTTAAGTACATCTCACTAACTCAATCCTCTTGTGTATATCCATACACTGAGTTATGTAATTACATAAACGAGGTACTTAGGGTTTTCAGTAGTGTCTTAATTATAAGCATATATGCATATAATAAGATGAATTATTAATTCTGCCCTAAAACATTTATATAATTGTCTTTCGGGCACTACACCTAACAATATGATCATATTCTCTCTCTTATTTAGAATCTTCAAGGCACTGCAAATCAGTGCAATTCTGTAGTGCTGGCAGCTGGATCTAATGTAGAAAGATCAGGTATCAGTAGTGATTTGAAGCACTAGATCTTAGATTCAGGAGCTGCAGATCATATCACTTTTTCTCTTACAATTATGTTTGATGTGATACCTGTGAATAATTTGTTTGTCAAGTTACCCAATGGTTCTTCTATTGCCGTGTCATGATCGGCCTTTTCTAAGTGTCCAATCTCACCGGCAGTGTACCGGGTCAACTGTAGCCTAGAATTGGTGAGTCAATGTCGTATCCCACGGGGAATCTGGTCGAGTACCAAAGTCGGTCTCGTTCCTAGTTCAGGTCAACACAAATATTGAACGTGGTGATTTGTCAGATCACCGGTTCTACAAACTAAAAATACATAAAACAAAGATTTAAAACTATATAAAAGAGATAGCCAAGCTATGATCCAATCTAATACTAACAAACCCTAGCCAAGTCCCAAGGTATTCTTGATTCACCTAAACGTTCTCGATGTCACAAAGGGTGTCGTTTCCTGGCTCTGAGAATAGACATTATTTCAATAATCTACCCTCTTATGTCAGGTTCAACAGTCCGCTCAACGGATTTAACTGACCTCACACGGTCTACGATTCATGAAATGCTCGACAAGTCGATACAAAACCTCACAACAAAACCGAGTCTGAACAACTCAGTCGGTTTTACACAATGATCCTAGAACCCCGGCTCCCGTATCCTCTCGCAAAATACATATGTAAAGACGATACGTGTGATACGTTTATTAAGTGATCAATTCAACAAACGTGATAAGAATAAGTTCTAGAACTATTGGTAACATCAAGAATCAACAATCAAACATCAATAACTCCACAAGAACAAGCTGGGTTCGATTTCAACGATTATCACATAACTCGACTATCGGCTATTAGCTACTCATTATATTAACAAAAACAACAAGAAATCAACAATAAACATAACGAAAATAAAGATTGAAAGCAAGAACAAGAAATGAAAAAGAAATACCAAATATATTATGCCGTAGAGAATCGATCCACCGAACAAAATCCCGTCAATAACGCGCCAAGCTATCTACGAGAATCAACGTATTACAAGAATCTACAACTAAACTAAGCTAATATACCTAAGAACTAAGCTAAACTAATGAAAAGTGCAGAAAAATGGTGAAAAAACGAGTTGGGAAGAAGATGGTGTGGATCTAGATCCAAAATGGGGGTATTTATAGTGTTTTATGAGTTCTGGACGCTCGACGTGCGCCTAGCAAAGTGCAGGCGCATGCCTAGGATGATAAAAACACGTACTGAAACTTCTGGCCAAAGCATTTGTCAGGCGCGCGCCTAGCTGACACATCCTCAGAAAAAACAGCCATAACTTTGTCTGTAGATCTCTGATTTGAGTGATTCAAGATGCGTTGGAAAGCTCATTAAATTGTCTACAACTTTTATGAAGATTTACAGCCCAGAAAATGCCTCTAAGGTGGATCAAAATGCATATCAAAGGAAGTTATGGTTGTAGTACCACCGCGTTTTGATCCGTTTGAACATTTAAGCTTCGGGCACACGTTCCAATCCTCGTATCTCGCCTTCCGGTCATCTCAAACACCTAAGTCCTGTACAAAATCACAAAAAATACCACACATAATCCCTATAGGACACTAGGGAGACCGAGAGTATAGTAAATTACACCGAAAAAGACCGAGAATCCTGGACTTTACGTCCTAGGTCCCGAAATGATAACCAAGGTGTAAATACATCAAAATACAACTAAATGTCTCAGAAAACATATAAAACGAGGTATAAACGGGATATAATTACATAGAAAATGATAGCCAATTTGACTCTCATCCTGTCATATTTAGGAAAAGTAAGAATCAACAGACATATAGTTTTGAACAATGTCTTTTGTATTCCTACTTTTTCTTACAATCTGTTATCTGTTAAGAAACTTGTTAGTGACAGTGGTTTATCTGTCATTTTTTGTCCTGATAATGGTATTGTGCAGGAACTCAAGACTTTGCAGAAGATTGTTATATCTAAACAAAGAAATTGATTATACTTTCTAGCTGTTGATAATGATAGCCAGTCTCCTATTTTAGTTCCTAATTAATGTGAAGAATTCTGTTTGTAATTCTTGTAAAGTTTCTGATTCATTGTTATGGCATTATAGGCTAGGTCATCCCTCATCCCTTAGAATAAAAGCTTTACAAGACATAGATTCCAGAATAAAGTCTCCTGCTTATGCTCATGATTGTTTAATATGTCCTTTGGCAAAACAGAGAAAACCTAGTTTTCCTGTTAGTACTTTTTCTACTTTTCACAGCTTTGATTTGATACATGTAGACATCTGGGGCCCAGATAGGGTACCTACTGTGAATGGCAAATCATGTTTCGTGTCCATTGTTGATGATTTTACTAGATATACATGGATTTTTTTGATGAAAACCAAATCTGAGGCTAATGATCATTTACAGAATTTCTGTAATCTTGTTCAAACACAGTTTGACAGATGCATTTAGATCATTAGGTCAGATCATGGTGCTGAGTTTAACATGCTGTCCTTTTACAGAAAGAAAGGTATAGTGCATCAGAAGTCTTGTGTGAGAACTCCTGAACAAAATGGTTTAATAGAAAGAAAGCATCAACATATATTGAATGTGGCCTTAAAGATACAATCTAATATTTCTTTGCAATATTGTGTTTATCATGCTATTTATCCGATCAATTTAATCCCCACTTCTTTGCTTAACAACAAAACTCCACTTTTATGCTCTTTGGTATTGTTCCTTCCTATAACACACTTAAAGTGTTTGGATGTCTTTGTTTTGTATCTACACATACTCGGGGAAGAGGAAAGTTTGAGGATAGAAGTATACAATCTGTTTTTCTTGGATATGAGGATCACATAAAAGGATACAGAGTCATGAATGTCCTTTCAATAAATATTTCCATTTCTAGGAATGTTGTTTTTCATGGACAGAGTTTTCCTTTTTGTGATAATCATGATCTCTTTACCACAGAAGATCCTTGCATACCTGTACCACTTATAGATGATATAGGAACTACTTTTCAAGTTCCACAGCAGGTTCTTTCTGATCCTAATCCTTCTACTATTTCTACTTCTGCACCAACAGAAAATACTACATCGAAACCAATAAGAAGGACTGCCAGGCAAAGGCATATTCCTACTTACTTAAATGATTATGTTTGTCCTAATGCTGTAAAAAGAACATCTCCTCATAACATTGACAGTGTGATATCTTATGCTAATCTGTCTTCTATCTATCAGGGTTTTATAGCTCATATTCATGGAGAAGTGGAACCAAATAGTTATGCAGATGCAGCCCAGGATCCTAGATGCCAAGAGGCAATGAATCAAGAATTACAGGCACTAGATAAAACCAATACTTGGACATTGTTCCATTACCAAAAGACGACAAACCTATTGGTTGTAAGTGGGTATCAGAATTAAAAGGAAATCAGATGGCTCCATAGAAAGGCTTAAAGCAAAATTGGTGGCCAAGGGTTTTACACAAACAGAAGGGGTAGATTTTTAGAGACTTTCTCGTAGCCAAATAGACTACTCTCAGATTGTTCATGGCTCTAGCTGCTCAAAAAGATGGCATCTTCATCAATTGGATGTGAACAATGCCTTTTTGCATGGAGATTTGGATGAAGAAGTTTACATGAAAGCTCCCCAAGGTTTACAGGCCAATGGCATTGTTTGCAAGCTAAACAGATCACTATATGGATTAAGACAGGCCAGTGGACAGTGGAATGCAAAGTTAACCTATAAAATTTTGGACAATGGTTACAAGCAATCTCCAAATGATCACAACTTGTTCACTAAGTGCACTGGTGACAACTTTGTAGCTTTATTTGTATATGTTGATGACATAGTGGTAGGTAGTCTGGACTTTACAGAAATACAACACTTAAAAGATCTCTTACATAAGCCTTCACTATCAAAGATCTAGTAGAGTTGGGGTATTTTCTAGGATTTGAAGTGGCCAGATCCAAAGCTGGAATTGTCATTAACCAAAGGAAATACTGCCTTGATCTTCTTGAGGAATTTGGTTTCATAGAATGCAAGCCAATCCTCACTCCAATGGATACATCACAAAATCTTACTGAAGTGCAGTCCCCTCCACTACAAAACAATACATATTACAGGAAATTAGTGGGCAAGTTGCTGTATCTTGGAAACACTAGACCAGACATTGCATTCCCTATACAACAATTAAGTCAATTCCTTGATCATCCAAATGAAGCTCATCTCAAAGCTACACATAGGCTTTTGAGATACCTCAAAACATCACCAGGCAAAGGTCTTTTCTTTCCAAGCAATAATCCTCTAAAACTCAAGGATTTTAGTGACTCAGATTGGGCTGGTTGAAAGAAGACAAGAAGACCAGTGACGGGTTTTCTAATCCTTATAGTGGATGCTCTTATTTCATGGAAATCAAAGAAACAACCAACTGTCTCAAGGAGCTCCAGTGAGGCAGAATATAGGGCAATGTCAGTCACTACTTGTGACCTTTAATGGATCATATACCTTCTCAAGGACTTCCACATCCAGTACACTGATGTTGTGCGCCTCTCTATTGTGACAGTCAAAGTGCACTAGATATCGTGGAAAATCCGGTTTTCCATGAAAGGACAACACATATTGAGATTGACTGTCATTTTGTCACAGAAAAATATCAGGCCAAGGTTCTAAAGCCCCTAGCAATTCAAACTCAGAATCAGCCAGCTGACTTATTAACTAAACCTTTAGATAAAGCTACTTTTGAGAGATTACTCCAAGCTTTCCTCTCAAAGATCTTTATGCACACAAGTCTTAATCCTTATGCTGTTGATTAACAAGGTTCTTTCAAGCTTCCTTGGTTCTACAATCACCAACTTCAGCTTGATGGGGGTGTTGAAGATATGCTGCTGATTAACAAGGTTTTTGCCACAGATCAGCAGACAATGCACTCTGGTGAGATCAAGATCTAAGATCAGCAGACTGAACACTCTGCTGAGATCAAGCTGAAGATCAGCAGACAACACACAGTGCTGACGAACCACTTAATCAAGAAACGGTTAGAGAGTTTGTTAAGTTAGTTAGAGCCAGTTAGGGAGCTAGAAGCTTATATATAGTCAGAATAACGTTTCCAACTTTTACAATTCGGTTATTAATGAAAAGGATATTGACTTCTCATTTGTTTCTTGTTTAATTTCTCCTGAATTGTTTTAAACTTCATATGAAGTTCTTCATCTTCTTCAACACTTCTATAATCCTTCAAATTTAATTTCTCAACATGTATGTTGGTAAACTCAATCTCTTAAATGCCTAGATATCATGTTCAAAGGTTGTAAAAATACTTGTATCTACAGGCTCCTGGGCAGTCTACCAACCTAAAGATAAGCTTGAATGTGTAATCTAAGTAGTTAATTATTATCTCACATTCATTGTCAATTAGCAGGGGCGCCCCTGGGGGAGGGCCAAGGGGGCCATGGCCCCGAGCCCCCCCAAAATCTATGAATTTAAGGGCCCGCGAAATTTCAACTCAATAGTGTGTGTGTGTATATATATATATGTTGCATTTTTAAAAATAAATAAGGTATTGCTCTAATGGTATGAAGTCAAATATAATTTGATAAGTAACCAGGGTTCAATTCTTGTAAAATGCTAAAACAATAAATTTTTTTGGGTTAAACCTTTTTTAAAAGGGCCTAAAACAATATTTGAAAATCAGTGAGATAAGCAATACGACCTGGTGTTTGATACTGGCCCTTATGTGTTTGATACAGCTTCTAGTATGGGTTTCGTAGCTCACTTCACGGATGGGTCATGTCGAAATCTCAAGAGGAAGCGCTGCAAGCTTCTTCGAACCAAGAAAGTTCACACGAGGAGGCGAATGGGTCTTCGGCATTTCATGCATAGAGGCAGCATTTATTTCAATCTGAATCCCACTGATGTAATTATTTATAGGGCAGGGAATTTTTCGGGGGTGCATAGAGCGAGTACTCTTCCCTATGTGGTGGATTTTCCTACACTGGGTTTGCCACACATAGGGTTTAAGGAGGCCAGGCTATGCACTCTATCACGTAAACTTGGGGCGGGCCGGGATATGGCACTCAACTTTGTAGCTCTTTATTTCGTTTATTAATAAAAAAAATATTTGGCTCCGAGCCTAAATTTGAACATGGACGCCCCTGCCAATAAGCATATGAATATGAAATATGAATTGAAAATATAGGTGTTATATGTGAAAGAAAAAAAAAAGAGTGAAAGTACATAAAAACATGATTCATGGTTGTGTACTATATTTATGAAAGGACGTTGAATCATCGAGGGTTACCCAGCACCGGGACTGCTTCCGAGAAAGAATATGAAGTATTGGGTTGGGCCGGTTAAGCCCCGATCCACGAGATATAGTAGTAGACATTCCAGTTTGTCAATATAGTTAGTTCATGCCCTCCACATTGGGAAATAATAAATGTGGTGTAATACTCATTAATCAGTGCTAGTAATGGTACTTAAATGATACAGTAATGATTACGGCATTTATTGGAAAGCTCAAGAAATTGACAAGGTATGCTTGTTGTTTACTTATTGCTTTAGTCATGTAACATTATATGATTCGCGTGCTTAGTAGTCGTTAAACATATTTCATATCTATACTTGTGCATTTCACTTTGCAAAAGAGAACTTGGAACTGTATTATGATCCCCGCAAATAGTGTTGTTACTTCTGATGTTATATTTCCTTACTGAGTTTCCCTTATACTAATACATAGCACAATGTAGAAGTTCCAGTAACCCATGTCAGCTCAGTCACCCCACGTCTACTTATTTTAGTGGACGTTGCCTTGTATCAGAGGGTCTACACATACTATTTGACTTTCCCAGAGTTACGTCTGATGTTCGTTGTTCTTCATGATGAAGTGTTGGATATCATAGAGCTCTGAGTAGTTAGTGAAGATGGGTGTTGTAATGTGACTTTTAAGATTCTAAGTTTGTATGGAGTGTATTGTGTTTTATCTAGTAGTAAAGCTCTTGTAGTATTAATGACATGGTGATGTAATCTAAGAGCTTTTCTATCTCTTCAACTTCCGCGTGTTAAACTACCATCTCTCCTAAAAACTTAAGCTGATGGGAAGACAAATAATTAACATGTTATACACTTTAACACGTCATCTCAAGTGTTGACAATCTCTATTCACACCAGGGTTCGATCCCATAACATCTGCTTTGATACCATGTTGAACTACCATCTCTCCTAAAAACTTAAACTAATTGGAAGACTGATAATTAACATTTTATACACTTTAACACTGCATAAAATTTTATGATACGCTGTACGAGGCACATATAAATAACTTCCCTTTCAAATTTATTAAAGACATTGAGAAATTGTGGTTGAGCGCACATATAGAGATCTTTATATATATCTTAACTATATTAAAAGAGTCAATGTGTTTCCCTTCAAAAGTGTTTCCCCCTCGGGTGTTTCCCCCTAAAAGGTGTTTTTCCATAATATAAATATAATATAATATAATATTAATATTAATATTAATTAATGAAAACATCATCAGAAATTAAAAAATAAGAAAATAATCTATCGTATGTGAAAATGTATATAAAGATAAAACAATCTATAAATTTTTTTTGAACAAACAATACCGTGAAATAATTATAATAATAATCTATTATAAATACAAATACAATGCAAAGGGATACGCATCATCAGCATAAAAAAGAAAGAAAAACGTTAATAAAAGAAAAGTAAAAATCAAAAGTGAAATAGAAAAAAAGGTTAAAGGTTGTAAATGACTGTTTTTTATCTAAAATGAGGAAAAAGGACAAGAAAAAAAATAGTGGTCGAGAAGGACAAAAACACGCATGTTACTACATGTTGCTACAACCAAATGTAGTAAAATAGTAATAAAAGTGAAACAGAAAAAAAAATAGTATACAATAATAAAATAGTATGTTTATCATATCTATTTTTTTATACATAATAAAATATTAATTCATAAAATCTTTATGCGTACTAAGAAATCACAAATAACTATTAAGAAATTACAAAGTAGTACAAGCACTATTGCATACATAAGTATCACTTACAAATTGCCGTAAAAAAATCTATATTCCTAAGTGCATTAAGAAAATAAATATCATATTATACATCACTAAAGTTACGGTAGATGAATTCCATCAACTAAGACAAAATACCACAGTAGAGGAATATCAAATGTTTTATAAGATACCTTAAGATTGAAATTGAAATTAAATCTACAGTGAGTTTGATAAAGCATGAGGTCGTGTCTGCTGCCATTAATGCCGTCATATATTAGGAATCTATTATAATCGCATTGAATGATAGGTTGTGCAGAAAATTACTTTAACCTTGGCCAGTCTAAGTTCTTTGCATTCACCACAAAGGTGAGTGATAAAATACCCCGCATGGAGAATAAACCAATGATACATAAGGCAATTACTACTCAGGAGTTGCAGAAGATTAGGGCCAATGGGTTATGTTTTAGGTGTGATGAAAATTATACCCCTAGCCATGTGTGCAAACATAAACACATAGACTTTCTTCTAGTTGGTGATGAAGTTTGGGGAGAGATTGCAGTGGACAATGGGAAGAGGTTGCAGTGGACAGTGGGGATAAAGAGGATGTGGCATGGGATGCTGGACCATCTAAGACTACTCATTTATCCATGTGCACCTTATATAGACAGGTCATCTCTAACACCAATAAAATCAAAGGCCTCTTAAAGAACAAGCCAATTACCATCTCATAGACAGTGGTGCATCTCTTACTTCCCCAGCCAACAGGTTGCCAAAGAGGTGCAGTGTGTGACATAACCGACTAACTTATGTTAATCACGGTAATAGATAGAATAGAATGTTGAGTGAGTTTAATTGTCCTAACTCACCATGGATCATGCAAAGGGTTACTATCCAACAATATGTGAGGTCAAGCTGAGGGGTTGTGACACGGTATTATGGTGTATTTGATGAAAATGTACAACCCTATGGTCTTTGGATTCAACAAAACAGAGCTGGTTTTCACTAACAAGGAGAAAATATTAAGCTGAGAAGTTGCACAAAAAAAGCTCAACTCAAGATGATCGGTTGTAAAATATTTACTAACAAACCGAGAAATGGACCTATGGACTCTTCGGATGCCAAAATTTGATAAAGGAACAACTATGAATCTTGTGCCTATGGGGCTGACTCATGTTCCAGAAGAGTATCATAAGGATTTTACAAATTCTAAAGATTTCCACCAAGGAGAGGCTATGAGCATCCCATAACTTTAAAACAAGGTGTTGAACATGTGAAACTAAAACCTTGTAGGTATGCTCACTGTCGGAAGGATGAAATATAGTAGTTTGTGGATCAAATGATACAACAGAATTATACAACTCAATAATCGTCCGTTTGCATCACCTTTGCTCATTGTGAAAAAGAAAATGGAACCCGAAGATGCTGTGTGGATTAAAGAAAGGTTGAATGACTTGACTGTCAATGATAGCCACCATATTCCTCTAATTGATAAATTGTTGGAGGAGTTAAGGAGTGTTAGGGAATTTTCAAAAATAGACTTTAGGCCTGGATTCAATCAGATTATGATGACTGAAGATGATGTTCAGAAGATTGCCTTCGTAACTCACCATGGCTGATTTGAATTCAAAGTGATGGCATTTGGGCTCACAAACGCCCCAACCACATTTTAGAGATGTGTTAATGAGATGCTGATATCATACTTAAGGATGTTTGTCTGGTATTTTTTTATGACAATAATGACATCCTAATTTTTAACCCTGACATGGCTTCTCACATACATCTTAAAGTGGTTCTAGAAGTTTTGAAGAAGTACCAATAACATGCTAAATTTCCAAATGCCTTTTTGGACAAACCAAGGTGGAATACATAGTCCATATCATACAGGAGGATGAAGTGCATGACGACCCAAGCAAGATATAAGCCATGTTAGATTGGCCCCAACCCCATAATGTGACTGAACGAAGAGGGTTTTTAGGTCTAACATGTTTCTATACGATATTTCTGCCCCATTATGGGATTATTGCTAAACCCTAGAATAACATACTCAATTAATATGAGTTTTTCTTGTCACAGTGTTGCTTAAAAGCATTCCAACAACTCAATGAGGCCATGTACGAATCACTAATAATTGTCTTGCCAAATTTTGGAATTCCATTTTGCATTGAAATAGATGCATGTGACAAAGGCATAGGAGTTGTTTATAGCAAAACAAAAAACTTGTGGCTTATCTAAGCAAGGCCTTCAACTCTAAGAAGACGGAATTGTCCATCTATGAGAATGAACTCCTGACAATAACTTAATGGAAGCCATATATTCAAGACAAGCCCTTTGCCATCAAAACTGATCAAGAAAGTCCGAAGTTCATTCTGGATTCATGGGTCGCTACAACACCGCAACAAAAAGGGGTGACCAAGTTACTTGGGTTGGATTTCACTATTGTGTACGAAAAGAGAAGTGAAAATAAAGTGGTTGATGCATTGTCGGTGACAACTATTTGTTGTGAGCATAATATCTCCTTCGTGAATGCAAGAAGTAAATTTTAGCTACAGGGGTGACCTATCTTTTAAGGAAAAATTTAGGGAAATGATGATTAGTATTGTTAGGAAATCACTAGTTTAACGCAGCGGAATTTAAAATTTGATTTCCTTTTCTAGGTCGTTCTTCGTTTAATGCAATAAACACGTTAAGTAGTTTGACGGTTATACCTTAGATGATCTACAAGATCGTCGCTTTGACCGCCAACGGAGAGTAGTTCAATGCGCAAGCCGTCCACGCGTCCGGCCTCTATCGCTAATCCACACGAACCCCTCGCCGGAATCCTCCTTGGATTGCTATCGGAAAAACTCCGGCTGCTAGACCGGACCTTTTCTTTCCTCACAAACTCACTATGGAGAGCTCTCTATTTTACACAAGAATTATGAACTCTTGCAATTGTGTTGTACAAAAGAGCTTGACACCCACTTCCTTTTTATAGAGGAGGTGGCGCCCCAAATTGAGTGTGGAGGAGAAGAAAACCTTTTTCCAATAAAATAAGGAAAATCAATTAGATTGATTTATCTCTTTAATTATAATATTTTGTCAATATCATATATTGATTATAATTATCTTATTACCATAAATCTATTTTTTCCAAAATCAATTAATATCCTATATTAATATTATGGCAATCTTATTAATTAAAGTGCACAATCCAAGTGTATCTTGTACACTCAAAAGTGGCGCCCCATATGCCAACTAATTGGCTTCCGGAACATTCTTTAATTAATCTAATTTATGTATATAATTAATATCTTGTATTTTATTTATTCATAATAAATAAATACTACCATATTAATTTACCACTATAACCTTTATAGTCTAGAGATAAACTTTCCTTATTTGGTTATCAACTATAACCGCATTTTAATCCGACTCGATGTTCATATGTGTGTGACCCGATAGGCTTCCGAATATGTTGGCCGTAGACACAAAGTGCAATTTACCAAAATGCCCTTCATACCTAACGATCACGGGATAGCGTCTAGCAACACACCGTGACCCCCAATTATCGGAAGAGTCAAAAGCAATGACTACTACCTTTCATGTGAAGCGATTACCGTGTAACTTACAATCCTATCGCTATAATAATATCCATACGATCGTATCTCGAGTGTCAATACATTGACGATCGTATCTTATAATCTGGATATCATGCTCTCTCGGAATAACACATTTATTCCCACTTTGCAAAGATTCTCGAGAGCAAGACATTCCTTATAAGAAGGCCATTTCGGATATTCAATCCCTATCATAGGATACGCGATTCCCGGACGACCAATCATGTATACTCCGCGTGCTTCAATATCATACCCAATCACTACCGCATGATCGCCCCGTGGTTAGGAGAAATCTCAATAGTGTCAAAGCATGACAATCCACACCGTGATGCCATGAAGACTCCGGTCAAAAGGATAATTACACAACCGCCACATAGTGTGACACTTAATGTAAGTGGGTCAGTCTAACGTACGCATTCTCTAATACACGTCCACGTACAGTCCAAGTGTCTCTACACTTCGATAGACGAGATCTATCCCTACCTTCTAAAAGGTAGAAGACATCCAATACGTGCTAGTCCGATTATACTATCAATGTCCCATTTGATAATATGTAAGACTAGAGACATTTAAGTACCAACCTTGTTATAGTGATTAGAGATCTCATCAACCATAATCACTATCATGGTTTCTCTATCACTGATTGATACTAGGGACGTTACTATATATATACAACAAATAATATGAAGACAAACAATATATATAATAACATAAGTGCTTTTATTAATCATAATAAAGTTATTACATGAACTAAATAGACTGTAAATGACCCGACCCGGTCGGATCCGGTCCGACCCGATTGGGTTTAGGACACCTTTCCAACAATCTCCCACTTGGCCTAAAGCCAATCACCCATATGCCTAAGCCCGTGCAAGTGAACATGTTTCTCATGCTTAGCTTGAGACAATGCCTTGGTTAACGGATCGGCTATGTTATCATCCGTGTGGACTTTCTCTATCTTTACATCTCCTCTATCTACTATCTCTAATCAAGTGATAGCGCCGTAGCACATGTTTGGACTTGATGAGACCTTGGTTCCTTTGACTGAGATATCGCTCCATTATTATCACAGTACATAGGCACTGGACCTTCAATGGAGGAACCACACCAAGTTTAGTAATGAACTTCTTCATCCAAATCGCTTCCTTTGCCGCCTCCGAGGCTGCTATGTATTCGGCTTCCGTTGTAGAATCTGCAGTAGTCTCCTGCTTGGAACTCTTCCAGCTCACTGCTCCGCCGTTAAGCGTGAAAACAAATCCAGATTGTGACTTAAAGTCATCCTTGTCGGTTTGGAAACCGGCATCTGTGTAACCTCGTAATACTAAATCATCATTCCCGAAAACCAGGAACATATCCCTAGTGCGTCTCAAGTACTTAAGGATATTCTTGACAGCAATCCAGTGACCATCACCTGGATTGGACTGGTACCTACTAGTCATACTAAGAGGGTACGAGACGTCCGGTCTTGTGCATAACATGGCATACATGATAGACCCGATTGCCGAAGCATAAGGGACTTTACTCATTTGTGCCCTTTCCTCCTCTGTCTTAGGACTCATTCCCTTGGACAGGTAGACCCCATGTGACATGGGCAACAATCCTTTCTTGGATCGCTCCATGCTGAATCTCTTCAGCATCTTGTCTATGTAGGTGGATTGCGACAGACCAAGCAACCTTTTAGATCTATCTCTATAGATCTTTATTCCCAGAATATAGGCTGCCTCACCCAAGTCCTTCATAGAGAAGTTCTTGGATAACCAAGCTTTGACTGATTGTAACATAGGCACATCATTCCCTATGAGCAGTATGTCATCCACATAAAGCACTAGGAACACAATGACACTCCCACTAACCTTCTTGTAAACACAGGGCTCATCTTCGTTCTTGATGAAATCAAACTGTTTGATTATCTCATCAAAGCGAAGATTCCAACTCCGAGAAGCTTGCTTTAATCCATAAATGGATCTTTGCGGTTTACACACCATCCTGGTGTCATTGGTTGTGAAACCCTCAGGCTGTGTCATATACACTTCCTCAGACAGGTTCCCGTTAAGGAAAGCTGTTTTCACATCCATCTGCCAGATTTTGTAATCATGGTATGCTGCAATAGCAAGCAAAATTCTAATGGATTTTAACATGGCAACAGGCGAGAAGGTTTCATCATAGTCAACTCCTTGTCTTTGCTTATAACCTTTTGCCACCAACCTAGCCTTGTAGGTGGTCACGTTACCGTCCATGTCGGTCTTTCTCTTAAAGACCCATTTACACCCTATGGGAACTATTCCTCAAGCGGATCAACTAAGTTCCAAACTTGGTTGTCCTTCATGGATTCCATCTCGGAATTCATGGCTTCAAGCCATTTCTCTTTGTCGTGCCTTAATAGCACCTCCTCATAAGTTCTAGGGTCCTCATCTTCCATGAGATACACGCCAGTGTACCTATCGGGTCCACGGCGTTCCCTGGTGGATCTTCGAGGTGTTATTGTGTCTCCGGTAGAAGGTGGCGCCACATTTGTATGTGGTGTCTCCTCTACTTCCATCAACGGATTGTTATCCGTGAGTGGTTCTCGAATTTCTTCAAGATCAATCTTACTCCCCCTGACCCTATCCAGAATAAACTCTTTCTCCAGAAAGTGGCCAGTCCTGGCAACAAACACCTTTTGTTCCTCGGGGTGGTAAAATTGGTACCCTTTGGTTTCCCTAGGATAACCCACAAACAGACATTTGTCAGATCTAGGTTCCAGTTTGTCGGGCATGGTTCGTTTCACATAAACTGGACATCCCCAAGGTTTCATGTAACCTAGTGTTGGTTTCCTCCTTTGAACACTTCATAGGGAGTGGACTCAACCGTCTTTGATGGAACTCGGTTCAGTGTATAGGATGCGGTTTCTAGAGCATACCCCAAAACGATTTTGGAAGAACTGCATAGCTCATCATGGAACGTACCATGTCTAACAAAGTACGATTCCTCCTCTCGGATATGCCATTCATTTGTGGCGTCCCTGGAGGGGTCCATTCAGGTAGAATCCCATTCTCCTTTAAATAACTTTGAAACTCTCCATCTAGGTATTCTCCACCTCGATCGGATCGAAGTGTTTTGATTTCTTTACCTAGTTGTTTCTCCACTTCACTTCAATTCTTTGAACTTTTTGAAGGCTTCGGACTTATACTTCATTAAGTATATATAACCATAGCGAGAATGGTCATCAGTGAAAGTGATAAAATAAGAGTATCCTCCTTTGGCTTGAATTGACATTGGCCCACACACATCAGTATGTATAAGCTCAAGCAATTCATTGGATCTTATCCCTTTGCCACTAAAAGGTGACTTTGTCATCTTGCCAAGTAAACAAGCTTCGCATGTATCAAACGATTCAGAATCGAATTGATCCAACATTCCATCTTTATGGAGTTTGGAAATGCGATTCTTATTTATATGGCCAAGTCTACAATGCCATAAGTAGGATTCATTCAAGTCATTTGTTTTGGCTTTCTTGTTATTTATATTAAGTACATCAACATTCATATCTAATATGTAGAGACCATTGCTAAGTATGCCAGTACCATAAAAGATTCCATCACGTGAAAAAGAACAACATTTATTCTCAAACGTAAAAGAAAATCCATCAACATCTAATGCGGAAATAGAAATAATGCTCTTCGTAAGAGCAGGAACAAAATAACAGTTATTGAGTTCTAGTACTAGCCCACTGGGCAATGAAAGAAAATAAACTCCTACGGCCAGCGCAGCAACACTTGCTCCATTTCCAACGCGTAGGTCCACCTCTCCTTTCCTCGGATCTCTAGTTCTTCTTAGTGCCTGCATATTCGTACAAATATGAGAACCACAACCAGTATCTAATACCCAGTGGTTAGACTTAGAAGAAGTAATGTTGATCTCAATCATAAATATACCTGAAGTCGAAGCATCAGAATGCTTCTTCTTGGTACTCAAGAAGCCCTTGCAGTTTCTCCTCCAATGTCCGGTCTCACCGCAATGGAAGCAAGCATCCTTGGATTTGTCTTTTGCTATCTTAGGCGTTGGCTTAGGTGCAGCCTTCGCCTTCTTGGACTTTTTCTGGGCTTTTGCCTTGCCCTTGCTCGAAGTGACCAGCAACACTTGCTTTCCCTTCCCTACAGTGCCCTCAGCAGTTTTCAACATGTTCAATAACTCCGCTAGGGAGCAATCTATCTTGTTCATGTGATAGTTCATCACAAACCGTGAGAATGAGTCGGTAGAGATTGCAGAATCAAGTCAATACTCAACTCTCGTTCCAACTTGTGGCCCAGCTTCCCAAGCCTCTCTATGTACCCGATCATTTTAAGCACGTGTGACCCCACAGCAGTCCCAGATGCCATCTTACAACTAAACAGGGCCTTCGAGACCTCGTACCTCTCAGTGCGAGACCGAGAAGCGTAAAGTTCCTTCAGGTGGACCATGATAGAGTAGGCGTCCATAGACTCATGCTGTTTCTGCAGTTCCGGTGTCATAGAAGCAAGCATGATACATGTAGCATCAGTACTGTCGAGCAGTGCTTGTTGTACTTCTCGACAACATCTGCAACCGAACCCTCAGCGGGCTTTTCCGGTAGGGCCTCGTCCAAGACATAGCCAATCTTCTCGTGCCTCAAAACGATTTTGAGGTTTCTTTCCCAATCGAGAAAATTAGTTTCGTCAAGCTTGTTATCGATGATAAAACGAAGGTTCAATTTGTTTGACATTTTCTACAACAATAAATAAAGATAGAATAAGTAAAAGCTCATGTATAAAAACCTAAATTTGCACTAAGAAATTTTAAGGTTTTACTCCCACTAGCCAACTATTCCTATTGGCTTTCAAGAATTTTAATTAATTCTTTAGCGGCTGGGACCCTATCTAGTTGCCTTAATCCCCGACGGTGGTCGATCAATCTCGGCAATTTCGAAAGGTAGGTACTCCTACCAGTCGCATCGCATGCGACTCCCAGTGGCTGACTAGTCAACTCTTTGACGTTTCACATCTCTATGTGATAGTCAACCCCTTGTCTCTAAAGTCGACGGCCCTGACGGTGGCCAATCACCGAAAGACTTTAGTCGAGTCATAACCCAATATTCATGAGATCTCGTGACGATCATATCTCAATAATAACGATATACCCGTGGTAGGTCAACTCCCGACGGTGGTCGATCAGTTGGATCCGAACAAAGGCTCTTCACCGTCATTATAATATTGGGAGACAATTTTGGCTCGATTTTTGGCGTGGGAATAATTTTTAAATTAATTCACTTAATTAATTTGGTTTAATTATGGTCTCATCTACTATGTGCATATTACTACGATATCATATAAAGTAAAACATACACAACATTCCGCGCATAAAATAACCGGTATGATCATGGACTTTTTCTAGGTGCGGTTTCGAATACAAACCGACGAAACCGCGGGTCACAAACTAAGGGTATCTGCAACCGCCAATAGGATCTCTATTGCTGTACGCCAATGGGTTCTTTATCTCTCCTTGGTCTTCAACTTCTTGCTCCATTCTTGTTACATAATAATTAATTACACCCGCCGCACACGGGGGGGGAGCTCGAGGAATGGGATAAATGCAAAAAGTAAACTAGGTCACGTTCTTCATAACGGCCTAGGACAATTTTCAAAACCAACATAAAGAAAACATTCCCATCTATCCTATTGGTCGAGTCCATGATCAATCGGGGTCCATATAATCACATTATATCTACATATCTAATCCATACAATTTTATCTTATGAAAAAGATTAAATTCTAATTTTAACTACTACTACTCATGCGTCTTTATTTTATCACGCCAAATAATTAAATAACTTTTAATTAATTATATGACTTAACCGAAAATTAAAATTAACATTTAATTTTAAATCGATTTCAATTTTAATTAAATTTGAACTATTCAAAATAAAATTAAAATTATAAAGTCTCCTATTTGTTTCATTTCCAAAACTAAATTTAGCTTAGGCCTGCCCACTTTCCAAAATCAAAATTTTGGAAGTGGCCTAGGCCTAGGCCTAGTCCAAATCAAATATTTGGAAAGGGCCTAGGCCTACTCCAAATCAAATATTTGGAAAGGCCAAATTATTTTAGTTTAGGCCTGGCCACTTTCCAAAATCAAAATTTTGGAAGTGGCTTAGGCCTAGGCCTATTCCAAATCAAATATTTGGAAAGGGCCTAGGCCTATTCCAAATCAAATATTTGGAAAGGCCAAATAATTTTGGTTTAGGCCTGACCACTTTCCAAAATCAAAATTTTGGAAGTGGCCTAGGCCTAGGCCTATTCCAAATCAAATATTTGGAAAGGGCCTAGGCCTATTCCAAATCAAAATTTGGAAAGGCCAATGTCCCATATGGTTTCCCAATGGTCCAAACTATTTGAATCATTGGTTGGCCATATGACACAACTAAACAAACGAGACATCTATGCACAATAAAATATCACAAAACAAAAAGGGTTGATCTCCCCCAATGGAAGAGGAGAGCCGACGGACAGCAGCCCGAAGGCCACCGCCGCCGCCGCCGCCGCCGCCGAGGATGGGGGCGCCGCCAATCGGCCGACCCCCATGAACCCTAATTTTTTTTTTTTTTGTTTTAACGTTTCGTGATTTAAATCTTGCATCTATCGATTAAATACTACGCATTTAAATTATGCTTATTGCTTAAGCTCGAAGTCTGTCTCTGATACCACTGTTAGGAAATCACTAGTTTAACGCAGCGGAATTTAAAATTTGATTTCCTTTTCTAGGTCGTTCTTCGTTTAATGCAATAAACACGTTAAGTAGTTTGACGGTTATACCTTAGATGATCTACAAGATCGTCGCTTTGACCGCCAACGGAGAGTAGTTCAATGCGCAAGCCGTCCACGCGTCCGGCCTCTATCGCTAATCCACACGAACCCTCGCCGAATCCTCCTTGGATTGCTATCGGAAAAACTCCGGCTGCTAGACCGGACCTTTTCTTCCTCACAAACTCACTATGGAGAGCTCTCTATTTTACACAAGAATTATGAACTCTTGCAATTGTGTTGTACAAAAGAGCTTGACACCCACTTCCTTTTTATAGAGGAGGTGGCGCCCCATATGGAGTGTGGAGGAGAAGAAAACCTTTTCCAATAAAATAAGGAAAATCAATTAGATTGATTTATCTCTTTAATTATAATATTTTGTCAATATCATATATTGATTATAATTATCTTATTACCATAAATCTATTTTTCCAAAATCAATTAATATCCTATATTAATATTATGGCAATCTTATTAATTAAAGTGCACAATCCAAGTGTATCTTGTACACTCAAAAGTGGCGCCCCATATGCCAACTAATTGGCTTCCGGAACATTCTTTAATTAATCTAATTTATGTATATAATTAATATCTTGTATTTTATTTATTCATAATAAATAAATACTACCATATTAATTTACCACTATAACCTTTATAGTCTAGAGATAAACTTTCCTTATTTGGTTATCAACTATAACCGCATTTTAATCCGACTCGATGTTCATATGTGTGTGACCCGATAGGCTTCCGAATATGTTGGCCGTAGACACAAAGTGCAATTTACCAAAATGCCCTTCATACCTAACGATCACGGGATAGCGTCTAGCAACACACCGTGACCCCCAATTATCGGAAGAGTCAAAAGCAATGACTACTACCTTTCATGTGAAGCGGTTACCGTGTAACTTACAATCCTATCGCTATAATAATATCCATACGATCGTATCTCGAGTGTCAATACATTGACGATCGTATCTTATAATCTGGATATCATGCTCTCTCGGAATAACACATTTATTCCCACTTTGCAAAGATTCTCGAGAGCAAGACATTCCTTATAAGAAGGCCATTTCGGATATTCAATCCCTATCATAGGATACGCGATTCCCGGACGACCAATCATGTATACTCCGCATGCTTCAATATCATACCCAATCACTACCGCATGATCGCCCCGTGGTTAGGAGAAATCTCAATAGTGTCAAAGCATGACAATCCACACCGTGATGCCATGAAGACTCGGTCAAAAGGATAATTACACAACCGCCACATAGTGTGACACTTAATGTAAGTGGGTCAGTCTAACGTACGCATTCTCTAATACACGTCCACGTACAGTCCAAGTGTCTCTACACTTCGATGGACGAGATCTATCCCTACCTTCTAAAAGGTAGAAGACATCCAATACGTGCTAGTCCGATTATACTATCAATGTCCCATTTGATAATATGTAAGACTAGAGACATTTAAGTACCAACCTTGTTATAGTGATTAGAGATCTCATCAACCATAATCACTATCATGGTTTCTCTATCACTGATTGATACTAGGGGCGTTACTATATATATATACAACAAATAATATGAAGACATAGCCTCAAATCCCCACTACACTATGCACCAGAGGATTCTAAAGTACAAATAGAATATATATATGTAGGAACCCATGAAGTTTTAGATCCAAATTGATAGGGAAGTTTTATTCAAGTCCAATAGAAAGTCATTCAGGGATCATGACAGGTTATTGCAAGATTAAGAGACTATTTTATTGGCCCCAACTTAAGAAGGATGTTCAAGAAGTTATCAAAAAGTTTATTACTTGTCAACAGTGCAAAAGTCCACATGGTAAACCTCAAGGATTGCTCCACCCATTACCAATATCCCACTCATGCATGTTCCTAACTCATCATGGATTTTATAGAAGGATTTCCAAAGTCCAAAAGAAAGGAAGTCATCATGGTAGCAGTGGACATGTTGACCAAGTTCAACCACTCTATTCTACTTGAGAAGAGGAGACAAATAGCATCACAAAAGCGTAAAATAAAGTATGAATAACACTTAAATAAACAAAATAAATATCAATCAAATTAATTTGCACGATTATTATTCCTCTGGTTTTGCGCTTGTACAATTAGTTTTATCTTAAGATAAATATAACTCATTAATACTAACGTGATACAATTAATGATTCTCTGTCTTTATTATTTTTAAATTTGATTGATTGTAAATTTTTTATCAAAAAATATTTGCAGTTGTAATAGAATGTTTGTATAAAATATATGCAATTAAAACATTAAAGATTTTTTTCAGCACGTTACATTTTGATGATGTTTATTAGGTTAGAAAGAACTTAGAGGGTATCTAAAAGTATACTCCCTCCACTTTTTTGCTTTTTGGCTTTGTCCCCATAATATAAAGCTTTCTCACATCTCAATTCAATATTAAATGCATTGTTTTCATATTCATATTAAACAATGCAATATTATATCTCACTCCCAAAAAACAATACAATATTTCACCTTGAAATTTTAGAAAACAACTCATTTATTAATTTTCTTAAGTTGTGTGTAAATCCCAAAAGTCCCTATATTGTTGCGCGACTGCGGGATGATCATATACTTGAGATAAATCTTCATTTGATACCAATAAAATAATGATTTTATGACTAAAAAAGGTTATCGTATTTAAAAGAATGAAAATATAACATGACGTGTTTGATTCATTGCGTATGAGTAAGAAAAATAAAATAATTATACCAAGCATAAAATCATTGTATAACAATTGTAGTTATTTAATATATATTTATTTTATAAATTAAGCTCATAGTCAACAATATAGATATAATATCAAAAAATATTTAAAAATAATAATTTAACGAAACACGGACGCGTTTTCATAAGATATATATATATATATATATATATATATATATATATATATATATATCTATATATATATAAAATACAGATTTAGATTTATTGCCACATAATTGATGCTTGATCACAAATATATATATTAACTTTGTCAAACCAGAAACATACAAATAACTTCCCTTTTCAAATTTTTCAAAAAAATACCTTTCAAATTTATTTTTATACATTGACAAATTGTTGTTGAACGCGAATATAGGGATCTTATTATTATTATTAGTATTAGTGTTATTACTATATATATATATATATATATATATATATATATATATATATATATATATATATATATATATATCCCTCTGGCTAAGCATATCTCTTCGTTTCCCGATCTGGAGGAATGTCCAAAATCAAATGTAGATCCTATTGCCCTCTATATGCATCGTACATGCAATAGGGTTTCTCAGTATCCTCAGTTTCCTCGCTATCCTCAGTACCATCATCCACTTCAGATGAGCAAATGCACATACTGGTGCCACAAGTACCATCTTTGTTGCAGTCTTTTCCTTCACAATCATCGTCTGCTTTTGGATCCAGCACTAGCACCGGCTCCAGCTCCTTATCTGGATTTTTAAGCATTTCCCGCAATGTACTTGTGGGAAATAGAATTTCCTTATTTTTTTACTTGTGAAACTACAAGGGAAGCAGAGATAAAATTAAATTCTCGACAAAAGTCACGAGTTATATATGTAAAAGCAAGGTTTGAAACAAAACCACTCCAAGTAAAAATATCTTACCGGTCATGTCAAAACCAATCCGTGCTTCTAGGATTGAGCAGAGGAGGCCATACACAATGAGCAAAGTAAATAATAGAAAGGAAGCATATTTAGCCATATGTGTGTTTCTTTGGTATACGTAAAATCGATTATTTGATACGTTGTTAGCCTATTGGTTGGCTATTTATAGGAATGTGCATCGGATCATGTTAGTTTTTTGTTTTTGTTTTATTTGTTTATGTACTTTTTCGACATATTGAAACTTTCTTGCTTCATTGAATAAAATCAAGGAAAGTTAACAAAGATAGAATATACCTTGGTGTACATTTTGCTAACAATGGTACAATCAGCATATCTTTGCATGTACCGGAGAACTTAAGAAAGACAAAGTCGAGTAATGATGGAACAAAGATGAGGATCTTGAAAAATCATATGAAAGCTTTTGTAAGTAAAAATAAGAAGGAATAAAAACTCCTTTGGAAGAAAATTTTTTTTTTTTTTTTTTTTTTTTGGGAGAAACATATCCACTTTATTATTCAATAAAATAAAGTAATTTTCAATGGTTCAACAACGTATTTTACTAGTATCTGGGACATTCGTCGTGCAGCTACTAACAATATATTCACCCTTATTTTTCACAATCGAAGAAAAAGACAACTACTGTCTCCTATATCTTTGGCATTGAATAAATCTTTCAATGCAAATTCTAGAATCCGTGAGGGTAAATAATAAAATAAAGTAGTTTGAACTCCTATATATTTACTTCCTTCATTCCGAAATAACTGAGAAAGTTGCCAAAAATATTTGTTCCGAAATAACACTGAGGCAGTTATATTTCCAATGCAGTATTTATTGTGTTTTTCATATATCTATCCTTATTTTCTAAGGAGTTGAGAATAAATACAACATTGTATTAATTATAGACTAATGTTTTTTTAGTCATTTTGGGATTCAAATTAAAGCATTAACTCACATCCTTAATATGCGTATTTTTAGTAACCGTCTCAGTTATTTTAGGAATTGAGGGAGTATTTGCCTAAATTTTGAACATTCGGCTAGTAACTACTACCTCTGTCCCACAAAAAAAATGTCTATTTTTTGTGGGCACACAGATTAAGAAACTCAATTAATGTGTCATTTTTGCACAAATTTGATGTATATACCCTTATTATGGATAGTATTATTAAGTTTTCTTCGTTTAATATATGTGTAATAAAATCAACATGCTTTTATTATAATAGAGACTTTTCACATGAATAAAAAAGCTGAAGGTACTGTTCATATTCTTTCATATCTACAGCTTTAGTCGTGAATACTAGTGGTTACTAGTAGTGAATGATTGCTTTGGGATTAGAAAAGTTCGAGAAGGAGTAATTTTAGGAGAATGGTATATTTGGAAAAGAAATCATTAAAATGATGCATTGACATTGAAAAAAAAAATACTTTTTATGGGATAAAATTTTTTTTCCGAACGCAGACACTTTTTATTGGACGAAAGAATCAGTAGATATTCATTTGCCTAAATTTTGAACTCCATCAATAATTACATACCGGAGAGAACATGTCGTATGAGAATTAAACTACCCCTAGAGTTCAAAATTTAGACAAATAATACATGGAGTAGTAGCTACAAGCCGGATGTCCTTGATACTAGAAAAATACGTTGACAATTACCTTATTTATTGCCTATTAAGTGGTTGTTTGAGACAAATTCCACACAAAAATTTGTTCCAGGCCAAGGAATTGACGTCATTTGACCTTTTCTCCTATTATACTCATTTCGTTCCTTATTATATGTTGCATCATGAAAAAATAACTATTATTTTTTGAATGAACCTAGTCATTTTTTAGTTTAATTAAGATTAATCATTTTTTAGATGAAAATGATCAATTAATTTTTCTTCAAATACGACATATAATAAGAAACGAGAGTATTATAAGAAAGAAATTAGCGCAAATAAGCAATTGCCAGCTGCAACTCTAAGCCGAATGTGCCTGATATTGGAAGAATACTTTGCCGAAGCATTGAAAACTCTTTTTTTTTTTTTTGTGAGGGGAAGAAAACTCATTTAGATTATGTATTTTATATATTCAATGCCAAAGTGTAGACGGTAGTTGACTTTTTCTTTGATTATGAAAAATAAGGGTGAATATATAGTTAGTAGCTACATGACGAATATTGTCCGAGATATATACTAGAAAAATACGTTGCTGAAGCATTGACAATTACTATACTTTATTGTATAACAAAGAGGTTGTTTCTCCCATATTCCAAAAAATATACTACTAGTGAAATCGCGACTCCGTGTACGGAGTGCCCATGCTATAAGTTTTAACTTATTTGACGATATTAAATACGAAGAAATGTAGCATGTAACGAACCGTTCAGAACGCAATTTTTAAGCGCAACAATGAAAAATAAAACATTTTACGTCGATCTCCTTTCGGATATCACAACCTACCACACAACTCTACCCTAGTCAACACACTCTTTCTTATCTGCTACACACATTATCAATCACCCAACCGCACCCTATCCCAACATTTTTTAACACCCACCTATCCAATCCTACCTCACCATGCCTTACACCACATTATCTTACCACATATTATCTTACCACACTACCCTATATTAAGTATTTTATTCAACCTACCAAACTTTACTTAATTTACGCCACATCATCCAACCATATCATCCTACCTTACCATACATCACCGCATTACATCTCATACCTCGCCTCACCTACATTAGCACACCCTACCGCACCCTACCTCTCTACATACCTACAAACCTTAACCTACCTCCCAACCTACATATTAATTCACTATCCTAGCTAAGCCTATTACACCCTATTTTATCTCATCCCACCCTACCTTACCCTACCCACCACCACATCCTACTCTACCCTACAACTCCCTACCCTACCGTGCCCACCACCCATCTTACTATACCCTACCCTTCCCACCACCCCAACCCAACCCACCCCACCCCACCCACCACCTACCTAACATCACTTTCCTCTTACGCACCACGTGTTTTATCGATTTTCATTTCATTCCATCTGATTTCATCCTGGTAAATTTTCATTTTATGAAAAAATCTACAATGTCAGGCCTTACAAACCAGACGATCCAAAATAACAAAAAGGGCCGAAAAGCAACAAATGGGAGTAGATGATTTTTTGGTGGTTTATACAGGTGAGGAGCCGGGAGAAAAAAAGGGAGGGTGCCACGTGGCATACCCTTTCCTTTCTTATTTAGCTAGGAAAGAAAAAGAAAAAAAAAGATATGTTTTTTTAACAAAAAAAAAAAAAAAAAAAAAAAAAAAAAAAAAAAAAAAAAAAAAAAATTTCATTTGAAGAATTTTAATATTTCATGTAATCGTCAAACAAAATATTTTTAAGCATAAAGATCGTGTAGGCAACATGTCGTTGACTTATATATTGAAAATAGTCATATCGCCGTGTACAAACGATATGTTTTTTTATGAAATGAATTTATTTAAAAAAATTTATAATATTTAATGTAAACGTCAACAAAATTGTTTTGGCATGATACAAAGATCGTGTCGGCAACAAGTCGTGGCCTTATATTTTGAAAATAGTTATACAGTTGCTACATATATTCACACATTAAAAGGTGATACAATTGAGTCCTCCAAAATGGAACAATTTAACTCAAACCCTACTTTTAAAATTAAAAAAAAAAATTCTGGGCTGGGCCTGCCATAAACAGTAAAAAAAAATTGAAAAAAAAATCTGGGCCGGATTTCTGGGCCATGAACAGTAAAAAAGGAGAACCATTCAAAAAAAAACACGTGTCACTAAACCACAACTTTTCCTTTCTTATATAGTAGTAAGTAAGGATATATATATCCTTTTTCTTCCAACTATATGATTTTTTTTTTCTTTCTTTTCCTTCTCATTTTTACTTAGAAAAGCTTTCATATGATTTTTCAAGATCCTCGTCTTTGTTCCATCATTACTCGAGGTATTTCTTAAGTTCTCTGGTACATGCAAAGATATATATGCTGATTTTACTACTGTTAGCAAAATGTCCACTAAGGTATATTCTATTTGTGTTTACTTTCCTTGATTTTATTCAATGAAGCAAGAAAGTTTCGATATATCGAAAAAGTACATAAACAAATAAAACCAAAACAAAAAACTAACATGATCCGGTGCACATTCCTATAAATAGCCAATTAATAGGCTAACAACATATCAAATATTCGATTTTACATATACCAAAGAAACATACATATGGCTAAATATGCTTCCTTTCTATTATTTACTTTGCTCATTGTTTCTGGCCTCCTCTGCACAATCCTAGAAGCGCAGATTGGTTTTTGACATGACCGGTAAGATATTTTTACTTGGAGTGGTTTTGTTTCAAACCCTACTTTTACGTAACTCTTGACTTTAATTTGTCGAGAATTTAATTCTATCTCCGCATCCCTTCCCTTGTAGTTTCACAGGTAAAAAATGAGGGAATTCTATTTCCCACAAGTACATTGCGGGAAATGCTTAAAAATTCAGATAAGAAGCTGGAGCCGGTGCCGGTGCTGGATCCGAAAGCAGATGATGATTGTGAAGGAAATGACTGCAACAAAGATGGTACTTGTGGCACCAGTATGTGCATTTGCTCATCTGAAGTGGATGAAGATACTGAGGAAACTGAGGATTCCGAGGAAACTGAGAAACCCTATTGCATATACGATGCATATAGAGGGCAATAGGATCTACATTTAATCTTGGACATTCCTCCCGATATGGATATGAAGAGATATGATTAGCCAGTTAATATATTTGTGGTCAAGCATCAATGATGTGGCAATAAATCTGTATTATATATATTAATAAAAAGATCCCTATATGTGCGTTCAACCACAATTCCTCAATGTCTTCGATAACTTTGAAAGGAAAGTCATTTGCATGTTTTCTGGTTTGAGGGAACATCTCACACATAATTAAACACACAAAATGAAACAATGTACTTAGATTACATCACCATGTCATTAATACTACTACAAGGGCTTTGCTACTACATAAAAGCACAAAATACAAACCATAGAAACTTAGAACACATAAAAGTCACATTACAACACCCATTTTCACTAATAACTCAGAAATCTATAATTTCCACCACTTCATTATGAAGAACAACGAACAATAGACACAACTTTTGGAGAGTCAAATAGTATGTATAGACCCTCTGGTGCAAGGAGAAGTCCACTGAAATAAGTAGAGGGGAGTGACTGAGCTGACAGGGGTTAATGGTATTTCTTCTACATGGTTAGAAGGATTAACCTCAATAGAAGTAGTAAGAGGGACATGATTGGGGGTCACCCCTCATGTGGTATCTTGGGGCACGTCTCAGATTGTAGAGATTCATGTGTTATGTATTAGTATAAAAGAAAATTCGGTTAGGAAATATAACATAAGAATTAACAATACTATTTACTGGGATCATAATACAATTCCAAATTCTTTTTTGCAAAGTGAAATGCACAAGTATAGATATTGAATTCCCTTAAAAAAAGAGTAGAGATTTTGAATAGGTTTAACAACTGCTAAGCATGAGAATCATATAATGTCACATGATTAAAGCAATAGTAAACAACAAGCATACACCTTACCAATTTATTGAGCTTTCCAATAAATGTCGTAATCATGTATCATTTATGTAACATTACTAGCACTGATTAATGAGTATTTATTCAAAAAAAAAAAAAGATTAATGAGTATTACACCATATTTATTATTTCTCAATGTGGAGGACATGAACTAACTATATTGATAGACCGTAATGTCCACTATTATATCTCATGGACGAGGCTTAACCGAACCAACCCAATACCTCTTATTCTTTCTCGGAAGCAGGGCCTAGTGCTGGGTACTCTTGAAGATTAAACGTTCTTTCATACATATAATACACAACCATAAACCATATTTTAATGTACTTTCATTTTACTTTTTTAATTTCTTTCACATATAACAACTATATTTTATACAAGATAATAATTAACCGGTCGGTAGACTGCTTACTTCTTATTCATATGCTTACTGACAATCAATTCGTATTTCATATTACACATTTAAGCTTATCTTTAGGTCGGTAGACTGCCCGGAAGCTTGGAGATTCAAGTTCTAGTACAGTTCCAGAAAGGGTTGGCATAGTGTCAACATAACTAGTACACGCAATTGATCCTAATTAATAGTGCACATACAATAATATATATAATTTCGTTACATTTTCTGATTATGACCAACAAACTGTAACATATGGCATACAAGCCAACATAAGATTAATTTCACTTTCTCATTCACTTGATCACATATGTACATGCAACCTTTGAACATGATATCTAGCCCTAGGCATTTAAGATATGGAGTTTACCAACATACAAGCAATTTTAATTAATTGCAAGCATAGAATTAACGTGATCATTCGTCGTTACAATAAAGTTTGAACAAGATATTAATGAGTATATAAATTATTCTAGCTTAATTCATTCATGAATCTCGATCGCCCTATATAAACATGATTTCTAATCAACATGGAACCATTAACATGTCTATCAATTTGTCAAATAAATCAAGTTTCATGCTTTACTTAAATTAGATTTTCATTAACAATGCAAGTCATGAATGAAATTCGACATAAAACTAACCTTAATAACCCTACAGACATGATATCTAATTAGTGAAAACATGAACACAAGATCAACACTACCACATTTGGCATATTAATTAATTCATAAGAACCCTAAGATCATGAATTATATATAGCATATAGTACATTCTAGAAATTCGCAAAAAATAGACCTTGGCATGGAATTTTATCATTGATCACATTACATTTACTGTTGCGATCCTACAATACCTAATCTCACCGTAGGACCAGTGCAAGGATGTGCAGCCCTGGCGGGGTTGAAGTGTTCAAGCTTTTAGTTGTTCTGGTTTCATCTTTGTGTGCACCACTGCACCATATGCTTAGATATAACTCAGTTCTTTCGCAATTATCAGAAAACAGAAGCATGTTAATAATAATAAAAACAAGTAAAACACATAAATGATAAAGTTTTGATGCATTGAGTCCTTATCTTGATGGTTTGGGATGCAAACTGCATATATATTCTCTTCTTTAACAGGGTAAAACTCATCTTTTACAAGATTTCTTGGATTTTTTAAGGATTCAGCATGAGGAAACCTTAGTTTCTCTAAGAATATTCATCCTTAAATTTGAATAACATGATTAGGGGTCACCCTTCTGTGGTAACCCCAAGCACGTCTCAAATTGTAGGGATATATATGTAAAGTATTAGTATAAAGAGCGAGTAATGAAACTCACTAAGAAAATATAACATCCATTTAATGGTATCATAATACATTGTCAAGTTCTCTTTTTCAAAGTGAAGTGCACAAGTTATTGAAGAATACACTGCATTTGTACTGAAGTTGAAGATGATCAAGTGCACTCTTATTGGTATTTCATCGAACACCTATTCTAAAAGTTAGTTAATAGTTTGTTAGGCAGTTATTAGCGGTTACCAAGCTAGTTACGAAAGAATAGTAAACAGAGCACACCGCATACGCTCCTATATAAGTAGTGTGGAGTCATAGGAGGAGATCTATCAGAGTACAAACATATACAAATCATAATACTGCTGTAATTTTCTTCTTCAAAAAAAGTTGTGTCGCTGTTCAATGATATTTCATAATTTGTGTTTTCTTTTCTAATGAATTCATCAAAAAAACTGCTGGTTTGTTGAATTCCACATGGTATCAGAGCTTTATTGACGCTTCCTAGAGCATTTCCGCGCTGTTTTCTGGTTCTTGGCAGAGTTCTTGGTTGCTTCTTGAAGGAATCTTTGCTTATTTGCTCGTATTCCTGCGTTTATTCTGGTGCATCATGGATTTGGGAGCTCAGAATCTAGAACAGGCTCATGCTCTTAAGCGGGGAGATTTAGATATAACTAGCTATTTCACTAAACTCAAGACTCTATGGGATGAAATTGCTATTATGAAGCCATAACTTGTTTGTTATTATGAGCCTAGATGTCATTGTGATGTGATTAAGACTTTCAATGGATATGCTGAGACAGAAAAGGTTGTAAAGTTTCTAAGGGGCCTGAATTCTGAATATTCTCAAGTGTTAACACAAGCACAGCTTATGGGCCTTGTTCCTGATCTTGACACTATTTTTACTATGGCCTTGAAACTGGAAGATCAGAAAGAATCTGATGCAAGATTTTCAGAAGCTACAGTTCTTTATAATAGGTCCTAATCCACCCAATGCTAGTTCAGTAAATCCACAGAATACTGGCTATCAACAAAATGTGACTAAAACTAGAACATCTAATTTCAAGAAGAATCTTGGAAATGCTGCAACAGGCAAGAAAGTGCAGTGTACATTTTGTGGGTTTACAGGCCATATAGTGGATAAGTGTTACAAAAAAAAACATGGTTATCCACCCGGTTGGAAGCCTAAGAGTAGAGCCAATATGGTTGAATCTGTTACAGAGGATCAAGATGCAAATTCTGGGAATTATGTGCCTCGTAATTCAGAAACAGAAGAGTATACTTTGAACAAAGCTCAGTTTTAGCAATTGATGAGATTACTAGATGGACAACAGGCAGCTTCTTATGATCATATGGCCAATCAAGCCACAACTCTAACAGCAAACTTTACTCCTATTGCTGATACCTCATGTTTTTCTAAACCTAATAGTTTTAATACCTGGATTATAGATTCTGGTGTTACTGATCATATAGTCAGTAATATCCATAATCTACAATCTATAAGATCTGTTTCTAACATGTTTGTAGGTTTACCTAATGGTGCTAATGTGCAGGTTACACATGTAGGTACTGCTTTATCTTGTTTGCTGCCTCGACGCATTCCCTTCTCTCTCCGGTATCGTCCCACATAGAAAGAAAGAGTGCGGAGCCCCGACAGCAATTATTAGGTAATAATCGAGTTAGAGCTGTAGCTATGAGTGCTACAGATGGCCTAACGAGAGGAATGGAAGTAATTGACACGGGAGCTCCTCTAAGTGTTCCGGTAGGTGGAGCGACTCTGGGAAATATCTCATTATATTCAATATCTTTGTGGGGGACAGGAGTTTCAAAAAGAATTAGCCAAAATTCTTGTTTATTAATTAGTCAAAGTTCCTCAAAAAAAGGCATATCGGGTTGATTCTAATTTTAGAAATACCAATTAGGTTTACGACGAAACCTAGAAATCGATCACTGATCCAATTTGAGTCCTCTACATGATAGACCTCAACAGAAAACTGAAGAGTAATGGCAGCAAGTGATTGAGTTTAGTAGTTCTTCGATTGTATTTTATTGGAATTGAGAGACTACCTCAAATTAGTTTGACTTTACTTTTTTTTTTTACAAAATAACTCTCATCAACTAGCACTAGTTTGATGTGAATCTTTTATTCCTCCAAGCTACCAACAAATGAACTATACCATTTGATCCCTCTATTAGTCTCAATACACCATTGAGGGATTTTACTTTCTCATGAATCCATTGATTCTGTATGACTTATGACTAATCATTTACCACTTTCTTCGTATATGGGGTCTTGCATAAATGATAAGCTAATTCTTACAGATGTCTTGTATATACCAGCTTTCAACTTTAATCTAATTTCTTTGGCTAAGTTGACTGCTAATCCTAACTTATTTGTCATATTTGATCATGGTTCTTGTCTGATTCAGGACAAGAAACTTGGGATTCAGATTGGATCAGCTAGAAAGTCTAGAGGACTGTATGTGTTGGATGCTCAGAAGCTTTTGGTTAATAGTACTGCTTTAGTAAATTCTCAGTCTAGTACTGCAAATGAACAAGTCTGGCACTACAGACTTGGACATTTGTCCAATAAAAGACTTTATGATTTGAATTGTATTGATTCTAGTTGTATACTTAGTCAAACGTTGTGTCATATCTGTTAACTAGCCAAACAAAAGAGGAATTCTTTTTCTTTGATTGCATCCTCTGTACAGAATGCTTTTGATCTTGTTCATTTTTATATATGGAGTCCATACAGACAGAAAGTTGTACATGGTCATTCTTACTTTCTTACTATAGTTGATGATTGTACTAGATTCACTTGGGTTCACTTGTTAAAAACTAAGTCTGAGGTTATACAGCTTGTACAGTCTTTTGTTCAGTATGCTTTTGTTCAATTTAATAAATGTGGTAAAATCATAAGATCAGTAATAGGGCTGAGTTTGACATGCCTGAGTATTATCCTGAAAAGGGAATAATACATAAAACATCTTATGTGGATACTCCACAACAAAATGGTATAGTGGAGAGGAAGCACCAGCATATAATGAATGTGGCTAGGGCTTTAAAGTTTCAGTCTAACATGTCTTTGTCTTATTGGGGTTATTGGGTGATGCATGTCGTGTTTTTGATCAATCTTACTCCTTCACCTGTTATAAGGGATAACACACCTCATTTCTTATTATATGGTACACAGTTTGATTATAGTCAACTTAGAGTGTTTGGATCTCTTGTTTATGCCTGTACACCAGCACATAATAGACCAAAGATTGAACCTAGGGCTAGAAAGTGTGTCTATCTTGGGGTACCTAAGTTCACCAAGGGTTACATTCTGTTAGACACACAGATCAGGGACATCTTTGTGTCTAGAGATGTACATAATAAACATACAGATACACAGCAGAATCCAGTTCTCCTACCAGTTCCATATGATGGTGAAACATATGCTGTACCAGTCCATGTACCAGATCACATAGTAGAACCTGAAGTTCCGATTGTTGACAGGACCTTTTCTACTGCTATTATAATCCTTAACCGGCAGTGTACCGGGTCAAATCATAGTGCTAGTATGGTGAGTCGAGTGTCGAATCCTCAGGGAAAACGTTGTAATTCTTTTAAGTGTGGTTAAACACCAAAGAGCTGTTATTAACTCGATCTAAACCGCAATTTTATCACACAGATTACTACTATTCTACTGAACATAAAATAAATGCGAAATTTAAAAGTTATTCTAATATAATATATATAGATACATAAATATATATAAATGTACATAGATTGCAATATATATATATATATATAATATATAGATACCAATATATAGTTTATAATAATAGACAAATAGAACTAGCCAAAGTTTATATAATTGATTTATACGATCTTTTTCAGTAAACTGAATGTGCTCGATCTTTTTCTTTTATATTAGGTCCAATTGAGTAAATGAAACGGTGCACTCCTGAGGTTAACAATTCCTCCTCACACGAGCGTATGAAATTGTCATATGTCATTGTCATCAGTTCAATCTCCACAACTGCCCCATGCTAATCTCATTTAGTCTTAACAGGTACCGAGTACAAATCTACCCCGGAAAAAGAGGTTATTCCGTTTGTCGACGGCCGATGTTATTCAAAAGGCTCCGGTTGTCAGGCGGATCGATTTAACTTTCCGGTGTTAGTTTCAATTAAACCGTTGATTTTAACATTATTACGATCTTGAGCACAATTTTAATAAGATTTATCTTTCCCAAGACAAATCTGCCCCCGGGTAGGAAATAGGATTCCGTTGTCACGCTTTACGCACGGCCAATTTTACCCTCCGGTTTTTCTATCTTTTATCTCATATCCTAACTTCTCTAGTCAGTTCATCGTTAGGTTATATGGTGCGATTCATCTTGGTTAATTACGTCAATCCGAATATTATCAATACGTTACAAAATAGAAAAAGATTCAATTAACTCAATTTTAATAAATTTTACTTAGACATCATTCTTTTACCGAAAAGATCGAAATAAAACGATTACATAACTTTGGCTAGTTATTTAGACTTAGCTAAAAAACATTATAATAACTTAAAAAGATAAAATCAAACAAAACAAACATAAATACTTTAGAAAATTTACCCGATTACAAATGCTGAGTTAGAGGTCGTACTCTTCCGGACATTACAACGACTTCTACAACACCGAACTTCAGATAATTTCCCGAGCATTACAACAGTACTACGATATTATTATTTTTGGCATAAGGCCTATTTACAAACTACCAAACTAAAAAGAAAATAAAGAGGAGAAGATATATATATAGATTAGATATATATTGGTACCCTATGCTCCATTGCAAATGAGGCTCCTTTTATAGAAAAAACTTCCTTGGCCGGACCGGTCCTTGATGAGGCCGGACTGGTCCGCCTAATGATTACATCCACCCCCTTGATCACTCAGCATGTGCAGCGTAGATATAATTATAATTATAATTATATATAACTTATAAAATTCATATCTCGAGTTCTGGATCTCCAAAAATCATGATTCAAGAGGCATCGGAAAGCTCTCGGGAAAATCTACAACTTTCGTGAAGGACTCTTCTTCAGATGATGTCGTTTTGATGAGCCATTCGTTTGTCGAAGATATTTCTCGATTACCACTTAATCGAATCGATTAGCCACTTGACAACTTCGATTGACCACTTGACCACTTAAGCAATTCGATTGACTATTTAAGCTCGTGACACTCTCTAAATCCTTCCAGATATATGATTATACTTCAACATGTCGATTCTCGGGGTTTTGGCTTATAAATCTGCAATAAAATACCACAAATACCCACGTGAATCTGACACGACACTCCGATTTACTAAAATCGATACAAAATGATAACTTTTTACTATTATTACTAAGTTTTACTATTAACTACTCTAAATTATAAAGATTAACATTTCATATCATTTATATCATAATTTCATATATTTTATATAAAATTCGTTAATAAAACATAATAATATAACGTATATTTAATCATATAAAAGTAGTATATCAATTGTTCCATCTCCACCTCTTTCTGTTGAAACAAGGAGATCAAGTAGACAAAGACAAGCACCAACTTATCTTAATAAGTATGTTGTTTCTAACAGAAGATCACCACATTCCATAAACAATGTGGTTACATATGACAACATAACTAAAAACTATCATAAGTTTGTATGTGCAGCATCTAATATTCAAGAACCTAAGATATACAATCAAGCTATTAAGCATGATTATTGGAAAGAGGCTATGCAAAAAGAATTGGATGCTTTGCAAGCAACCAAAACATGGGAAATTGTCACCCTACCACATGGAAAGTCCACCATTGGGTGTAAGTGGGTATATAAATACCATGCTGATGGTTCCATAGAAAGGTATAAGGCTAGGCTAGTAGCCAAAGGGTATACACAGACTTATGGAATTGATACCAGGAAACCTTTTCTCATGTGGCAAAGGTTACAACTATTAGGGCATTACTAGCTTTAGTAGCTTCTCAAAACTGGCACATCCATCAAATGGATGTCAATAATGCTTTTCTTCATGGTGAATTAGATGAGGAAGTTTACATGGATCTGCCTCTTGGTTTTCAAACAGACAAACCAAATCAGGTTTGCAGGCTTACCAAGTCTTTATATGGATTGAAACAAGCTAATAGACAATGGAACCACAAACTGACTGAAGCCATGACAGCAATTGGTTTTACTCAATCAGCACATGATCACAGTTTATTCACAAGGGGTACAAGTCAAGACATCATAGCACTCCTTGTATATGTGGATGATATAATAGCAGCTAGCTCATCCATGTCACCTATTGATGAGGTTAAACAAGTACTACATAAGAAGTTCCAAATTAAGGACATTGGCAATCTCAAATATTTTCTAGGAGTTGAAGTTGCCAAGTCTGACAAGGGTATTCACATCAATCAGAGGAAATACACATTGAATCTACTAGAAGAATATAGTTTTCAGAAGCCAAACATGTCAGCACACCAATGCATTCCAAGCAGAAACTAACCATTGGAGATTTTGAACCTTTAGCAGACAATACTCTCTACAGAACCATTGTTGGGAAGTTAATCTACATATCCTTCATTAGGCTTGACATAGCATATGTTGTACAACAGCTCAGTCAGTTCTTATCTCATCCAACAGTAAACCACATGCAAGCAGCACACAGAGTTTTAAGATACTTAAAGAGAAATCCTGGACAAGGCATACTTTTTGAAGCTAATAATGATTTGGTACTCAAAGGCTACACAGACTCAGACTGGGCATGGTGTGAGGACTCCAAGAAATCCATATCAGGATACATTATGTTTCTTGGCACAACACCTATCTTATGGAAATCCAAAAAGCAAAGTACAATAGCTAAGAGTTCTTCTAAGGTGGAATACATGAGCATGGCCAATTCTACTTGTGAGCTACAATGGCTGGTTTACATCATGAAGGACTTGCACATACCTGTTTCACTACCGATTCTACCTTTTTTGTGATAATGCTAGTCCCATTCACATAGCCAAAAATCCAATTTTTCATGAGAGAACCAAGCACATCGAGCTTGACTGTCATATCACAAAGGCCAAGGTTCAATAAGGTTTCTTGAAGCTGATGCCTATCAGAACCACAAATCAACTAGCTGATATCCTAACAAAACCACTGGATGCTTCTTTATTCAACTATCTCTTGTCAAAATTGGGAGTCTACTCTGTGTTTGCACCACCTAAGAGTTGAACACTGCATCTGTACTGAAGTCGAAGATGATCAAGTGCAAGCTTCAAATACTTTCAGCTTGAGGGGGTATTGAAGAATACATTGCATATGTACTGAAGTTGAAGATGATCAAGTGCACTCTTATTGGCATTTCATCGAATGCCTATTCTAAAAGTTAGTTAATAATTTGTTAGGCAGTTATTAGTGGTTACCAAGCTAGTTACACTCCTTTATAAGTATTATGGAGTCATAGGAGGAGATCTATCAGATTACTAACATATACAAATCATAATACTGCTGTAGTTTTCTTCTTCAAAAAAAGTTGTGTCACTGTTCAATGATATTTCATAATTCTGCGTTTTCTTTTCTAATGAATTCATCAAAACTGCTGGTTTGTTGAATTCCACACAAGTACATATAAAATAAGTTTGACAACTATTGAGCATGATAATCATACACGGTCAAATGATTAAAGCAATAAATACACAACAAGCATACCTTACCATTTTCTTTAGCTTTTCAACACATGTCGTAATCATTATTGTATCATTTATTATTATTATTATTATTATTATTATTATTATTATTATTATTATTATTATTATTACGTTTGTTGATGTTCGAACAGAATGCTTCGTGAGTTGAAATTATGGTTTTGGATCATGGTCAAACGATTGGATCCGGGTAATTGGTAAAATCCAGGTCAGGTCGTTTTGTAACGTCGTTGCCCCGGATTCTGAACCCTTATCTGGAAAATGTACGTTCGGCAAATGAAATTTAGAGTAAAACACTAAACTTCACGTAAGTCTCATATCATATCAGAATTAAAAAACAAGCAAAAGGAAATAAACAAGCAAGAGACTCAGAAAACTGACTATTCCTAAGCTTGACTAAAAGCAAAATATTGAAACACAAAGAACTTCATGACTATTCCTATGCTTGCTCTCCATGCGCATCATTCAACTCGTCTTAAACTTGCATCTTATTATAAATAAAGAAGTGAGGATTCATGATTGACCAGTAAGGAGAAAGAAAATCAAATGAGAGATTCATGTTTGTAGGATGCCGGAAAACATGACATTAATCGACTGCATTTAGTTACAAAACAGTTGAAAGTCATCACTTGAAACGTTAAAAAAACTACTTTTAAAACACAATTTGAAACATAAAGCAATATCACTTTAAAACCACATTGAACAATGCATAAAAACATAACTTATCAACTACGTTCAGTTCATCTTGCATGTACTTATTTGTTGCATTAATTACTTAACATATTCGGGTTCCACTGATCAAACTTACATAAGCGATATACCATCATGTACTCTACTAGGATGTTCATTTCTTATCCATCAATCTTGACGATCATTAATTATACAGTTGTCATGTAATGAAAGGTGATTAGATTGTTAACAAAGTATGACAAAATAGAGAAAATAATAATAAATATTATATTGGTAACGTAAAATAAATCATATTTTATTTAAAACAAATCCAAAACGATAGAATGATATATATTAGGGCGGAGGTAGTACTGCGTTATGAGGAGTACAATCACTTATATGCGATAAATTTTATGATGGTCAATGACACACATATATATAATCACTTATATTATGACATGTGTCCGTTGAGTTTGAGAGTTATTGACTGCCAAAATATTTAAGCATTATTGCAATAAACAATCACTCACAAATCACAATGATGTCAAGAGAGGACCCCCAAACCCATCTTATGCAACCCTTACAACATTACATTATGAATCACTTTGATGATATGATAAACGTAATCACCATCATGACATGGGCATATGCATCAGTAGCATCATAATCATTCAAGAAATCCTGTTTTTGTTAACACAGCATTCCTCATATTGCTGAGATCTCTTCCTTTAAGTGTTCTTCCCACTCCTTCATACAATGAAAAAGAAGAAATTTGACTTCTTGCCAGCTTTCTTGCTACCCATTCATGTGGTGGAACCATCATTTCGTCATCTTCATCACTATCCCAACTGTTAATCTTGTTGTCTCCACTGCCACCGTCACCATCACCGGTTGGCTTTTTTCCATGAATCTTTGACCAATCAGGTATGTTAACAGGGGTTGATGACTGTTGAAAAGTATTGGGTTCATTCATCATGGGTCTACTGCTGCTGCTTATGGTTATGGATTTTGGAACCATTAAGGCGGCCGTAGACGGTGGCTGCTGCCGTGAAAAGATGGAAGAATTTGAGATGACGGGAGCGGTGGAATTCCTTCCCCAATCCCAAGTGACAGTACCCCAGACAACATCAACTTCTTGAAATTCTTCATCTCTCAAAATTGACCAACCACTGCTACCTGGGCTGTAGGGATTATACCTGATTCTTCCAGTTGAAGACATTCTCCAAACAGCGAAATACGATATTGATCCAAAGTAGATTTATTTTGCATAAAGTGGTGGTGGTTGTTGTCAATGCACTTGTTGTATTCACAACGTGCTGTATGAATTAGCTGCTTGCCTTCAATTGTTTTGTTAAAGATTGAACTGTTTAAAAGGATATGACTTATGAGTATTATTTAGCAAAAATCGTATGATTCAACCTCAGACCCCATTTAAACGTAGCCGATAACAGCGGGGCCGACAGACACAGAAATGGAACAGTCGGACATGATATTGAGGTTTCTCAAATAATAATGCAAGTGCGTGCATTGGGGCAGTCTTTTTTTAAAATGACGTCCTCCTATGGTGAAAGGTCAAAAAAGGACTAATACGACTAAAAGATGTAATAAAACTATGGGCAATCTAACAGGGCAGATCTATCGGAATTTTTTTCGGTGTGTTTACCGGACCGTAAAAGTACACTTTTTTATCCAAAAATTTACACCACGGTGTATAGTGTTCCGATAGATGTCGTGTAATAACAGTAAAAACGCTCAATAATAAATTTTAATAGAAAACAATACTGCAATTAGTATTCATCAAGTACAGAGTCTTCTTCTGATGTACATAAAAGTACTCTAAGGGCATTTTACGTGTATTTCTTAAATACATTTAAAAGTTTTTAGGGTTTTTAATAATTTCTGTAACATACAAATGGTTTATACATTAGAATTTCTGTCCAGGTACATGATTAGGCTGTTGATTCATTCATTCAGAGGCCTCAGGAGTCAACCTTGGCAGGTATTATCACTATTTTCAACTGATTAAGAAATAACCGCTGCCTAATAAACGTGTACAATGATTAGTACACCTGCGGTGCAGGTAATTAGGTCGGGGCATCGGACTGTATCCAGATGGTTTTATGTAATGCACCGGATTCAACTGAAACTGAAGTAAA
>CM044897.1:126050629-126097759 GCA_024500145.1 Gentiana dahurica var. dahurica
CTAATCATCATTTCCCTAAATTTTTCCTTAAAAGATAGGTCACCCCTGTAGCTAAAATTTACTTCTTGCATTCACGAAGGAGATATTATGCTCACAACAAATAGTTGTCACCGACAATGCATCAACCACTTTATTTTCACTTCTCTTTTCGTACACAATAGTGAAATCCAACCCAAGTAACTTGGTCACCCCTTTTTGTTGCGGTGTTGTAGCGACCCATGAATCCAGAATGAACTTCGGACTTTCTTGATCAGTTTTGATGGCAAAGGGCTTGTCTTGAATATATGGCTTCCATTAAGTTATTGTCAGGAGTTCATTCTCATAGATGGACAATTCCGTCTTCTTAGAGTTGAAGGCCTTGCTTAGATAAGCCACAAGTTTTTTGTTTTGCTATAAACAACTCCTATGCCTTTGTCACATGCATCTATTTCAATGCAAAATGGAATTCCAAAATTTGGCAAGACAATTATTAGTGATTCGTACATGGCCTCATTGAGTTGTTGGAATGCTTTTAAGCAACACTGTGACAAGAAAAACTCATATTAATTGAGTATGTTATTCTAGGGTTTAGCAATAATCCCATAATGGGGCAGAAATATCGTATAGAAACATGTTAGACCTAAAAACCCTCTTCGTTCAGTCACATTATGGGGTTGGGGCCAATCTAACATGGCTTATATCTTGCTTGGGTCGTCATGCACTTCATCCTCCTGTATGATATGGACTATGTATTCCACCTTGGTTTGTCCAAAAAGGCATTTGGAAATTTAGCATGTTATTGGTACTTCTTCAAAACTTCTAGAACCACTTTAAGATGTATGTGAGAAGCCATGTCAGGGTTAAAAATTAGGATGTCATTATTGTCATAAAAAAATACCAGCACAAACATCCTTAAGTATGATATCAGCATCTCATTAACACATCTCTAAAATGTGGTTGGGGCGTTTGTGAGCCCAAATGCCATCACTTTGAATTCAAATCAGCCATGGTGAGTTACGAAGGCAATCTTCTGAACATCATCTTCAGTCATCATAATCTGATTGAATCCAGGCCTAAAGTCTATTTTTGAAAATTCCCTAACACTCCTTAACTCCTCCAACAATTTATCAATTAGAGGAATATGGTGGCTATCATTGACAGTCAAGTCATTCAACCTTTCTTTAATCCACACAGCATCTTCGGGTTCCATTTTCTTTTTCACAATGAGCAAAGGTGATGCAAACGGACGATTATTGAGTTGTATAATTCCTGTTGTATCATTTGATCCACAAACTACTATATTTCATCCTTCTGACAGTGAGCATACCTACAAGGTTTTAGTTTCACATGTTCAACACCTTGTTTTAAAGTTATGGGATGCTCATAGCCTCTCCTTGGTGGAAATCTTTAGGAATTTGTAAAATCCTTATGATACTCTTCTGGAACATGAGTCAGCCCCATAGGCACAAGATTCATAGTTGTTCCTTTATCAAATTTTGGCATCCGAAGAGTCCATAGGTCCATTTCTCAGTTTGTTAGTAAATATTTTACAACTGATCATCTTGAGTTGAGCTTTTTTTGTGCAACTTCTCAGCTTAATATTTTCTCCCTTGTTAGTGAAAACCAGCTCTGTTTTGTTGAATCCAAAGACCATAGGGTTGTACATTTTCATCAAATACACCATAATACCGTGTCACAACCCCTCAGCTTGACCTCACATATTGTTGGATAGTAACCCTTTGCATGATCCATGGTGAGTTAGGACAATTAAACTCACTCAACATTCTATTCTATCTATTACCGTGATTAACATAAGTTAGTCGGTTATGTCACACACTGCACCTCTTTGGCAACCTGTTGGCTGGGGAAGTAAGAGATGCACCACTGTCTATGAGATGGTAATTGGCTTGTTCTTTAAGAGGCCTTTGATTTTATTGGTGTTAGAGATGACCTGTCTATATAAGGTGCACATGGATAAATGAGTAGTCTTAGATGGTCCAGCATCCCATGCCACATCCTCTTTATCCCCACTGTCCACTGCAACCTCTTCCCATTGTCCACTGCAATCTCTCCCCAAACTTCATCACCAACTAGAAGAAAGTCTATGTGTTTATGTTTGCACACATGGCTAGGGGTATAATTTTCATCACACCTAAAACATAACCCATTGGCCCTAATCTTCTGCAACTCCTGAGTAGTAATTGCCTTATGTATCATTGGTTTATTCTCCATGCGGGGTATTTTATCAGTCACCTTTGTGGTGAATGCAAAGAACTTAGACTGGCCAAGGTTAAAGTAATTTTCTGCACAACCTATCATTCAATGCGATTATAATAGATTCCTAATATATGACGGCATTAATGGCAGCAGACACGACCTCATGCTTTATCAAACTCACTGTAGATTTAATTTCAATTTCAATCTTAAGGTATCTTATAAAACATTTGATATTCCTCTACTGTGGTATTTTGTCTTAGTTGATGGAATTCATCTACCGTAACTTTAGTGATGTATAATATGATATTTATTTTCTTAATGCACTTAGGAATATAGATTTTTTTACGGCAATTTGTAAGTGATACTTATGTATGCAATAGTGCTTGTACTACTTTGTAATTTCTTAATAGTTATTTGTGATTTCTTAGTACGTACAAAGATTTTATGAATTAATATTTTATTATGTATAAAAAAATAGATATGATAAACATACTATTTTATTATTGTATACTATTTTTTTTTCTGTTTCACTTTTATTACTATTTTACAACATTTGGTTGTAGCAACATGTAGTAACATGCGTGTTTTTGTCCTTCTCGACCACTATTTTTTTTCTTGTCCTTTTTCCTCATTTTAGATAAAAAACAGTCATTTACAACCTTTAACCTTTTTTTCTATTTCACTTTTGATTTTTACTTTTCTTTTATTAACGTTTTTCTTTCTTTTTTATGCTGATGATGCGTACCCCTTTGCATTGTATTTGTATTTATAATAGATTATTATTATAATTATTTCACGGTATTGTTTGTTCAAAAAAAATTTATAGATTGTTTTATCTTTATATACATTTTCACATACGATAGATTATTTTCTTATTTTTTAATTTCTGATGATGTTTTCATTAATTAATATTAATATTAATATTATATTATATTATATTTATATTATGGAAAAACACCTTTTAGGGGGAAACACCCGAGGGGGAAACACTTTTGAAGGGAAACACATTGACTCTTTTAATATAGTTAAGATATATATATATAGATCTCTATATGTGCGCTCAACCACAATTTCTCAATGTCTTCAATAAATTTGAAAGGGAAGTTATTTATATGTGCCTCGTACAGCGTATCATAAAATTTTATGCAGTGTTATAGTGTATAAAATGTTAATTATCAGTCTTCCAATTAGTTTAAGCTTTTAGGAGAGATGGTAGTTCAACATGGTATCAAAGCAAATGTTATGGGATCGAACCCTGGTTTGAATAGAGATTGTCAATACTTGTGATGACGTGTTAAAGTGTATAACATGTTAATTATTTATCTTCCCATCAGCTTAAGTTTTTAGGAGAGATGGTAGTTTAATATGCGGAAGTTGAAGAGATAGAAAAGCTCTTAGATTACATCACCATGTCATTAATACTACAAGAGCTTTACTACTAGATAAAACACAATACACTCCATACAAACTTAGAATCTTAAAAGTCACATTACAACACCCATCTTCACTAACTACTCAGAGCTCTATGATATCCAACACTTCATCATGAAGAACAACGAACATCAGACGTAACTCTGGGAAAGTCAAATAGTATGTGTAGACCCTCTGATACAAGGCAACGTCCACTAAAATAAGTAGACGTGGGGTGACTGAGTTGACATGGGTTACTGGAACTTCTACATTGTGCTATGTATTAGTATAAGGGAAACTCAGTAAGGAAATATAACATCAGAAGTAACAACACTATTTGCGGGGATCATAATACAGTTCCAAGTTCTCTTTTGCAAAGTGAAATGCACAAGTATAGATATGAAATATGTTTAACGACTACTAAGCACGCGAATCATATAATGTTACATGACTAAAGCAATAAGTAAACAACAAGCATACCTTGTCAATTTCTTGAGCTTTCCAATAAATGCCGTAATCATTACTGTATCATTTAAGTACCATTACTAGCACTGATTAATGAGTATTACACCACATTTATTATTTCCCAATGTGGAGGGCATGAACTAACTATATTGACAAACTGGAATGTCTACTACTATATCTCGTGGATCGGGGCTTAACCGGCCCAACCCAATACTTCATATTCTTTCTCGGAAGCAGTCCCGGTGCTGGGTAACCCTCGATGATTCAACGTCCTTTCATAAATATAGTACACAACCATGAATCATGTTTTTATGTACTTTCACTCTTTTTTTTTTCTTTCACATATAACACCTATATTTTCAATTCATATTTCATATTCATATGCTTATTGACAGGGGCGTCCATGTTCAAATTTAGGCTTGGAGCCAAATATTTTTTTTATTAATAAACGAAATAAAGAGCTACAAAGTTGAGTGCCATATCCCGGCCCGCCCCAAGTTTACGTGATAGAGTGCATAGCCTGGCCTCCTTAAACCCTATGTGTGGCAAACCCAGTGTAGGAAAATCCACCACATAGGGAAGAGTACTCGCTCTATGCACCCCCGAAAAATTCCCTGCCCTATAAATAATTACATCAGTGGGATTCAGATTGAAATAAATGCTGCCTCTATGCATGAAATGCCGAAGACCCATTCGCCTCCCCGTGTGAACTTTCTTGGTTCGAAGAAGCTTGCAGCGCTTCCTCTTGAGATTTCGACATGACCCATCCGTGAAGTGAGCTACGAAACCCATACTAGAAGCTGTATCAAACACATAAGGGCCAGTATCAAACACCAGGTCGTATTGCTTATCTCACTGATTTTCAAATATTGTTTTAGGCCCTTTTAAAAAAGGTTTAACCCAAAAAAATTTATTGTTTTAGCATTTTACAAGAATTGAACCCTGGTTACTTATCAAATTATATTTGACTTCATACCATTAGAGCAATACCTTATTTATTTTTAAAAATGCAACATATATATATATACACACACACACTATTGAGTTGAAATTTCGCGGGCCCTTAAATTCATAGATTTTGGGGGGGCTCGGGGCCATGGCCCCCTTGGCCCTCCCCCAGGGGCGCCCCTGCTAATTGACAATGAATGTGAGATAATAATTAACTACTTAGATTACACATTCAAGCTTATCTTTAGGCTGGTAGACTGCCCAGGAGCCTGTAGATACAAGTATTTTTACAACCTTTGAACATGATATCTAGGCATTTAAGAGATTGAGTTTACCAACATACATGTTGAGAAATTAAATTTGAAGGATTATAGAAGTGTTGAAGAAGATAAAGAACTTCATATGAAGTTTAAAACAATTCAGGAGAAATTAAACAAGAAACAAATGAGAAGTCAATATCCTTTTCATTAATAACCGAATTGTAAAAGTTGGAAACGTTATTCTGACTATATATAAGCTTCTAGCTCCCTAACTGGCTCTAACTAACTTAACAAACTCTCTAACCGTTTCTTGATTAAGTGGTTCGTCAGCAATGTGTGTTATCTGCTGATCTTCAGCTTGATCTCAGCAGAGTGTTCAGTCTGCTGATCTTAGATCTTGATCTCACCAGAGTGCATTTTCTGCTGATCTGTGGCAAAAACCTTGTTAATCAGCAGCATATCTTCAACACCCCCATCAAGCTGAAGTTGGTGATTGTAGAACCAAGGAAGCTTGAAAGAACCTTGTTAATCAACAGCATAAGGATTAAGACTTGTGTGCATAAAGATCTTTGAGAGGAAAGCTTGGAGTAATCTCTAAAAAGTAGCTTTATCTAAAGGTTTAGTTAATAAGTCAGCTGGCTGATTCTGAGTTTGAATTGCTAGGGGCTTTAGAACCTTGGCCTGATATTTTTCTGTGACAAAATGACAGTCAATCTCAATATGTGTTGTCCTTTCATGGAAAACCGGATTTTCCACGATATCTAGTGCACTTTGACTGTCACAATAGAGAGGCGCACAACATCAGTGTACTGGATGTGGAAGTCCTTGAGAAGGTATAGGATCCATTAAAGGTCACAAGTAGTGACTGACATTGCCCTATATTCTGCCTCACTGGAGCTCCTTGAGACAGTTGGTTGTTTCTTTGATTTCCATGAAATAAGAGCATCCACTATAAGGATTAGAAAACCCGTCACTGGTCTTCTTGTCTTCTTACAACCAGCCCAATCTGAGTCACTAAAATCCTTGAGTTTTAGAGGATTATTGCTTGGAAAGAAAAGACCTTTGCCTGGTGCTGTTTTGAGGTATCTCAAAAGCCTATGTGTAGCTTTGAGATGAGCTTCATTTGGATGATCAAGGAATTGACTTAATTGTTGTATAGGGAATGCAATGTCTGGTCTAGTGTTTCCAAGATACAGCAACTTTGCCACTAATTTCCTGTAATATGTATTGTTTTGTAGTGGAGGGGACTGCACTTCCGTAAGATTTTGTGATGTATCCATTGGAGTGAGGATTGGCTTGCATTCTATGAAACCAAATTCCTCAAGAAGATCAAGGCAGTATTTCCTTTGGTTAATGACAATTCCAGCTTTGGATCTGGCCACTTCAAATCCTAGAAAATACCCCAACTCTACTAGATCTTTGATAGTGAAGGCTTATGTAAGAGATCTTTTAAGTGTTGTATTTCTGTAAAGTCCAGACTACCTACCACTATGTCATCAACATATACAAATAAAGCTACAAAGTTGTCACCAGTGCACTTAATGAGCAAGTTGTGATCATTTGGAGATTGCTTGTAACCATTGTCCAAAATTTTATAGGTTAACTTTGCATTCTACTGTCCACTGGCCTGTCTTCATCCATATAGTGATCTGTTTAGCTTGCAAACAATGCCATTGGCCTGTAAACCTTGGGGAGCTTTCATGTAAACTTCTTCATCCAAATCTCCATGCAAAAAGGCATTGTTCACATCCAATTGATGAAGATGCCATCTTTTTGAGCAGCTAGAGCCATGAACAATCTGAGAGTAGTCTATTTGGCTACGAGAAAGTCTCTAAAAATCTACCCCTTCTGTTTGTGTAAAACCCTTGGCCACCAATTTTGCTTTAAGCCTTTCTATGGAGCCATCTGATTTCCTTTTAATTCTGTATACCCACTTACAACCAATAGGTTTGTCGTCTTTTGGTAATGGAACAGTGTCCAAGTATTGGTTTTATCTAGTGCCTGTAATTCTTGATTCATTGCCTCTTGGCATCTAGGATCCTGGGCTGCATCTGCATAACTATTTGGTTCCACTTCTCCATGAATATGAGCTATAAAACCCTGATAGATAGAAGACAGATTAGCATAAGATATCACACTGTCAATGTTATGAGGAGATGTTCTTTTTACAGCATTAGGACAAACATAATCATTTAAGTAAGTAGGAATATGCCTTTGCCTGGCAGTCCTTCTTATTGGTTTCGATGTAGTATTTTCTGTTGGTGCAGAAGTAGAAATAGTAGAAGGATTAGGATCAGAAAGAACCTGCTGTGGAACTTGAAAAGTAGTTCCTATATCATCTATAAGTGGTACAGGTATGCAAGGATCTTCTGTGGTAAAGAGATCATGATTATCACAAAAAGGAAAACTCTGTCCATGAAAAACAACATTCCTAGAAATGGAAATATTTATTGAAAGGACATTCATGACTCTGTATCCTTTTATGTGATCCTCATATCCAAGAAAAACAGATTGTATACTTCTATCCTCAAACTTTCCTCTTCCCCGAGTATGTGTAGATGCAAAACAAAGACATCCAAACACTTTAAGTGTGTTATAGGAAGGAACAATACCAAAGAGCATAAAAGTGGAGTTTTGTTGTTAAGCAAAGAAGTGGGGATTAAATTGATCAGATAAATAGCATGATAAACACAATATTGCAAAGAAATATTAGATTGTATCTTTAAGGCCACATTCAATATATGTTGATGCTTTCTTTCTATTAAACCATTTTGTTCAGGAGTTCTCACACAAGACTTCTGATGCACTATACCTTTCTTTCTGTAAAAGGACAGCATGTTAAACTCAGCACCAAGATCTGACCTAATGATCTAAATGCATCTGTCAAACTGTGTTTGAACAAGATTACAGAAATTCTGTAAATGATCATTAGCCTCAGATTTGGTTTTCATCAAAAAAATCCATGTATATCTAGTAAAATCATCAACAATGGACACGAAACATGATTTGCCATTCACAGTAGGTACCCTATCTGGGCCCCAGATGTCTACATGTATCAAATCAAAGCTGTGAAAAGTAGAAAAAGTACTAACAGGAAAACTAGGTTTTCTCTGTTTTGCCAAAGGACATATTAAACAATCATGAGCATAAGCATGAGACTTTATTCTGGAATCTATGTCTTGTAAAGCTTTTATTCTAAGGGATGAGGGATGACCTAGCCTATAATGCCATAACAATGAATCAGAAACTTTACAAGAATTACAAACAGAATTCTTCACATTAATTAGGAACTAAAATAGGAGACTGGCTATCATTATCAACAGCTAGAAAGTATAATCAATTTCTTTGTTTAGATATAACAATCTTCTGCAAAGTCTTGAGTTCCTGCACAATACCATTATCAGGACAAAAAATGACAGATAAACCACTGTCACTAACAAGTTTCTTAACAGATAACAGATTGTAAGAAAAAGTAGGAATACAAAAGACATTGTTCAAAACTATATGTCTGTTGATTCTTACTTTTCCTAAATGTGACAGGATGAGAGTCAAATTGGCTATCATTTTCTATGTAATTATATCCCGTTTATACCTCATTTTATATGTTTTCTGAGACATTTAGTTGTATTTTGATGTATTTACACCTTGGTTATCATTTCGGGACCTAGGACGTAAAGTCCGGGATTCTCGGTCTTTTTCGGTGTAATTTACTATACTCTCGGTCTCCCTAGTGTCCTATAGGGATTATGTGTGGTATTTTTTGTGATTTTGTACAGGACTTAGGTGTTTGAGATGACCGGAAGGCGAGATACGAGGATTGGAACGTGTGCCCGAAGCTTAAATGTTCAAACGGATCAAAACGCGGTGGTACTACAACCATAACTTCCTTTGATATGCATTTTGATCCACCTTAGAGGCATTTTCTGGGCTGTAAATCTTCATAAAAGTTGTAGACAATTTAATGAGCTTTCCAACGCATCTTGAATCACTCAAATCAGAGATCTACAGACAAAGTTATGGCTGTTTTTTCTGAGGATGTGTCAGCTAGGCGCGCGCCTGACAAATGCTTTGGCCAGAAGTTTCAGTACGTGTTTTTATCATCCTAGGCATGCGCCTGCACTTTGCTAGGCGCACGTCGAGCGTCCAGAACTCATAAAACACTATAAATACCCCCATTTTGGATCTAGATCCACACCATCTTCTTCCCAACTCGTTTTTTCACCATTTTTCTGCACTTTTCATTAGTTTAGCTTAGTTCTTAGGTATATTAGCTTAGTTTAGTTGTAGATTCTTGTAATACGTTGATTCTCATAGATAGCTTGGCGCGTTATTGACGGGATTTTGTTCGGTGGATCGATTCTCTACGGCATAATATATTTGGTATTTCTTTTTCATTTCTTGTTATTGCTTTCAATCTTTATTTTCGTTATGTTTATTGTTGATTTCTTGTTGTTTTTGTTAATATAATGAGTAGCTAATAGCCGATAGTCGAGTTATGTGATAATCGTTGAAATCGAACCCAGCTTGTTCTTGTGGAGTTATTGATGTTTGATTGTTGATTCTTGATGTTACCAATAGTTCTAGAACTTATTCTTATCACGTTTGTTGAATTGATCACTTAATAAACGTATCACACGTATCGTCTTTACATATGTATTTTGCGAGAGGATACGGGAGCCGGGGTTCTAGGATCATTGTGTAAAACCGACTGAGTTGTTCAGACTCGGTTTTGTTGTGAGGTTTTGTATCGACTTGTCGAGCGTTTCATGAATCGTAGACCGTGTGAGGTCAGTTAAATCCGTTGAGCGGACTGTTGAACCTGACATAAGAGGGTAGATTATTGAAATAATGTCTATTCTCAGAGCCAGGAAACGACACCCTTTGTGACATCGAGAACGTTTAGGTGAATCAAGAATACCTTGGGACTTGGCTAGGGTTTGTTAGTATTAGATTGGATCATAGCTTGGCTATCTCTTTTATATAGTTTTAAATCTTTGTTTTATGTATTTTTAGTTTGTAGAACCGGTGATCTGACAAATCACCACGTTCAATATTTGTGTTGACCTGAACTAGGAACGAGACCGACTTTGGTACTCGACCAGATTCCCCGTGGGATACGACATTGACTCACCAATTCTAGGCTACAGTTGACCCGGTACACTGCCGGTGAGATTGGACACTTAGAAAAGGCCGATCATGACACGGCAATAGAAGAACCATTGGGTAACTTGACAAACAAATTATTCACAGGTATCACATCAAACATAATTGTAAGAGAAAAAGTGATATGATCTGCAGCTCCTGAATCTAAGATCTAGTGCTTCAAATCACTACTGATACCTGATCTTTCTACATTAGATCCAGCTGCCAGCACTACAGAATTGCACTGATTTGCAGTGCCTTGAAGATTCTAAATAAGAGAGAGAATATGATCATATTGTTAGGTGTAGTGCCCGAAAGACAATTATATAAGCAGAATTAATAATTCATCTTATTATATGCATATATGCTTATAATTAAGACACTACTGAAAACCCTAAGTACCTCGTTTATGTAATTACATAACTCAGTGTATGGATATACACAAGAGGATTGAGTTAGTGAGATGTACTTAAAAGTAACTTAGTCCGTGGCGTTGATTAATCTGAGTATGGGTCTCATGATTAATATGCTAATAATGCGCCCAGAACACTTTACGGTGTGACAGTCTTATCCAGACTGTCGGTAATAGGGAACCTAGTGGGGCATTTATATATGATGATAATCATATAGGGCTGGACCCATTTGATTTGAGTTCTCGATATAATTCTGTGATCGAGAAGTCTTATCGAATCACAAGATGATCATGTATGGATTAATCTCAATCCTGAGGTGATCACAGACAACTGCTTAGACTAGGGTAGAGTTTGATGTGTTAGTAAGGATCACTTCGTAGTATATGGTCCAACACTTCTCGTTGGCTCTATTCTGGGATGAGTGAGTAGTCTGTGCTATCACAGATATGGAATCCATTCCTTCCCTCTGGAAGTAGACAGACAGTTCCCTTATTTGTTAGCCCTAAGAAAATGATCGATCCCGGGAGTTCATGTTAGACTAATTAGCTACTAGTCCGGTATGTGAACTAATTGATCACTAGGGGGTTAATGGTAAATAAGGATAATATGTTTTGAGAAGGGTTTACGGAAATATCCCGACTCGAAATGAACAGTCTATGGAGGATTTATCCGTATGTAATGATTATAGCAGTGGACGCTTATCAACTCATGGTTGAGTGTAAGTTATCTATATTCGGCAGAGTTCAGTTTCGGGTTTATGGTGGTGTAATCCCGAAATTAATAGATTGAATATTATTGTTCGGTCTGACGAATAATTTTGTTTAATTTATTGTAGCTACTGAATATGGGTCCATGGTCCCCGACGTGGCTCCTAATATAGCATATAGGTTTTCTCGTCGTTTCACCTCAATTATAATTAAATAGTTGGATTGGACTATTTAACTGATATGTTGATTAATTGTTTAGTTGGACTAAATAATTAAATACACGGAAAAGATATTTTTCGTGGACTCGGCCCAAATTGGTGTGTTGACTTTTTGACCTAATTGGTCAAATATAAAAAGTGGCGTGTATTACTTTGGTTATCAAGAAATTTGTTTTCTTGGATAATCATAGTACAAGTATATAATTATTTATTTGTTGAATAATTAATTAAGGAAAAAAATATTAGATTGATCCTTAAATAATCTAGATTTATTCTAGATTTTTCTAGGAGTATCTTTTATTTAATAAGGATTATTATAATTGATTTTGTATTAATTATTAAATCCTTGAAGGACAAGGATTACTCTCCTATAGAAAGAGAGTTCTCCCAAGCCTAAATGACACACACAATTTTCGAAATTGGGGAGTAAAATAGCTTAGAAGTTTCGGCTATTTTACCAAGGGTTCGAGTTTTAGGAAAACTTCGGGTTTTTCTAAGGTAGCATATCGAGGAGGTCAAGCGGCTTGAAACACCATCCACTTGGTGTTGCTTGGAGATACACGTCGGAAGACGGTGGCTTCTCAATTCTTGGATCTCGGATTGTTCTAGACGTTTATTCACAATAAACCGGTAAGCAATATAAACCCCCTCGTAGGTTTAGATCTATTTATTTATGTATTTTGGTGGTTAGATCTAGATCTTGTACTTTCCGCTGCGTAATCGGCTGGATCTATGATCCATCCGGCGATATTACACATATCCGACCTTGTAATCATTCCAGAATCTTGATTATCTGACTGACTAAGAGTTTCCTCAGAATCACAAATGACATTATTTGCAACTGGCCTAAATCCTCTACCACGATTCTTGAAATTTGGAGTAGATCCATATTTCTTGTAGCACTTATCGATTGTATGACCTTCCTTGCCACAGTATGTGCAGACAGGCCTTTTTGAATTACCATGTGACCCCTTTCCTGTACCTCTTCCTTGACCTTTCCCTTGAGTAGAATATCTTGACTGTTGTCCAACCACTGCATTACAATCCATACTAGAATTTTGAACTTGAGAAGAAGCAGCCAACACAATGGACTCTGTGTTTATTGAGGTATAAACCAACTGATGTTCATGATTTAGGGCCATTACAAAAGCAGTTTTGATATTAGGCAAAGGAAGAGTCTTTAACACCTGAGATTTCACAGTACTGAAATTTCCATTCAACCCTTTCAAGAACCTAGTTGTGTAAGCATAATCATAGTATTCCCTAATAATGTGCAATGCAGGGAGGGATCGGCCTCAACACCAAATACTGATCCCATAAGGGCTTCAATTTGGTGTAATAATCAGTCACAGATAAACTACCCTGCTTGGTTTTCTCAATTTCCTCTTCAAGATTAGAAAGCCTCTAGGCATTACCTCTACCAAATCGATCCTGTAAATCAATCTTGATTTCCCTGGCTGTATCAAAATACATCCCCCTTTCAGCCATAGAAAGGATCATAGAATTGACTAACCAAGAATGTACTAGGTCATTCAATTGCATCCAAGCAGCATAACTTGGATCTGCAACATCTGGCATTGTAGAAGTACCTTCCACCATTGCAAGCTTTCCTCTAGATGATAACATCTTGGTCATAGAACGTTTCCAATGGTTGTAATTATCCACACCTTTCAATAAAGGTTGGACCAGAACAAGACTAGGATTATCAAGACTACTCCCGGAAGATGCAGGTACAGAAACAGTAGCCATTGAAGAAATATGAAAGAAAATCGATCAAGATACAATCAGGTTTACAAAATCGAAGGATTTCGCAACGAAAACTAAGATAGCCCTGATACCATGTTGAGAAATTAAAGGATTGTAGAAGTGTTGAAGAAGATGAAGAACTGCATATGAAGTTTAGAACAATTCAGGAGAAATTAAACAAGAAAGAAATGAGAACTCAATAGCCTTTTCATTAATAACCGAATTGTAAAAGTTGGAATTACAAAGATGATGCTTCTCTACTTTATTCTGACTATATATAAGCTGCTAGCTCCCTAATTGATTCTAACTAATTTAACAAACTCTCTAACCGTTTCTTGATTAAGTGGTTCGTCAGCAATTTGTGTTGTCTGCTGATCTTCAGCTTGATCTCAGCAGAGTGTTCAGTCTGCTGATCTTCGGTCTTGATCTCAACAGAGTGCATTGTCTACTGATCTGTGGCAAAAACCTTGTTAATCAGCAGCATATCTTTAACAATACAAGCAATTTTAGAAGCATAATCATAATTATCTTTTCCTTAGGGAACACGACAATCAGAGACCACCTTGGACACGCCACACGCAACTCTAGGGCACAAGCCACTCTATATAAACCATCCCTAAGGAATTATGAAGACTTGAATCCAATACACGCATTGGATCGTAGGTAGCTTGAGATACAGTTTCTCAAGTGCAGTCTAAACCACCACAAAAACACCCCCGTTCCACTTCTTTTTAGGGTTCCGCCATTGAACAGGTTATCACTAAGGAAAAAGGCCCCGGATTTATTCCCGACGATTTCCAGCATCGTCAGACAACTAAAGGGCATTTCATTCGGTAAATGCCAGCTAAATTTTAAAACATTTATACACTGTGTTTGAATCATGTATACACTATATGCTCATTTCAAAAGATTTATATCATTTTCAAAATATAGTAGGCATCTCACACCCTTAAAAAAAATTCACTTAAAATAGTAAACATCTGAGACACCGGTAATCAATAAAATATTATTTGCGTACTTAATAAAATTTCATATAATAACCGTATGGGGTCCTCCATATAAAGGTAGCCACCTAGCACTGACTTTTTTTTTAATTTTTTTCTTTTTTGTGCCTTGTCATGTGAGAATTTAAAATATTTTTGAATTAAGTTTCAAAACATAATGGACTAGCTTGATAAACTCGTTATAAAACTCAAGCTGATAAAGTTGTTTATACTTTCTTGAATGTCAACTTAAACCTAAGTTCGAAATACTCGTACTCGAAAAATTGTAAATTGCTTGTCTCGTTAGTGCGTCACCTGATTAATTTGTCTCGCCTCGCTTACTCTCTATCTAACATATAGGTGCTTTATTATTATTATTATTATTATTATTATTATTATTATATATATATATATATATATATATATATATATATATATATATATATATATATATATATATATATATATATATATATATATATGCTGTCGTTGTAATATGAAAGGTGCAGCTAACAAGCCCTTGATACAATAAAACTAAAGAAAAGGAAAGTTCATCAAGATAAGTATATAGTACCCCTGATGTGGTCACCAACTTGGACAATTGAAATATGTTTGGTTTGTTTCCTTTCCATTCAATCTGTAGCCCTTAAAAATTAAATTGTGATTTGTAGCTTAAGGTAGGTGTATATTTAGGACAGTAGAGATGAGATATAGTAGTACAAGTATCCACACCCATCACAATCCACATAATATTGTGTTGTTGGTTTAACCACCGGTTTGTTAGTTGCATTTTTTTTTTTTTTTTTTATAAAAGTTAGTTGCATTTTAATTTCTTCAAGTGAACGCTGGTTATTTATGGTATATTTGTGACATGGAACGGTTTTCGTAATGTTCTGGTTTGGTTTTCATATGAATGAGTAAAATATCATTCACCACTATTCAATTTAGCTAAACAAAGACTTAATTATGCAAGAAGTATAAGTTAAACTTATTAGTTTTCACATGAACTTGAATGCCAATAATATAATAATCATGTATGACAGGTTATACAAAGCTATTGTAGGCGACCAAAAAAATACATATATAATATACCTACTTAATCTAAATGATGATATTATTTATGTAATAGCTAGGCAATGTCCGATATGGGTTTGGGTTGGGTTAGAGTACATTAACAATAACCAAAACGAATCCAGTGTATTTTGGTTTGGTTTGGATCATTTTGGTTTGAACCAGTTTAGTTTCTAATTTGGATTGGTATGTTTGATTGGTTTATTTCTTGTCTGCGTAAATCACAAGAAGTACTTGTGAAAGTGGGGAATACCTCACACCCTATAAGACGAAAACATTCTCTAGCTAAAAAATGCGCAAGTCGCACTGACATTTCATTGTTTTTTGACAAAAGAAAAATAAATAGACACAAAGGCTGGTAGGAGAGCACTGCATTCCTCAATAAATCCACCAATGGAGGACCAATCTTTGGATGAATAAGTTAGATTTTGGATATATCTAGGCATTATTCGTTAGATTTTGGATAATATACAGATAATCACCTTAAAAGATGACCCCGGAAATATCCCCAAGTAAGAGCGAACATCATGGCGTGGTAGATAACGAGAGCTTCCCCAACTAGCACATCATTGTTTCCTTCCAAACGCTTAGTAAAACTTCGAATAATCTAACCTTGACTGTTACGGATCAGCCCTCCAATGGAAATAGCATCATTATCGTAAGCAACGTCAACATTAAATTTAATCAAACCAGCTTCTGGGGGGTTCCTCTTAAGTTCGAAAATCTGATCACCACTAGTACAATCAACCTTCTTTATAGGTGCATAGTATTCTTCGGCTTCTGTGATTGCATAGGTAAAAATGTTACTCATGTGAGGCTCTCCCCCTTCATAGAGCCAATCATTTCTAGCTGTCCACACATTCCATAACAAGCACACCACACGAACTATTTCTCGCTCGTCGTCCATTCGTGTAGTTACATCTGTTTTTTTAAACAGTAATGATAAGGTTTATAATTAAAAGAAGACAACAAGATGCTAAAAATTACAACATCCGATCAAACACACGCAATCCCAACATATCCCTGAAAGCCCCAACACTGCATAAGCAAATGCCTACAAACAATAAACTCCCGACCACAAGACAAAAAAATCGAACTCCCCAAAAGCCAAACACCATTATCGGTCTTAAACTCCAATATGTTGTACCATTTGAATCAAAACTCCTCGCGCATCTTTTTGGCTGCCTAATCACCCAATCCATACTAAACTTATTATTCCTTCCAAAGATCCAAACAAAACTGCGACATTGAAAATCCACAATGACATCTTCAACAATCAAGGCATTATCATTGGAGACAATGATGTTTCTCGTGCACCAGATATTCCATACACTTGTCTTATTGCATCTCATATCCAAAAGTTTTCTCGAAGGGAAAAAATGTTGATTAACAGAACCTGCTCCTAAACCGCTAAGAAGTCAAGTTTCTCCCGTGACGCCAATTCTCTAAGCCATCTAGTCTTGTTACTATTACCCAAGCCTCTAATATTCATAGCCAGCAGCTTCATAAAAAATAGAACCCTCTAAACCATGAAAAATACGAACCCAATGTACATCGCCCTAATGTAAACATATTCACGTAATTAAGATTTTGCTACGAGTCTTAATACACCTTGTGTATCAATCATGATCACTGTTTTACTTGAAACATAAGGTAATTCATTTGGCGAATTGATTGATGTAATGTAATAATAAGGGTGAATGGGTAATTCTTACATTATTACTCCATCTGCAGAGTTTTACCGTTTGGACATAAACGGATGTATGTAACCAAATTTAGATCCGCAGATACCGTTAAAAAAAATTAAAACTTTACATTTTATCAATAGAAGTACTTTGAATCCTATGAAAAAAGTAATTTACATCAAAAAAAAATTACAAACCCCCTAAAAAAATTTCTCCACAAATGGAAGACCCAGAGAAGAATTTCCTGTGGAAAAGAAATCTGAGATCTTTTATTCTAAACAATCAAAATGGAAGAACTAGGGTTTCACAAATGAAAATGAAAACGCACAGCTATTGGGGAAGATATTCTCATATTTGATGTCTGAAAAAGTGTTTGTACAGAAAGGAAAAATAACTTATATATTTTCCTACTTCCCTATTACAGTGTGCCACGTGGCTCATAAGCAAAAATACAAATGCAAATAATAGAAATACAATAATAGAAATACAAATGGAAAGTAATACGCTAATACCCCCCCTCAAGATGGACTTGATGAGGTGTAGATATCTTTCATGCTGAAGTATTCAAGTAAGGAATGAAAGAGTGGTCCGTCCAAAGCCTTGGTAAATATATCCGCAAGTTGCTCTAATGTGGGTACAGGAACCAACCGAATCAGTCCATCTTGGAGCTTTTCTCGCACAACGTGACAATCGATCTCGATGTGTTTTGTACGTTCGTGAAATACCGGGTTACGAGCTAAGTAAATGGCACTGATGTTGTCACAATGCAAAGAAACTGGTCTAGGAAAGGGTTGCTGAAAATCTTGAGCAAGGTAACATAGCCACTGTATTTCGCAAACTGCTGAGGCTAAAGAACGATATTCAGCTTCAGTTGAACTTCGAGAGACCGTTGTTTGCTTCTTAGATTTCCACGAAACCAAAGACTTCCCAATGAACATGCAGTACCCCGTAATGCTGCGTCTTGTATCTTTGCAAGTCCCCCAATCAGAATCAGCAAAAGCAGTAAGCTCCACAGGATTATGAGCAGCATAAAACAGTCCTTTGCCTGGTGCATTTTTGATATACCGAAGTACTTGTTTAGCAGCATGGAAATGATGCACTGTTGGGGCGTCCAAAAATTGGCTCAGTTGTTGAGTGACAAAACTAATATCAGGTCTTGTGATAGTCAAATACAATAGCTTCCCCACTAGACTACGGTACATTGTATTGTCGGGAAGAAGTTCAGAATCACCATGAAAGAGGGCAAGTTTGGGCTTCATAGGTGTGGCAGCACCCTTACAATCCAACATATCAAATGTTTCCAACAAATTAAGGGCATATTTGCGTTGAGAAACTACCAAACCTGAACTAGACCTGGAAATTTCCAGTCCTAAAAAAAATTTTAAGGTACCCAGGTCTTTAATTTTGAACATTTGATGAAGATAATCCTTCAGCTCTTGGATCAAGGACATGTTGTTACCAGCCAAGACTATATCATCCACATATGCAAGAGCAATTAAAAAATCTGTTCCCTCTGACTTGATAAACATACTATGATCATGAGTGGACTGTTTGTACCCCAAATTCTGAAGGGCTGAAGTTAATTTCTGGTTCCATTGACGACTAGCCTGTTTTAACCCATAAAGAGATTTCCGAAGTTTACAAACCTGCTTAGGATTAGATGTGTGAAAACCTGGAGGGGTTTTCATATACACTTCTTCACTCAAGTCACCATGCAAAAACGCGTTATTCACATCCAATTGATGTAAAAACCACCCTTTTGATGCTGCTAGGGCTAGTAAGCTACGGATGGTAGTGACTTTAGCAACTGGTGAAAAAGTTTCGTCGTAATCTATCCCTTGGGTTTGAGTATACCCTTTTGCAACCAACCTAGCCTTGTAGCGTTCTACAGTCCCATCCGAGTGATACTTAACTTTATACACCCACTTACACCCAATGGCCTTCTTACCTATTGGTAGATCCACTATGTCCCAGGTGTGTGTTGATTCTAAAGCATTAATTTCTTGTTGCATGGCCTCTTGCCACTTAGGGCATAACACTGCTTGGTTATATGTTTGTGGTTCTGGTATCTTATCTAATGCACACACAAAAGCTGAATGAGAATCAGAAAGTTGTGTGCAAGCAAGTGCTGACTCTAATGTGTGGGGTGAGGTGCGTTTTTGTGTTTGAGCACACACAAAATCTTCTAAGCGTGCTGGAGGTCTTCTAGAACGTGTGGGTCTAGTTGGAATTGGAGGATCAAGATTTGACTGATTATGGACATCATCTGATTGTGTGTTGGAAGGAGAGACAGACTCAGAATCATGAACAGGTGAATAAGTGTGATCTGGATCATTTTCTGGTAGATCAGGGACATCAAAAACAGTGGAATTGGAAATGTTAGGCATAGGAACAGGGACTGTATCTGTGTGACTATGAAGGCCTTGTGCAAAAGGAAAAATTAACTCATGGAAGATTACATCCCTTGAAATGAAAATATCTTTAGTAACTAAATCAAGTAGTATATAACCCTTAGTGGTGTCAGACATTCCCAGGTTTACACATGTCCTAGCTCTAGTATCAAACTTGCTCCTATCTCTAGTTAAACTAGATGCAAAGACTAGACATCCAAAAACCCTTAACCTTCGTAAATCAGGAGCATTACCATGTAATTTCTCATATGGTGTAGAGTCACCTAACAAGGGTGTAGGTGTGATATTAATGAGCTTGACAGCATGAATAATGCAATGCCCCCAATATGCAATAGGTAAGTGCCCCTGGAAAAGCAATGCCCTAGCTACATTAAGGATATGCTGATGTTTCCTCTCCACAACTCCATTTTGTTGTGGTGTGGAAACACAACTTTCTTGGTGGATTATCCCTTTCTCCCCATAAAATTCTGGCCACCTAAACTCTGCCCCATTATCAGTTCTTAAAACTTTCACACTGCTATTAAACTGTGTCTTTACATAAGCATGAAAACTTTGGATCAAGGGCCTGACTTCTGCCTTATTTTTCAACAAGAAAACCCAGGTGTGACGGCTAAAGTCATCTACTATGGTCATGAAATACTGCTGCCCATACACTGTAGGGTGCCTGTATGGACCCCACAGGTCCATGTGAACTAAATCAAAACAATTCTTCACAACAGATTCACTTAAAAGAAAAGACAACCGCTTCATCTTTGCATGGGGACAGACAAAACAAACAGTTTCTGGCAGAAAAACATCATTACAAAGTCTTTTAACTACACTCATACGCTGCTGTGACATGTGCCCCAATCTGAGATGCCACAGCATGTCTTTATTGGGGGGAATATGTAAGACATTGCTGGAGTTGCTACAAATAGCTTTATTCATCTTGGACTGTTTGCCATTGTTGCTTCCAGGATGCAGCAGATAAAGGCCAGCTCTCTTTTTAGCTATACCAATCATCTGCCCACTGGTCCTGTCCTGAATGCAACACAGTCCATCCATAAAGGCAACACATAAGGTTTTATCAGATGTCAATTTTCCCAAGGAAATCAAGTTATAACAAAAGCTAGGCACATACAGGACATCATGCAGGATCAAATTTTCTGATATTCTAACATCCCCTATATGAGTTACTTGAACTGACTCTCCATTAGGAAGGGTTACTGTCACACCATAGACCTTATTAACATGTTCAAAAATCCCTATGCAACAAGCAACATGGTCTGTTGCACCAGAATCTAAAATCCAGGAGTTTGAAGTCTTACCTTGCATCTCATGATCATCTTGTTTGAAACTTGCTGTCATCACACTGTCTTGATTCACTGCTGGCTGTACTTTATCATCTAGATTCATCTGATCCAGGAACTGTGATAATTTCTGAAGCTGTTGTGCAGACAAACCAATACCAGATTCTGAACCTTTCCCATATTCTGACCTGTCTGACCTCTGAACAGACTGTGCACCTGAATTCTCTTCACTTTCCACCAGATTTATTCTCCTCTTTGGCTTCCAACCAGGAGGGAAACCATTCTTCTTATAGCAGTTCTCTATGGTGTGGCCAGTGTAGCCACAATAAGTACACTGAAATTTGCGGTTGGAACTATTCCTTTGACCTCCTTCCCATTTATGCTGAGTCTTTTCTCCTCCAAAACCAGAAGACTGACCTCTGTCCATTCCATAACCAGAATATCCTCTTCCAACATTACCTTCTGTGTTAGACTTGTTCACGAACACAGCTGGTTGCACATGTTGGGGATGATTTGCTGTGTATTCCAACTGTCTCTCATACTGGATACACATGGAAAAGGCTTCAGTGATGTTCGGTAGAGGTTTCATTAGAAAAACCCGAGACCTGACTGGTGCAAAGGTCTCATTCAATCCTTTCATGAACCTGATTACATACTCAGATTCAATATATCCTATGAAGGTAGGTATAACCTTGCATGTGCACTTGACTTCACATTCACAGCTTGGAATAGGTTTCAAAATCATAATCTCATCCATAACAGGCTTCAATTGAGCAAAATATTCAGTGACAGAGAGGTTACCTTGCCTAATCTGACTGATCTCTTCCAATAGGTCAGATAAACGGAATGAATCAACATTAGAGTACCTTCTTCGCAAATCCTCCCAAATATCACGCGCGGTGTTCAACCAGAGTATACTCTTTTGAATCGGTAGGGTGACAGTCTTCAAAATCCACGACATCACTGTTGTATCACACTGCTCCCACCGGAGAATCAATCGTTCATCAGTGCTAGGTTTTGGCAGTGATCCGTCAACAAAACCTAGCTTATTCTTCGAAATTAACACCATCTTCATCGCTCTACTCCAGGCGTGGTAATTTCGACCATCTAGTGGCGGATCTACAAGAATTAGGGCTGGATTCTCGTTCGGATGAAGGAAATAGGGGCTGGAAGTCTCGATTTCTCGAATCTGACGCTCTGCTGCCATTCGCACAATTGTGAAAGGTAAAAACGGCAAAAAAAAAGGAAGATAAAATCAACAAACAACGATCGAAGGTACCGAACCGGTCTCTGATACCATGTGGAAAAGAAATCTGAGATCTTTTATTCTAAACAATCAAAATGGAAGAACTAGGGTTTCACAAATGAAAATGAAAACGCACAGCTATTGGGGAAGATATTCTCATATTTGATGTCTGAAAAAGTGTTTGTACAGAAAGGAAAAATAACTTATATATTTTCCTACTTCCCTATTACAGTGTGCCACGTGGCTCATAAGCAAAAATACAAATGCAAATAATAGAAATACAATAATAGAAATACAAATGGCAAGAGGGATTCCTTATCACTTGCAGATAGACATAATCATGGGAGTAGTAAGTACGTACTCTCTCCGTCTCGCAATATAAGTGATTTTCATTTTTTTATGGTGATCCAAAATTTAAGTCATTCTCATATTTTAATATAAGATTTAATGCATTGTTTTTATTATCACACTAAACAATGCAATTATAAGTCACTCACAAAAAATAATACAATATTTTGAATAATAATATAAAAAAATAATCTGTATATTATTTTTCTTAATCTGTATAAAAAAATTAAAAGACTAATGGGAAATTAGGGATAAGGACACAATCTGAAATATTTTTAAGTAACATGACAGCTACATATTTTTTATAGGGAGAAGGACAACTGCATAATTTTTATAGCGAGAAGAACAAACAATGAATCCTAAAAATCAGTGAATTCCCTAGTGAATTTCGACAGTGATCCCGAAAATCAGTGAATTTCGACAATGAATTTTGAAAATTAGTGAATTTCAGCAGTGAATTTCGGCAGTGAATTTAAACAGTGAATTTCGACAGTGAATAAATAGTTTTGTCATTTATGCAAAAGTTTAAAAAGACTGTCATTCTACTCAATTAATAAAATATTTCTGTCATTCTCCCTCATTCCCCCAAAGACTAATATTGTAGGACATATGCATCTCATTAAAAACCCATTATGAGTAGTAATTGGGGTTGGTTTCAATTAAATTAAACTTTTGGAACCGTCCACTAGCTTCACTATACCGACATCACTACACTGTCTGCCGCCTACCTTTTGGAGGTAGCATCTATATTATAGTTAAATCAAACCAACCCCCACAAAAATTTTAGTCCGTTTGTTTTGGGTTGAGGCTTTTTTTGAAGTGTTTTATGTATTAATGGATAATAAAATATAATAAAAATGATTGAATTAAAGGGGAAGGGGCCTCAAGGACAAAAAAATTAATAAATGAGTCTGGAATGACAAAAGTAACATTTTCATGATTATAAAGGACAAAAATCACAATTGTTACTTCACGTGTTAATGTTACTTTGTTTTTCACAATTGTTACTTCATATTTACTATATTCCACACTTGTTACTTCATATTTGTTACTTTATAATTGTTACTTTTGTCCTGATTAAATTATAATGTCCTTCTATCCCGATTTTTTGATAATTTTGTCCTTCTGGACAAAAATCTATTGAATTAATGATTAAAAATTTAAAAAGTTATTTTTGAAATTTATGTAGATAAAGAAATCATTGATGAGAGAAATAGAAATAAAATATATAGTAAATAAAATAATAATAAAAAAGGTAATAAAGTAGATAAAGTGAAATGTTGAGAGATGATTTAATATTTTTTTATTTATAGTTGAAAAAATGATTGATAAGAAAATCGTAAAAAATAATTAATGAAGTGATATAAAAAAGCTACGATCCAAACAAACACAAAACGGTCATTGATATTATGTTATCATCCAGAACAATATGTATCCGTCCGAATTGTGTGTTTTTTTTTTATGACGATTCTCAATTGTCGTAAATGTAATAAAGTAATGAAAATTATTATTGATGTAATGATTGCACCATGGTAAAAAGTGATTGAATGAGCAAGAAATTATATGTATGATGAGAAATATACGATAAATAATCTCTGAATTTTCTAAAATCACACGTAATGAGAACGAAACATTTTTAAATCATAACTACAGTGACCGTTATTTGGGAAGGGGATAGTAGTGTGCATGGAAGATAATCCTCGATTTTTTTTTTGTGAATTTAAGTGCAAGTACTTCATATATTACAGCTCCTAACTAACATTCAACGTAAATTTTATTATGGTCCAGGATAAGTATGATTTGATGGTCTTGGATTAATAGAGTATTTTATAAAGTGTTGTGACGATGACAAATCGAGTCACCTTAAAGGTTTGAGCCCTAATTTAATCTAGTGATGAACACACAAGAACCCTAATGCCAAAAAGATGAATGAGGAGGTGGATTTTATGTATGCGGCTGAGTCCAAGACTGTATCTTGGATTGCCTACGTATCCTGTTATGTTCCAGGAATCAAGCCTTACGTAGTTCCTGGATTGGGGTATTTATCATGACAATACTTGCCTAAACCCTAAGGTTAAGTCGGCTTATGTTATTGTCACCTTTACCCTTAAATGGGCCTTGACCCTTGCCCAAGCTATCGCTGTGGGTGGGCCTGGACAGCTGGTGTGGACCCTGTCCTCGAGTCGATACTTCCGACCTGCGGTGATCGACTCTAGACTCGTTATCCCACACTGCTAGCTGGTGTGGACTCTATCCTTATGGACTTGTCATCTCACACTGCTCGATGTCGATAGTCGATAGTCGTAACCTGGCTTTTATATGATGGCCTTGGCCTCGAGCCTGGGCATCGACGTGGATATACTGGAGTTATTTTATAATATGATGACCAACCGATAGACGACACGTGGAGGGAGTGAAACCCTGTATCGTCATAAGCCCCCCAGACTTGAAAGAGGCGACTTCCGTAGTCCGAGGTCGAGTCTGTCACATGAATCGTCTTCGAGTTGGGCTTCTTCTTTGGGCGGGAGAAAGCCCGCCTTTTCATAACCCTAACTGCCTAGCGTCCACGTGGAGCGGTTTCTAGCCCACGAAACGCTTCGAATCCCGCAAAAGACGCGTCACTGCCTTGATAACCGCGATTTTTGGTGGTTATAACCCCCATTATCCCCTGTCTTTTCAAATCATTTGCCATATCTTTTGCTTTCATATATAAAAGGAGGGAGGATAGACGCCGCTGCAACTTGCTTGCCATTTCTTATCATCATCCCCAAATCCAAAACACCAAGTAAGATTATTTCTTTTTTCAGTGTTCATCTTTCCTTTTGATTTATCTATGTCACGCAGTAGTAGTAGTGCCACAGAATCTGATAGAGGTAGTGATACACCCATTCATAGCCGCTCTCAGGCACCTGCTACTGCCGATCATCTTCTCCGGCAAGAGTCCGGCGAGCCTTCACTTCCCCTCCTCCTGTCCCTAACCAGCCCAAAAAACTAGTCACAAGGATGGATGGAAAGGGTGCTAAGGGATGTCTAAGCACACTTACTTCAGAGGATGTTGTCGAAATTTGCCGGAAATACAACATCACTAACCCTCCTTTTGAATCTCAACTCCCCTCCGGCAACCATATATTTGCCGACGAGCCCCCAGAAGGATTCTGTGCGATTTACGAGAATCAACTGGCGAGTGGATTGAGGTTTCCACTCTGTCCAGCCGTTCTGGCCATCATCCACCACTACGAGATTAGCGTCTCCCAACTCGCTCCGAACGGCGTCAGAACTCTAATGGGGTTTATAATCGCATGTCGAGTGGCGCAAGTCTGCTTCTCAGTGCCCGTATTCCGATTCTATTACAAGATGGTTGCCACACCTGACAAGTTGTGGTATTCCTTCCAGAGGAGAACAAATCGCCACGAGTTCATTACGAGGGGGCCTTCTTCTCATGGGGAGTGGAAGCCTCGATTTTTCTTTGTTCGTCATGGCCTTGATAACCCCTACATCGGTCAATGGAGGTCGAGAGAGGGGAAACAAGACAAGCTTGGGAGAGAACCGGCTTCACACGAGGCTCGACTCCTGAGTAACCATAATTTCGAGGTGTGTACTCGAGACTTGAGTCTCTTGTATCACCTGGCTCACTTAGAGGAAGCTGGGCCCATGCCCTATGTAGGCCTGAACGTTCCTGATCACGAGAATCGTAGGATGCTTTACTTATTTGCTTGTTTTTACATACTAGCTGTTCTTTGAGTCGATAACTTGTTGTTTGCTGATTAAAAACTAACTTGTCTTTTTCTTGTATTGCAGTGGGCAAATTCTCCAAAGTCACCAACCCTCAGCGCATCCCTGAGGCGACGGTCGTAGCCGCACCACCTCTCGAGGGTCGGGCCGCCACCGGCTTACCTATGGCTGAGACCAGCGTGCCTTCCTCTTCTCGAGGTGCGGGCGCTCCTCCACCCAGAACAAATCTTGCTGCCATTGAGTCGTCTGCCGGAGCTGGAACGACCGAGGTGCCCTCGACTACCGGCGAACTAACCGTCCGATTCGGATCTCTTCGAGATGAAGACGAGGATGAGCTGGTCGATTTAACCTCGAATGTCGAGGCTAATGTCGAGGAGCAAGTACCTCAAACCAAAAAGAGGCCGTCTGTCGCCGAGGTGGTAAAGGAGCAGCTCCGAGAGGCGAAGAGGAAGAAGGTTGCCGAGGCCACTGCCGAGTCAGGAATCGGTGTGGACTGGGTTTTTGACGATTATGCTGGAGTGGATGACAGAGACCTGTCTTATGTTCTGCGGAAACTGAATCGCCTCGTAAGTCGATCCTCCTTTTATATTTGCTTTCCTCGAGACGCGCGCCTTGTTTATTTATTTCTCATCCTTCTATTTTGTAGCATACTCTTGTTGGTCGGGAGGCTGCCCGACGGCTGGCCAAAACGGGGGAGTCGGCAAACGAGATCAAGAAGGAGAACGGCAGGCTACTCCAAGACAACATCACGAAAAACGCCGCACTCTCTGCTATGGAGAAGCAGTATAACGAGTTAAAGCAAAACTCGATCGCCGAGCTCGAGAAGATACAAGGTAGGTTGGTGGCTGCTGAAGCAAAGTTGGCCACTACCGAGAAGGAGCTGGACCGAGTGCGAGATGAAAGGCAAGATCAGGGTCGAGAGCTGCTCAAACTGGCTCAAGACTATGAGAAGCTGCAACAGTGTCAGAAAGCTGCAGATGAAGAAGCAAGGAAGGCTCGCCAGGATCGTGATGCGCTACAGGCTGAATTATATCGAGCGCAGGCGCAGGTCGAGGAGGCTAGGAACGAGGCCATCATGGAGTACCGCAAGTCATCCAATCTTGAAGATGATTTAGAAGTGATCATGCGGGCTTCGATGATGGGTGGATACACCCTGGCCGTAGATCAGATGAAGGAGGCTACCCCGAGCTTTGACATGTCGACTCTCCAGACGCCGATGTTCTACAATCCCGACTCGGAGAAACTGTACGATCAGTACTTCGAGGAGTTTCAGCGGGGAGAGTCCTTGGCCATAAAGTATGCTCCTCCCTCGTCTGCCCCTACTGCCAATCCGACCGCCGCCGATCCGACCCCTGGCACTACCGAGCCGACTCCAGAAGCCGACCCCTGATCTTGATGTTTTTATATCTTCTTTTGCTATTCAAACTCCTGATTTGTAATAACATTTATTTAACTTTGGCTGGTCTTTTCGACCTGGCCTTGTTTTTGTAATAGCTTTATTTTGACAATCGACTCGGGCTGGTCTTTCGACCTGGCCGTTTCCTTTATGCTTCAAATTTTTGTTTGACTTTGCAATTTGTTTCTTTATCTTCTCTCTTATTGCTTTGCTCGTCTTCTTGATGTCTTCTCGATACTCACTACTTGCTTTATTTGCTGTACTTGTTGTTCATGTTGTGTTGCCCCCCAAGTGTATTATGAACCCTTGGTTCTTATTGCACTTGAGATCGACTTGCTTGCCTTAGTTTTTTGCCCCTTAGGCTTATTTGACCTTAGGCTAAGCATTTTAATGTGAACTATCCCTGGTCTTAAGTCTTTTTTGCCATTTAGGCTCTTTCGACCATCGATTGGGACAGGTGGCCCGACTATGCGAACCGTCCTTTGTCCAGGCCTTTTTCGCCCCTCGGGCTTATTCGGCTTTCGACTGGGACAGGTGGCCCGACTATGCGAACCGTCCTTTGCTTTAGCCTTGTCTGCCTCTTGGGCTCGTTCGGCTCTTAGCTTGGACCTTTGGCCCGACCCTGCGAACCGTCTCTGTGCCTTTGCATTCGTCGCCCTTTAGGCTAACTTTGCCTTGGCTTTATCGAGATGTCCGACCTGCGGATTTCTCTACTCGTTTTCGATTGTTTTGCCTTTAACTTTTCTGTCGCATTGGACTTGTATTGTTTTGGCTATAAATCCTAACAAACATAGAAAGCATCTCGAAAAAATACAAATTTATTAGAATACTCATAAGATTGTCTCATGGACTTATTACAAGATTCAGAATCGAAAAGAAAGCAGGTTCATCAAAGTAAAGCTTATCTCAAATATAATACTTTCTCAGATTGTTGGCATGCCAATGTCGAGGAACAGTAGTTCCATCTGCCCGACCAAGTTGATAAGACCCTTTGGGGTGGACTTTCAGGATCTGATAAGGTCCTTCCCAATTCGGGGTTAACTTTCCGGCCGCCTCTTGTCGACTTGCTTCATTCTTCCTTAGAACCAGATCTCCAACCTTGAAGTATCGATGTCTGACCTTCGAGTTGTAATACTGAGAGATCTTCTGCTTATACCTTGCCATTCTGGCTGAGGCTATCTCTCTTCGTTCCTCGACACCGTCCCTTTCCTGTCGGAGTTCGGGATCGTTAGTCTCAATATTGTATGCCAGAACTCGAGGGGAGGGAACTCCGATCTCGGCGGGTATCACCGCTTCACAACCATATACCAAAGAAAAAGGAGTTTCCCCCGTTGATGAATTAGGAGCTGTCCTATACGACCATAGGATGCTCGGAAGTTGGACTGCCCAATCTCGACCTTCCGCCTCTAATCTCTTTTTCGGACCCAGCTTGATCTGTCGATTGGTTTGCTCGACTTGACCGTTTGCCTGTGGATGAGCTACCGAGGTGAATCGCTGGTCGATATGGTATTCATTGCACCATTCTCTGACTTTACGATCTTCGAATTGGGTACCGTTATCCGAGATCGAGCCTTAGGGATCCCATACCCGCATAAAATGTCGACCCACAAGAACTTTTTGATGGTTGCGGCTTTGATGTCGGGTATAGCCTTAGCTTCGACCCACTTCGTGAAGTAATCTACAGCAACGACCACATATTTAAGATTTCCCGGAGCTCGAGGTAGGGGTCCAACGATATCGACTCCCCACCGATCAAACGGCCATGCTGACGAGATGACATTCATGTCTTGCGCTTGTTGATGGGAGATATTATCATGAATCGACAAGTGTTGCATTTTTGGACAAGATTATTCGCATCTCGTTGCATCGACGGCCAAAAATATCCAGCTAACTTGCATTTTCGAGCTAACATTCGAGCTCCGCAGTGGTTTCCACATACTCCTCTGTGAATTTCTTCCAAGAGATATTCACCCTCGGTCTCAGATACACATCTTAACCATGGACTCACAAAAGATTTCCGATAGAGGATGTCGTCGAAAAACGCATATCGAGTGGATTGCAGTCGAACTTTTCTAGATTGTACCTTATCAGCTGGTAGTATTCCGTCTTTGAGATAAAGAGCGATCGAGTCCATCCACGTGGCCTGCTGAGTAATCGGCTGGGCCTGTGTCTCGATGTAACTCCTATCGGTCAAGAACTCGACTAGAACCTTCTTGCTTGACATGAAGTTTGAGGCCAACTTGGAGAGTGCATCGGCTCTCTTGTTCTGACTTCGGGGAACCTGCTCGAATCGAACCGTTCTGAATTTTGGTATGAGGCTCTGGACGACCGCTAAGTAGTTCTTCATAGTTTCTTCCTTAGCCTCATACTCCCCTTTCACATGGTTGACCACTAACTGCGAGACACTGTAAACCGACAAATCTTCGACACCCAGCTTCAAAGCGAGCTTTAAGCCGGTGATCATAGCCTCATACTCGGCCTCGTTGTTCGTTGCTTTGAAGTCGAATCGAAGGGCGTATGGGAATTCCTCGCCTTCGGGCTTACCGGAAGGAGCCCTGCTCCTGCCCCCTCCTTACTCGATGCTCCATCGACCTGAAGAGTCCATTTTTCCTCTGGGCTTTGCTTTTCTTGATCGAGTTGGACGGATATCCCTTCAGCTAAAAAATCCGCCAAGGCCTGTGCTTTTATCGCAGTTCGAGGGACGAACTCGATATCGTACTGGGCCATTTCAATCACCCATTTTGCCAATCGACCTGAGGTGTCGGGTTTTGCCAATATTTGCTTTAATGGTTGGTCGGTGACTACCACAATGGGATGAGCTTGAAAATAGGGCCTCGGTTTTCTCGAGGCGTGAACGAGACATAATGCTAACTTCTCGGCTGGCGAGTACGGACCTCGGGGCCATGCAAAGCCTTGCTGACAAAGTAGATTGGCACTTGGCCGTGTACCCCTTCTCGGACTAGGACCGCACTCACCGCCTCCTCGCATACTGCCAAATAAACTAACAACTTTTCCCCTTCTCGAGGAGAAGTGAGGGTAGGCAATTCTGACAAATAAGTCTTCAACTCTTCAAAGGCTGTCGACACTCATCATCCCAATGAAAAGGACTGGCCTTTCGGAGTATCTTGAAAAATGGTAGTGCACGCTGTGCTGATCTCGATAAAAACCTGTTGAGAGCGGCCATTCGACCCGTGAGCCTCTGTACCTCCTTGATATTTCGTGGTGCGGGCATATTCTTCAATGTGTCAATTTTATCCGGGTTTGCTCGAATCCCGTCCTTCGAAATCATGTAACCCAAGAACTTACCCGACCTGACTCCAAAAGTACACTTCTTCGGGTTTAGCCTCATCTGTGTTTCTCTCAACACTTGAAAACCTCTCGAGCATCGATTAGGTACTGTCTCATAGATCGACTCTTGATAAGCAAGTCGTCTACATAAACTTCCATACATCTACCTATTTGCCTTGCAAATATCTTATTGATTGCCCTCCGGTATGTTGCCCCAGCATTCTTTAATCCGAATGGCATGGTCACATAACAGAAGGTGCGAACTCTGTGATAAATGCAGTTTTTTCCGCATCTCGAGGGTCCATTAGAATCTGGTGGTACCCTTTATACGCATCTAAAAAACCAAAAACTTCAAAATCGATGGTTGAGTCTACTAACCTGTCGATCTTAGGCAACGGATATGAATCTTTTGGACATGCTTTGTTAAGATCTGTGAAGTCCACACACATGCGCCAACCGCCATCGGGCTTTTTGACTAATACCGGGTTAGCTAGCCACTCTGGGTAGAATACCTCTCTCACGATCTGGGCTGACAATAGCTTGCCGACTTCCAACTCTATAGCTTCAAGTCGATCGGACGCAAAATTCCTCTTCTTCTGTTTGACTGGCTTTTTAGCCTGGTCAATCTCAAGCTTATGAACAGCGATGTCGGTGGATAACCCTGGCATGTCGGTGGCTTTCCAGGCAAAGATGTCTCTGAACTCGATTAGAAGCTTAACCAGTAGCTGTTTTTCTTTTTCTGGGATCCAAATCCCGACTTGCACACACTGATCGTCCTCTCCTTCCCAGAGTCGGACGTTTTCGACTGCGTCACTGGAGACCCAACTCTTCTCCTCTTCTTCCTCTGGAATCAGTTCCTCGACTAAGACTTGTTGAACTGCCATCTTCCCATTCATGACTACAGAATTACAACTCCGAGCGACTTCAACATCTCCTTTTACTTCGTGGGAACCGTTCCTGGTAGGAAACTTCATGCTATTATGGAATGTGGAAATGATAGCCCGAAGGTCGAAGAGCGCTGGTCGTCCTAGAATAACATTATAGGCAGATGGAGCCTTGACCACCACATAATTTAACTCAAGTGTCCGTCCTTTCTCGCCGTCCCCAACTGTCGTGAGTAATTTTATCGAGCCCATGGGATGGACTGCTTGCCCTGTGAATCCAAACAGGGGAGACGCTATGGGGGCTAGGTCCTTCTCTTTCAACTTCATTGCTTGAAACGCCGAGTGATATATGATGTTCACTGCACTCCCATTATCGATACAGACTCTCGATACACGGGCTCGGCTAATAATCGCCTCAATAACTAACCCTTCGCTATGACTCCTCGACTTGGGGATATCATCTCGAGGGCCGTATCCGACTTCTGTCGTGAACCTGAGCTGTTTGCGCTCTCTCGAGCTACAAGCTGGCTCTTCGCTGGTCTGGTCTTTATCACTCTCACCAGGACCAAAGATTGTGTTGACATAGTTAACGGGTCGATTATCTTCATATCTATCTCGACCAAAATTCTCTCTGTTGTTTCCTTCTCGACCAGGGGATCGGTTCCTCTGAGGTGACCGATCCCTTCGTCTCTGGACATCTCGACCTCGGTTCCTGTCTTGATCGGAGTTTTTCCTCTTAAACTCTCCACGCCCTCTGGGACCATCATATCGAGATCTGTCAACAACTTCGTCTAGCTTTCCTTCCTGAATGTAGACATCAATATCTCTCTTCAGGTCGATACAATCCTCTGTTGTATGACCTATGTCTTCGTGAAAATCACAATATTTGTTTGCGTTCCTCTTTTCTCGAGGTTTTTTCAGTGGTGGCGGTTTCCTCGCCAAGTTTTTTGAAAGCATAATCGACAACACCTCTGATCGAGGTCGATTGAGCGGGATAAAGTCTTTATCACGTGAGGGTCCCTTCTTGCCCCCACGGTCTGAGGTGGATGTGTCGATACGGTCCCAAACCGATGGCTTACTCTCAACATCCTGCCTCTTGGACTGATTCCTGTTCGGGCCTCGGGTGTCCTTCTTGGATTCCATCCAGTCGGATTGGGTGTGCCTTCGCACTGCCTCTTCCCCTTCACAGAATCGATGTACCACGTTAACGCATTCGTCCATAGTATGGGGAACGTCTCTGCTCAACTTCATATACAACTTAGTATTACGCAGCCCCCCTACAAACGATGTGATCAGAAGTCGGTCATCTGCGTCCTTGACCTGCATGGCCTCGAGATTAAACCTCTTCAAGTATTCCATCACTGTTTCATCTTTTTGCTGCCTCACGTTCATGAGGTGCGTGGCACTCAGATGAAACTTCTTGTTGACTATAAACGCATCTCGGAACTTTCGAGCGAGCATGGCAAAACTGGAGATCGACCCTGGTCGTAGCTTCGTGAACCATTCTCTTGCTCGACCTACGAGTAGCGTCTCGAACGCCCGACAACGCATTGCGTCAGGTGCTCCATCCAACCTCATTTGAGATAGATACCTGTGAAGATGGTCCTCCGGGTCGGTGGTGCCATCATAAGGCTCTATTTTGGGTATCTTAAACCCCTTGGGTTTGGGAAAGCTCTCGATCTCCTTCGTGAAGGGAGACTTGAGCCACAACGACACCTGATTCTTCCCCAAAATTGCATTCAACTCCTCCCTGGCGCTGTCCTCATCCCCTCTCTGGTGTTTTTGGTGAATCTCACGTCTCTTCCTTTCCACTGAGCTAGATGATGCGCTTATTTCGTCCCCAGGAGTCCGTTTAGGCTTGTCCATCACGTCTTTCTGGCCGCCTTCCGCCATAGCTTCTTTCTGGGCGGCTTCTGCCTGCCTTCGTGCTGTAACTGCCTCAGCTATTATCCTGGACATTACCTCCAAATTTGCCCCTGCCAACTGATCTGCAAGTGCCCGATATTCTGGAGCAAGGGCTTGCTTTTCTGGTTGGTGGGTCTCCTGGACGAGATTCAAAACTGGATCTTTTTCCCCTTGTTGCTGCTGAGGATCGTGCTGAATAAGATCCAAGGCGGGATCTTCGTCTCCTTGCATATCAGGATCGATTGGCTCGTTCATCTGGGAGCTCTGATCGACTGCTTTGGATGTGGTTTTAGATGCAGTTTTCTTGGGAGGCATCGTGTTCTTGAGTTATTCGATCAATAGAAGGCCCTCCTTCTAGCGCCAATGACGATGACAAATCGAGTCACCTTAAAGGTTTGAGCCCTAATTTAATCTAGTGATGAACACACAAGAACCCTAATGCCAAAAAGATGAATGAGGAGGTGGATTTTATGTATGCGTTTGAGTCCAAGACTGTATCTTGGATTGCCTACGTATCCTGTTATGTTCCAGGAATCAAGCCTTACGTAGTTCCTGGATTGGGGTATTTATCATGACAATACTTGCCTAAACCCTAAGGTTAAGTCGGCTTATGTTATTGTCACCTTTACCCTTAAATGGGCCTTGACCCTTGCCCAAGCTATCGCTGTGGGTGGGCCTGGACAGCTGGTGTGGACCCTGTCCTTGAGTCGATACGTCCGACCTGCGGTGATCGACTCTAGACTCGTTATCCCACACTGCTAGCTGGTGTGGACTCTATCCTTATGGACTTGTCATCTCACACTGCTCGATGTCGATAGTCGATAGTCGTAACCTGGCTTTTATATGATGGCCTTGGCCTCGAGCCTGGGCATCGACGTGGATATACTGGAGTTATTTTATAATATGATGACCAACCGATAGACGACACGTGGAGGGAGTGAAACCCTGTATCGTCATGCTGAATCCCTTGTTTATAGATAAATTTTACATCATTATCTCTGTTTTAAAAAGTGGCATTGGTGGAACATGTATGACATGGCATACCTGGACCAATGTCTTGTCATTTTACACATGTGTAATTGGTTTTTTTAATTTTATTTTATGGACACGTGGGTATGGTTGTTTTACGTGAAAATATGCACTTTGGTCGAGCAAGTAGCATCAAGTGGCAAAAACCGATCACCATCATTAATCGCCGGATACAATTTGAGATCGTATTCTGTGGATATTAAGAGAGGGTGGTGGATCTTCATCGATGAGGTGTTTAATGTGTTTTAATCGTAAAGCATGTATATTTTGTGTTTTCCATATCTATCTACGCAAGGTAAACTTATTTTATGATTTATATATCGAATGAGAAATCATTATATGCCTGAAGTAATTGTGAAACCCTGAATTTTCATGTAAAGATCTTTCTTTAATTTCTTCTTGTTTTTATGAGTGTTCTGCAGGATGGAATGCGAATTTCGAAGCGGTTAAGCATCCAGATGCGGTTTCGTTTCCATAAACGTAATCTTAAGGTAAAAATCTTGATATTATTTTTTTAGTTTTCATAATCAATTCAGGTTAGAGTTTTTGCTTTTTCGCACACTAGTTGTTGGGTTGCAATTTCTTTTCATAGGATATGTGGTTTGCCGTAGTCTTGGTAAATTCAACATACAACAGTTTTTCGTCTCTTGACCGTACAGTTCAAAGGTAAAGGTTCGGTCTTTACTGTATTTCTCTACCATTCTTGGTTAGGGTTTCATGGCAATCCAGTTTTGTAATTAAAGTACTAATGTCCAGTCGTGTTTCCTTACGTTGGACATGTGTAGAACTGTAGATTGAGGAATAGTTGTCGTGTTCATTGTATATCCGTTGGATTAAAAGGTTAGGAAGGTTTTCTTACCAAAATGTTCCGTATGTATTTTAAGAGATCGTGTTTAATTGGTTTTAGGTACAACTTGCACGTATTTGTCTGTCTGTGAGTCTGTAGGCATATGCCGGTAATTGTGGAGCAGAAAACGAGCTCAAAGCCTTGGTCAGGTCGCCTCCACAACCCTGTTTGTCGTAGTCACGACGTGGTACGTTGTTGCTTCTGGGTCGAATTTATGTCTGTAAATAATATGATTGTATGTATAAGCCTATTTTGAAGTATTTTGATTTCTGCAACTGACGATGACAAATTATGTCACCTTAATGATTCGAGCCCTAATTTAATCTAGTGATGAACACACAAGAACCCTAATGCCAAAAAGAGGAATGAGGGGGTGGATTTTTGTGTATGCGGCTGAGTCCAAGACTGTATCTTGGATTGCCTACGTATCATGTTCGGTTCCAGGAATCAAGCCTTACGTAGTTCCTGGAATGGGGTATTTATAATGACAATACTTGCCTAAACCCTAAGGTTAAGTCGGCTTGTATTATTGTCACCTTTACCCTTAAATGGGCCTTGACCCTTGCCCAAGCTATTGCTATTAATGGCCTTAGTAAGCTGATGCGGACTCTATCCTTGATGTCGATATACCGACCTGCGGTTATCGACTCTGGGGATCACTGTCCTACATTGCTAGCTGGTGCGGACTGAACGTCCTACACTGCTCGATAGTCGATAGTCGATCGTCGTAGCCTGGCATTCATGAGATGGCTCTTGCCTCCAGCCTGGGCATCGTCATGGATATACTGGAGTTATTTTATAATGTGATGACTAACCGATAGACGACACGTGGAGGGAGTGAAACCCTGTATCGTCATAAGCCCCCCAGACTTGAGAGAGGCGACTTCCGTTGTCCGAGGTCGGGTCTGTCATTTGAATCGTCTTCGAGTTGGGTGTTTCTTTGGGCGGGAGAAAGCCCGCCTTTTCATAACCCTAACTGCCTAGCATCCACGTGGAGCGGTTTCTAGCCCACGAAACGCTTCGAATCCCGCAAAAGACGCGTCATTGCCTTGATAACCGCGATTTCCAGGGGTTATAACCCCCATAACTCACGTCTCTTCAAATCATTTGCAAACTTTTTGCCCTCATATATAAAAGGAGAGAGGTTAGACGCTGCTGCCAACTTGCTTGCTACCTATTATCACAATCTCCAAATCTTCAAACGCAAAAAGTAAGCTTATTTTTCCTGTGTTGTTCATCTTTTCTGTGATTTTGTTCATGTCTAGTAGTAGCGCAACTGAATCAGATAGGGGTAGTGATACACCCATTCGTAGCCAATCTCCTGCACCTGTCATCTCCGATCTTCTTCTCCGGGGAGACTCCGGTGAGCCTGTAACTTCCCCTCCTCCTGTCCCTAACCAGCCTAAAAAGCTAGTAACTAGGATGGATGGAAAGGGTGCAAAAGGGTGTCTTAGCACACTTACTCCAGAGGATATTGTTGAAATCTGTGGGAAATATAGCATAATTCATCCTCCGTTTGAATCCCGACTCCCATCAGGCCTGCATCGATTCGCGGATGAGCCCCCAGAGGGGTTTTGCACTGTTTACGAAAATCAACTGGCAAACGGACTAAGGTTTCCACTCTGTCCAGCTGTTCTGGCCGTCCTTCATCATTATGAGATAAGCGTGTCTCAACTCGCCCCGAATGGCGTCAGAACTCTGATGGGGTTCATCATAGCGTGTCGAGTGGCGCAAGTCTGTTTCTCCGTGCCCGTGTTCCGATTTTATTACAAGATGGTTGCCACACCTGACAAGTTGTGGTATTCCTTCCAGAGGAGGGCAAATCGCCACGAGTTCATTACGAGAGGGCCTTTTTCTCATGGGGAGTGGAAGCCTCGATTTTTCTTTGTCCGTCATGGCCTTGATAACCCCTACATCGGTCAGTGGAGGTCGAGAGAGGGGAAACAAGACAAGCTTGGGAGGGAACCGGCTCCCCACGAGGCTCGACTCCTGAGTGGGCATAATTTCGAGGTGTGTACTCGAGACTTGAGTCTCTTGTATCACCTGGCTCACTTAGAGGAAGCTGGGCCCATGCCCTATGTAGGCCTGAACGTTCCTGATCACGAGAATCGTAGGATGTTTACTTATTTGCTTGCTTTTACACACTAGTAGTTCTTTAAGTCGATAACTTGTTGTCTGTCGATTCAAACTAACTTGTCTTTTTCTTGTATTGCAGTGGGCAAATTCTCCAAGGTCACCAACCCTCAGCGCATTCCTGAGGCGACGGTCGTAGCTGCACCACCTCTCGAGGGTCAGGCCGCTGCCGACTTGCCAATGGCTGAGATCAGCATGCCTTCCTCTTCTCGAGAGGGGGCCGTCCATCCACCAAGGAAAAGCCCTGCTGCAATCGAGTCGTCTGCCGCGGCTGGAACGACTGAGGTGCCATCGACTACCGGCGAGCTAACCGTCCGATTTGATCTCTTCGGGACGAAGACGAGGAGGAGTTCGTCGATTTAACCTCGAATATCGAGGCTAATGTCGAGGTGCCGGCGGCGCGTACAAAGAAGAGACCAACCGTTGCTGAGGTAGTGAAGGAGCAACTTCGAGAGGCGAAGAGGAAGAAGGTTGCTGAGACCTCTACCGAGTCTGGAATCGGCGTGGACTGGGTCTTCGACGATTACGCCGGCGTGGAAGATAAAGACTTGTCTTACGTATTGCGGAAGCTGAATCGCCTCGTAAGTCGATCTTTTTTTTCTATATTAGCTTCTCTCGAGGCCTACGCCTTGTCCATTTTTTGATATACTCTTTATGTTTTGTAGAATACCCTTGTTGGTCGGGAGGCTGCCCGACGGCTGGCCAAAACAAGCGAGTCGGCGGATGAAATCAAGAAGGAGAATAGCAGACTGCTCCAAGACATTGTCGTCAAAGGTGCTGCACTCTCCGCCGCAGAGAAACAATACGAAAAGTTGAAGCGCGAGTCGGTCGTTGAGCTCGAGAAGCTGCAAGGTAAGTTGGAGGCTGCTGAAGCAAAGCTGGCCACTACCGAGAAGGAGCTAGACCGACTGCGAGATGAAAGGCAAGATCAGGGTCGAGAGCTGCTCAAGCTGGCTCAAGATTATGAGAAGCTGCAGCAGTGTCAGAAGGCTGCAGATGAAGAAGCTAGGAAGGCTCGTCAAGATCGAGATGCGCTGCAGGCTGAACTGTATCGAGCGCTTGCGCAGGTCGAGGAAGCTAAGACTGAGCCATCATGGAGTATCGCAAGTCATCCAACCTTGAAGATGATTTAGAAGTGATCATGCGGGCTTCGATGATGGGTGGATATACCCTGGCTGTGGATCAGATGAAGGAGGTCGTTCCGAGCTTCGACATGTCGACTCTCCAGACGCCCATGTTCTACAATCCCGACTCGGAGAAGCTGTATGATCAGTACTTCGAGGAGTTTCAGCGGGGAGAGTCCTTGGCTATAAAGTATGCTCCTCCCTCGTCTGCCCCTACTGCCACTCCGACCGCCACCGATCCGACCCCTGACACAACTGAGCCGACTCCGGAAGCCGACCCCTGATCTTGATGTTTTTATATCTTCTTTTGCTATTCAAACTTCTAATTTGTAATAACATTTATTTTAACTTTGGCTAGTCTTTTCGACCTGGCCTTGTCGTGTAATTAACTTTATTTTGAATTTGACTTGATTTTGCTATCTTTCTTGTTTCATAGTCTTTTGCTTGTCGAGCTCCTGGCTCTGTTCTGCTCGCTACTCGCTATTCGCTTTATTTGTTGTACTTGTTGTTCTTGTTGTTAATACTATGCTGCTCCCCAAGTGGATTATGAACCCTTGGTTCTTATTGCACTTGAGATCGACTTGCTTGCCTTAGTCTTTTGCCCATTAGACTTATTGGACCTTTAGGCTGAGCATTTTAGTGTAAACTGTCCCTGGTCTTTGGTCTTTTTCGCTACTCGAGCTCTTTCGACCATCGGCTGGGACAGGTGGCCCGACTATGCGAACCATCCTTCGTCTAGGCCTTTTTCGCCCTCTGAGCTCGTTTGGCTTTCGACTTGGACTGGTGGCCCGACTATGCGAACCGTCCTTTGCTTAAGCCTTGTTTGCCTTTTAAGCTCGTTCGGCTTTTAGCTTGGACCTTTGGCCCGACCATGCGAACCGTCTTTATGCCTTTGCATTCGTCGCCCATTAGGCTAACTTTGCTTTGGCTTGTCTAGATTTCCGACCTGCGGATTTCTCTATTCGTCGTTGATTATTTTGCCTTTAACTTTTCTGTCACATTGGACTTGTATCGTTTCGGCTATAAATCATAACAAACACAAAAACATCTCGAGAAAGCATACTTTTATTAGAATATCATAGATTGTCACATGGACTTATTACAAGATTTAACATTAAAAGTAAGTAAAAGTTCATAAAAGCTTATCTCAGACATAATACTTCCTCAGATTGTTGGCATGCCAATGTCGAGGAACAGTAGTCCCATCTGCCCGACCAAGTTGGTAAGACCCTTTGGGGTGGACCTTCAGGATCTGATAAGGTCCTTCCCAATTCGGGGTTAACTTTCCGACCGCCTCTTGTCGACTTGCTTCATTCTTCCTTAGGACCAGATCTCCAACCTTGAAGTATCGATGTCTGACCCTCGAGTTGTAGTACTGAGAGATCTTCTGCTTATACCTCGCCATTCTGGCTGAGGCTATCTCTCTTCGTTCCTCGACACTGTCCCTTTCCTGTCGGAGTTCGGGATCATTAGTCTCAACATTGTATGCCAGAACTCGAGGGGATGGAACTCCGATCTCGGCGGGTATCACCGCTTCACAACCATACACTAAAGAGAAAGGAGTTTCCCCTGTTGATGAATTAGGAGCTGTCCTATACGACCATAGGATGCTCGGAAGTTGAACTGCCCAATCTCGACCCTCTGCCTCTAGTCTCTTTTTTAGGCCCAGCTTGATCTGTCGATTAGTTTGCTCGACTTGACCGTTTGCTTGTGGATGAGCAACCGAGGTGAATCGCTGGTCGATATGGTATTCACTACACCATTCTTTAACTTTACGATCTTCGAACTGGGTGCCGTTATCCGAGATCGAGCCTTCGGAATTCCATATCTGCACAAAATGTCGACCCACAAGAATTTTTTGATGGTTGCAGCTTTGATGTCCGGTATAGCCTTAGCTTCGACCCACTTTGTGAAATAATCCACAGCAACAACCACATATTTGAGATTTCCCGGAGCTCGAGGTAGGGGTCCCACGATATCGACTCCCCACTGATCAAATGGCCATGCTGACGAGATGACATTCATGTCTTGCGCTTGTTGGTGGGAGATATTATCATGAATCTGACAAGTGTTGCATTTTTGGACAAGATTGTTCGCGTCTCGTTGCATCGACGGCCAAAAATACCCAGCTAACTTGCATTTTCGAGCTAACATTCTTGCTCCACAGTGATTTCCACACGGTCCTCTATGAATTTCCTCCAAGAGATATTCGCCTTCATTTTCAGAGACACATCTTAACCATGGATTTACAAAGGATTTCCGATAAAGGATGTCGTCGAAGAACGCATATCGAGTGGACTGAAGTCGAACTTTCCTGGCTTGCACTTTATCAGCTGGTAGTATTCCGTCATTTAGATAAAGGGCGATCGAGTCCATCCATGTGGCCTGCTGAGTAATCGGCTGGGCCTCTGTCTCGATGTAACTCCTATCGGTCAGTAACTCGACTAGAACCTTCTTACTTGACATGAAGTTTGAGGCCAACTTCGAGAGCGCATCGGCTCTCTTGTTCTGACTTCGGGGAACCTGCTCGAATTGAACCGTTTTGAATTTTGGTATGAGGCTTTGGACAACTGCTAAGTAATTCTTCATGGTTTCTTCCTTAGCCTCATACTCCCCTTTAACATGATTGACCACTAGCTGTGAGTCGCTGTAAACTGACAAATCTTCGACACCCAGCTTCAAAGCGAGCTTTAAACCAGTAATCATAGCCTCATATTCGGCTTCGTTGTTCGTTGCTTTGAAGTCGAAACGAAGGGCGTAAGGGAATTCCTCGCCTTTCGGGCTTACCAGTAGGAGCCCTGCTCCTACCCCCTCCTTGCTCGATGCTCCATCGACTTGAAGAGTCCATTTTTCCTCCGGGCTTTGCTTTTCTTGATCGAGTTGGACGGAGATCCCTTTGGCTAAAAAATCCGCCAAGGCCTGTGCTTTTATCGCAGTTCGAGGGACGAACTCGATATCGTACTGGGCCATTTCAATCACCCACTTTGCCAATCGACCTGAAGTGTCGGGTTTTGCCAATATTTGCTTTAGTGGTTGGTCAGTGACTACCACAATGGGATGAGCTTGAAAATAGGGCCTCAACTTTCTCGAGGCGTGAACGAGACATAATGCTAACTTCTCGGCTGGCGAGTATCGGACCTCGGGGCCATGTAAAGCCTTGCTGACAAAGTAGATTGGCACTTGGCTGTGTACCCCTTCTCGGACTAGGACCGCACTCACTGCCTCCTCGCATACTGCCAAATAAATTAACAACTTTTCCCCTTCTCGAGGAGAAGTGAGGGTAGGCAATTCTGACAAATAAGTCTTCAACTCTTCAAAGGCTGTCTGACACTCATCATCCCAATGAAAAGGACTGGCCTTTCGGAGTATCTTGAAAAATGGTAAGGCACGCTGTGCTGATCTCGATAAAAACCTGTTGAGAGCGGCCATTCGACCCGTGAGTCTCTGTACTTCCTTGATATTTCGTGGTGCGGGCATATTCTTCAATGTGTCAATTTTATCTGGGTTTGCTCGAATGCCATCCTTCGAAATCATATAACCCAAGAACTTACCCGACCTAACTCCAAAAGTACACTTCTTCGGGTTTAATCTCATCTGCGTTTCTCTCAACACTTCGAAAACCTCTCGAGCATCGACTAGGTATTGGCTCATAGATCGACTCTTGATAAGCAAGTCGTCTACATAAACTTCCATACATCTACCAATTTGCCTTGCAAATATCTTATTGACTGCCCTCTGGTATGTTGCCCCAGCATTCTTTAATCCGAATGGCATGGTCACATAACAGAAGGTGCCGAATTCTGTGATAAATGCAGTTTTCTCCGCGTCTCGAGGGTCCATTAGAATCTGGTGGTATCCTTTATACGCATCTAAAAAACCAAAAACTTCAAAATCGATGGTCGAGTCTACTAACCTGTCGATTTTAGGCAACGGATATGAATCTTTTGGACATGCTTTGTTTAGATCTGTGAAGTCCACGCACATGCGCCAACTGCCATCGGGCTTCTTGACTAATACTGGGTTAGCTAGCCACTCTGGGTAGAATACCTCTCTCACGATCTGGGCCGCCAATAGCTTGCCGACTTCCAACTCTATAGCTTCAAGTCGATCGGACGCAAAATTCCTCTTCTTCTGTTTGACTGGCTTTTTAGCCTGGTCAATCTCAAGCTTATGAACCGCGATGTCGGTAGATAACCCCGGCATGTCGGTGGCTTTCCAGGCAAAGATGTCTCTGAACTCGATTAGAAGCTTAACCAGTAGCTGTTTTTCTTTCTCTGGGATCCAAATCCCGACTTGTACGCATTGATCGTCCTCTCCTTCCTAGAGTTGGACGTTTTCAACTGCATCACTGGAGACCCAACTCTTCTCCTCTTCTTCCTCTGGAATCAGTTCCTCGACTAAAACTTGTTGAACCGCCATCTTCCCATTCATGACCACAGAGTTACAACTCCGAGCGACTTCAACGTCTCCTTTTACCTCGTGGGAACCGTTCCTAGTGGGAAACTTCATGCTATTATGGAATGTCGAAATTATAGCCCGAAGGTCGAAGAGCGCAGGTCGTCCTAGGATAACATTGTACGCAAAGGGAGCTTTGACTACCACATAGCTTAATTCAAGTGTCCTTCCTTTCTCGCCATCACCAACTGTCGTGAGTAACCTTATCGAGCCCATGGGATGGACTGCTTGCCCCGTGAATCCGAACAGGGGAGATGCTATGGGGGCTAGATCCTTCTCTTTCAACTTCATCGCTTGGAACGCCGAGTGATATATGATGTTCACTGCACTCCCGTTATCGATACAGACTCTCGATACACGGGCTCGGCTAATAACTGCTTCAATAACTAACCCTTCGCTATGACTCCTCGACTTGGGGATATCATCTCGAGGGCCGTATCCGACTTCTGTCGTGAACCTGAGCTGTTTGCGCTCTCTCGAGCTACAAGCTGGCTCCTCGCTGGTCTGGTCTTTATCACTCTCACCAGGACCAAAGATTGTGTTGACATAATTAACTGGCCGATTATCTTCATACCTATCTTGACCCAAATTTTCTCTGTTATTTCCTTCTCGACCTGGGGATCGATTCCTCTGAGGTGACCGACCCCTTCGTCTCTGGACATCTCGACCTCGATTCCTGTCTTGATCGGAGTTTTTCCTCTTGAATTCTCCACGCCCCCTGGGCCCATCATATCGAGATCTGTCAACAACTTCGTCTAGCTTTCCTTCCTGAATGCAAACGTCGATATCTCTCTTCAGGTCGATACAGTCCTCTGTCGTATGACCTATGTCTTCGTGAAAATCACAATATTTGCTTGCGTTCCTCCTCTCTCGAGGTTTTTTCAACGGTGGTGGTTTCCTCGCCAAGTTTTTTGAAAGCATAATCGACAACACCTCTGATCGAGGTCGATTGAGCGGGATAAAGTCCTTATCACGTGAGGGTCCCTTCTTGCCCCCACGGTCTGAGGTGGATGTGTCGATACGGTCCCAGACTGACGGCTTACTCTCGACATCCTGCCTCTTGGACTGATTCCTGTTCGGGCCTCGGGTGTCCTTCTTGGATTCCATCCAGTCGGATTGGGTGTGCCTTCGCACTGCCTCTTCCCCTTGACAGAATCGATGCACCACGTTGACGCATTCGTCCATAGTATGGGGAACGTCTCTGCTCAACTTCATATATAACTTAGTATTACGCAGCCCCCCTACAAACGATGTGATCAGAAGTCGGTCATCTGCGTCCTTGACCTGCATGGCCTCGAGATTAAACCTCTTCAAGTATTCCATCACTGTTTCATCTTTTTGCTGCCTCACGTTCATGAGGTGCGTGGCGCTCAGATGAAATTTCTTGTTGACTATAAACGCATCTCGGAACTTTCGAGCGAGCATGGCAAAACTGGAGATCGACCCTGGTTGTAGCTTCGTGAACCATTCTCTTGCTCGACCTACGAGTAGCGTCTCGAACGCCCGACAGCGCATTGCATCGGGGGCCCCATCCAACCTCATTTGAGACAGATACCTGTGGAGATGGTCCTCCGGGTCGGTGGTGCCATCATAAGGTTCTATCTTTGGTATCTTAAACCCCTTGGGTTTAGGAAAGCTCTCGATCTCCTTCGTGAAGGGAGATTCGAGCCACAACGATACCTGATTCTTTCCCAAAATTGCATTCAGCTCTTCCCTGGCGCTGTCATCATCCCCTCTCTGGTGTTTTTGGTGAATCTCACGTCTCTTCCTTTCCACCGAGCTAGATGATGCGCTTATTTCTTCCCAGGGGTCTGTTTAGGTTTGTCCGCAGCTTCTTTCTGACCGCCTTCCGCCATAGCTTCTTTCTGGGCGGCGTCTGCTTTTCTTCGCGCCGTAATCGCCTCGGCGATTATCCTGGACATTACCTCCAAGTCTGCCCCTGCCAACCGATCTGCAAGCGTCCGATATTCTGGAGCAAGAGCTTGCTTTTCTGGTTGGTGGGTTTCCTGGACAGGGTTTAAAGCTTGATCCTTTTCCCCTTGTTTTTGCTGAGGATCGTGCTGAACAAGATCCAAGACTGGATCTTCTTCTCCTTGCAAATCAGGATCGGTTGGTTCGTTCATCTGGGAGCTTTGATCGACTGCTTTGGATGTGGTTTTAGATGCAGTTTTCTTGGGAGGCATCGTGTTCTTGAGTTATTCGATCAATAGAAGGCCCTCCTTCTAGCGCCAATGACGATGACAAATTATGTCACCTTAATGATTTGAGCCCTAATTTAATCTAGTGATGAACACACAAGAACCCTAATGCCAAAAAGAGGAATGAGGGGGTGGATTTTTGTGTATGCGGCTGAGTCCAAGACTGTATCTTGGATTGCCTACGTATCCTGTTCGGTTCCAGGAATCAAGCCTTACGTAGTTCCTGGAATGGGGTATTTATAATGACAATACTTGCCTAAACCCTAAGGTTAAGTCGGCTTGTATTATTGTCACCTTTACCCTTAAATGGGCCTTGACCCTTGCCCAGGCTATTGCTATTAATGGGCTTAGTAAGCTGATGCGGACTCTATCCTTGATGTCGATATACCGACCTGCGGTTATCGACTCTGGGGATCACTGTCCTACATTGCTAGCTGGTGCGGACTGAACGTCCTACACTGCTCGATAGTCGATAGTCGATCGTCGTAGCCTGGCATTCATGAGATGGCTCTTGCCTCCAGCCTGGGCATCGTCATGGATATACTGGAGTTATTTTATAATGTGATGACCAACCGATAAACGACACGTGGAGGGAGTGAAACCCTGTATCGTCAGCAACTATCGATACAATTTTCTGCAAAGTTTGTGAAAGCATGTAAAGTAGGTGGAGATTAGGTTTGGGAGTTTGGTGTTTTTATGGTTTGTCTTTTATGTGCTATTTAGAAAAATGTTAACAATGCACCTTATATATGTGCATATTATGTGTTCAGTGCAAGACAATTATTCATGTTTATGTACTAGATAAGAAACGTGATGTACTTTATCGAGTACCATGATCTAACCATATTGTTAACGCGATGTATTGTCGAGCACGTGATATTACGTACGTATGTGTCACGTTGAATGTGTATCTAGTCATATTATCCAAGTTGCACTACGGCCTCCATAGCGGATTTTCACCGTGGGGTTGTATCCATGAATATTCCGTTTAACCTTCATATGTTGTGTACACCATTGGTGTTATTCCTAGGATGAGCAATATATGTGTGTATGTAAACTTTGTTCTGTATATAAAACAACATGCAAGTAAAAGTAACTGTAACATGAATAAGTGGGATGCATGAAAGGTTAAGTAAGAAATATGAACAAGTAAGTTGTTGTTTTTGATCTACTGAGTTCACTAGCTGATCCGAAAACCGAGTTTGACAAGGTATCAGGTCCACTGATGGAAGGGGGGTCGGGCGGAGCTTAGGGTTTTCAATTTTTTATTTTTGTTTTTGAAACACATCTTCGATTTATACTACCTTTCCTCCCAAAACAACTTTCATTCTAGCACTTTGCACACACGTTGCGGAAAACCACAACAAAAAAAAATTATCAACTCTCATTTAAAGTTTACAAATCTTTTTTACGTTCATCTTTTAATTTTTTAACAACTCTTTTTCCCTTTCTTTTTAACAACTCAGTTTTTCCTTTCCTCTTAACTAGAGATCAGTAAATAAGAGTTGTTTCGGTAAAAAAATATTTCTTAAAATAATATAATGACAATTTTTTTTTTAAAAAACGAGTTATTTTATTCAATCAATCGTGGGATCATTCCT
>CM044897.1:126098148-126158428 GCA_024500145.1 Gentiana dahurica var. dahurica
TTTATGTAATGCACCGGATTCAACTGAAACTGAAGTAAAACAAAACTGAAACTATTAAGATCAATCAATCAGAGGAAACTATATAGCATGAGAAATGCAATCAAGAAAAAAGAGTAGTGAGAACAATTAATTTGTATACAAGAATCAATAGTAAGGTGGTAGAGGCATACATGAACATTGTATGTATCGAGAATATTGACAATTCATGGTTCTTGTTTTACTGTCTTCAGTAGAGCCGAGAGGGGCACACCGGATTCTCTGAAACTTGCATTTTTTTTTATTCTCTGCATACAAACTGTGATATCCCACATCGGTAAATTAAGTGAATGTTCACCCCCATATAAGTGTGAGACATAAAGGGGTCTTGTCAACTCAGGTTAGCCCTTTTAGACCAAGCGAGGACGGCGGTCTAAGCAGTTGACCGGACATTTATGACTCATTTAGCGCTACAGGCCCGGGGTCTGGGGGCGTTACACAAACATCCATAAAGAATGAAATACAAAGCAAATTGCTAAAACGAAAAGCCAGGAGGATCGGAGCAAGTGCACCTCATCTCTTTGATTTGATTGATGATTAAAGGACCGGACATTTATGACTCATTTAGCGCTACAGGCCCGGGGTCTGGGGGCGTTACACAAACATCCATAAAGAATGAAATACAAAGCAAATTGCTAAAACGAAAAGCCAGGAGGATCGGAGCAAGTGCACCTCATCTCTTTGATTTGATTAAAGGAAAGCACGAGCACGATACTGGCGTTTCGCACATGCTTTTATGCCAAGTATCCTAGCTCATGCAAAATAATTGTTCCAAATTGAAAGAATAACACCACTAAATATCCACAAGCCAGAAACCGCCACCTCTCAATTGGCCTAAAGGGACAGTAGAAATCCCTCTGCATTATCCACTGCCACTGCTAAGCTCACTTGCAAAAAGAATCCTGTAAATTTTGTCTAACTAAACTAAATACAAAAAACAATTTAGCCACAACAGTATATATCCCAATACAATCTCGTACATCATTCATCAATGTGAGACCCATCCATATATATATATATATATATATATAGATCAATACGAGACCTACAACAAGAGTGCTAGCTGTGGCACAATGTACGTATTGCCTCTATCATCTATAATTCAAATAAAGAGGCATCACGCATATGAGCAGGAATTCGGTCAATCGATCTGCAAATTAGCCACACACACACACAAATAATCCCACCTTACACTTAACTTCTTTCATTTGTAGTTAACCTGAAAAAACCCATTCTCTGGCACACAAAAACTCCACTTTATCCATTTCTTTTCTTTTTTTTTTCAGAAAACAACTGAGCTTCTTTCTGGTGTAAGAAATTTCAACCTTCAAGACAAATCGACCTACACTGTAATTATCTCTTCAGTTAAAAGTAAGCATAACCCTTTTCTCAAACACTAATCACAGCACAATCCAATACGTGAAACACCCCCAACCACCACCCCAAGTAGCTTCATTGCATCAATAAGAGAAAAATGAGGGCACCACCCTTAATTGAAAGAGAAAAAAAAAAAACTGATGGTCCAGACGGAAGGATCCACCTGGTATTTAGTGGGGGAGAAGACACCATCTCGTAATCCTTCCACTGCAAAGAGACCACCACCCCAAGTAGCTTCATTGCATCAATAAGAGAAAAATGAGGGCACCACCCTTAATTGAAAGAGAAAAAAAAAATAAGAGAAAAAAAAACTGATGGTCCAGACGGAAGGATCCACCTGGTATCCACTGCAAAGAGACCACCACCCCAAGTAGCTTCATTGCATCAATAAGAGAAAAATGAGGGCACCACCCTTAATTGAAAGAGAAAAAAAAAATAAGAGAAAAAAAAACTGATGGTCCAGACGGAAGGATCCACCTGGTATTTAGTGGGGGAGAAGACACCATCTCGTAATCCTTCCACTCACTGATGGTCCAGACGGAAGGATCCACCTGGTATTTAGTGGGGGAGAAGACACCATCTCGTAATCCTTCCACTGCAAAGAGACCACCACCCCAAGTAGCTTCATTGCATCAATAAGAGAAAAATGAGGGCACCACCCTTAATTGAAAGAGAAAAAAATAAGAGAAAAAAACTGATGGTCCAGACGGAAGGATCCACCTGGTATCCACTGCAAAGAGACCACCACCCCAAGTAGCTTCATTGCATCAATAAGAGAAAATGAGGGCACCACCCTTAATTGAAAGAGAAAAAAATAAGAGAAAAAAACTGATGGTCCAGACGGAAGGATCCACCTGGTATTTAGTGGGGGAGAAGACACCATCTCGTAATCCTTCCACTGCAAAGAGACCACCACCCCAAGTAGCTTCATTGCATCAATAAGAGAAAAATGAGGGCACCACCCTTAATTGAAAGAGAAAAAAAAAATAAGAGAAAAAAAAACTGATGGTCCAGACGGAAGGATCCACCTGGTATCCACTGCAAAGAGACCACCACCCCAAGTAGCTTCATTGCATCAATAAGAGAAAAATGAGGGCACCACCCTTAATTGAAAGAGAAAAAAAAAAATAAGAGAAAAAAAAACTGATGGTCCAGACGGAAGGATCCACCTGGTATTTAGTGGGGGAGAAGACACCATCTCGTAATCCTTCCACTGCAAAGAGGAGGAGGTGGACGCTGCTCTGTGAAGCCAGCCTAACGCGGTCTCCTCCGGTCTAAAGACGGCCCAGCCACAAGCCTTCGCCTGAGCCAGGAAGTCCGACTCCATGCTTGGAGAGGGCAAGCCGGTAGCCGCCGCCTCCGCCCTACCAGTTGGGTAAGTCCAATGTTCGGATCAGCTTAATGCCCCCACTCGGGTTACAGGCTGACGCTACTCAGCTCGGCGATATTGCACTCCAATCGAGGTGACTATGAGGAAGTACAGCGTTCTCGTGGTTCTCGATGTGGAAGTACGGACAGTCTTCTTTTTTTTTTTTTTTTTAGGGTAGTACGGACAGTCTTATTAGACTAAAAATCTCGTTTTTCCACGTATTTTGCAGTTTGATGATTAATACGGAGTAACTCATTTGTTAGAATTATTGTTTTATTTGCATTCTAATTTGATGTTACAGTAACGGGTAAATATATTGACCCCTCATTTCCATGTTTTCATGACGTGGTTAATTTCCTCTTGAGAAAAGAAATCGTAGCCGTTTATGGACAAAATTTGTGGAATAAACATGTTGGCTTTGTTTGATTTTGTTATCGAGCTAAATTGGTTTAATGTTTCTGTTTTTGTCGGTTTTGTGGATGAGATATATTAATACTTGTGTTCTATATTAGATTGAATGTGAATTATGCGGAACGCCCGTAATCTGAAAATGCTCGGATTTTGAGAGCTGGTCGTCATATATTCATTATGTAGTCATGTATGTTTTGTTTCAAAATGTAAATTACTAATATATTCTTTACCTCATATAGTCGTATTATACGTTCATAATATAGCTAAGACCGTAGAACTTTTTGAACATATATTTATTAATTTCTTTTTATTCGATAAATAAATTTTAGTTGAAATGTTATCAGATATTGTTATATCAAATTAAATAGATAGATATGTACTCCAACAAAATTAAATAGTTTAATACAATGTATTTTGAGACGAATACCAAATTAATAATACGAAAACTATCTAGATATACTATGGATGAAATTGATAAACATGCCGAGCCTTCTTTTGGAGTGAGGAAAACGGTCTCCGTAGACTTCACTCGATCTCCTGAGAAAATATTTGTAAACCGAAGACGTTGGGTTGCTTGGGTTTTCGCTATATATAAGATGAATGTTGCCCTTTTGTGTAAGCTAGCTTGGAATCTTGTCAAAAATTCTCAAGCACTGTGGGCCAAAGTCCTGAGGGACAAGTATGAGGATCCTTTTCAAAAGGCGAAAGTCAATTCCTATAACATATGGAAGGACATCTATGCCGCTATGATACAATTACACATTTTGTAGTGAGCGATCGATAATTCAAGATATCTTAAGGTGGGGCTCCACGGGAAACGGTGCCCTCCGGTTACGAAGCCCAATGCAACACTCGAGTGGAAATATATGATGACGACATTTGAACATTAGTATGAAGGCTCAAAGGCCATATGCACGGTAATTTTATTCTCTGACAGCTATACTATGACTCCCTTTTGGTACAAAACACGCTATGCAGGCTTCACGTAACTTCATCCTCCGCTTGTCCTCTTTGTCACCCGGACAATGAATCCAGCCTTCATGCTCTTCGGAAATGCCCTTGGCCCTGCTAGTTTTGGAACTAGATTGCCCTTGCTAGCTCACGGAAGAACTTTTATTAAGCTGCAAGAATACACGATTGACTGAAGCTGAACTTCACTCGAGCTCACTCCCACCCCTTTGGAAAAGACAACTAGAGTTATTTATTTAGAAAAGCAGTCGATGATATTTGGTATTGGAAGAACAAGAAAGTCCATGGCAATGGAGTAGTCTACCATCTCCTGATTCAACTTTTCTATCTAATGTTATCAAACGAGCCGAAAATCTTAAACTAGTTTGACAGATAAGTGACATAATATGATGTTTGTACTCGAACTATTTGAATAACCCTTTTTCACTCAAACTATAATATACTATTATTTTATGATGGTCCATGATCAACAAACGTACTACAATAAAAAAATACTTAAATCTAATTGATCCATAATACCAAATTATAGTTATAGGTGTATCACCATAAAATTTAGTATAATAAAAGATCTCTTTCCTAAAAATTAGTAATAATTAGTTAATTTTTATTTTTCCAAACCGACACGATTTCGGACACGAATTCAGCATACGGAGAACGCTATATATAAAACCACCTGTATGTCACCTAGACGGCAATCAGTACTCGAAAGCATTCCGGTCAGTCGTGGCCGTCGTAGCATCTCACACAACCTTCTCAACACATGGTAAGTTTGTGCCCAAATTTTGGTCGTAATTCTGTAAAAATTTCTCTCCTTATGATTATGAGACGATTTTGGCTTTTGATATGTATTATTTTTTCTTTTATTTGTTTGGATTATGGATAGATCTGGAGGAAGACATAAAAGACTTGTTCTACGCAGCCTCAAAAAGTGTTGTGTAATTTCTATTACTTACATGTTCTATGCATGTTTAGTACTCAGATTCTGAAGATTATGGTTAAGATTTGAAAAGCTACTCCTCAATTCACAACTTTTACTGAGATTCAGATCATAAAGTTGATACATATATAGATTTATTTTTAGCTTCTTCCGAGTTTAATAGTTAACCGGTGTAGGGTGATGGAGACGCTTGTTGTTGTTTCTCAGCATCGGAACCATAGCGACAGTAGAAGTAGAAATCATCGACCTCTGCGTTTTGGATCATTCGGATCTCCTAATTCCATGGGTTTCAGAGGGATGAATTGTCGGGCTTTTGAATCCGGACCCGGTTTACTACCTACCCCAAAGAAATCTTATACTACCCCTGTAGCCAAGCCAGCTTTTGCTTTTTCTAAACCAAAAACACCACCAATTAATTGTCGTTCAGAAGAGCCAAAGGGTTCTAAAAGATTTTCTAGAAGCAATGCTGTTTCGATTCCAATTAGGTTTAAGCATGAACCTGTTGATTTTGATCAACCGAGATGTCTTAATGATAAGTTTAATTACTCAGAGAGCTGGGCAGGGCCTACTTATTCTAGTTCTCCTCCACCTAGTTCTTTACCAATACCAAAATTTTCGCTTTGTACTAAAAGGACTAACTCTCTTGAATTACCTTGTTCAGTCTCTGATATTGATCTGCATCCAATTGCAAAATCTGCACCTGCTTCTCCTTCTAGGGAAAAGAGTCCACCTTTTAGCTATGATGTGTTTGATGAAGGAAATGTTTCTGCAACGAAGAACCTTCGTCGCATTCTGAACCTTGACCCTACCGATGAATAATAAGCTTCTGGGAGCATAATTGGCTCCTGTAAATGCTAAATAGTATAGGTAGTTTCCCTTGGTAGTAAGATTGTCTGTGTAGTGAAATAAACAAGGCTGCTGCTTGAGTTGTTAGCTTTAGGTAACATTAGCTATGAAGTTGGTGGTGTTACAGTATTGATGGCTGGTTGGTTGACCGTTTCTTGATTCCCGAGTCTGCAATGGAGTGGCTTTGAGTTGGAGCAATTGCTGTCAAAGTACACCTATATCAACGTGCGGATTTATTTGATGACATTAATACTTACAACTATTTGGCACTATGATGCTGTCTTTTGATTAGGAACGGTCCCTTTCATCTTCTTGGCCTGAGGGCAACAGATTGGGATGATCTCAGAGGTTATCTATCATCAGTCCTCCAGATTTCAAATTTCCCTAGATTGTTGTTGGCTTTTGTCTAGAATCTGAGTAGGTGTAACAGCAGCTTAGTTTTAAATACAGAAAGTGTACATGTAATAGGGTCTCTAACTGGTTCAGGCATGCCCTCGATTTGCAATCTGTTATCTTGATCTTGTACATTCACATCATCCTCTTTTCCTTGTAGTAGTATGTTGTTTCTATAAACCTGCCCTTTCAATTGCCTCTCCAGAGAATGTTCTTCATACTCCTTTTGGCATAAAGATTGCAACTTTCCTTCTCTTCTTGCGTTTCGTTCTTTTTTCCCTATTAGATATAGGATTTAGTTCAACTATCATATCTTTTGCTCTTTACTGACTTGATTTTCCCTCTTCTGTCATTTTCCTGGTTTTTGATAATGGAAAATGTGAAGGGAAAAAGTAGGATTTAGGTGATTTTCTTTCTTCAATGCCCCTTTTCCCAGTTAAGATCAATCCGTTTTCTGCATATTAAGCCGATAACATGGTTGATTATTTATCTGGTGGGCTCTCTGTTGCATTGTATCAGTTGGAGACGGTTGATCCAACCAAGCTATTCAGGAGGTAAACACTTCTGGAACCTTTGATTATGAAATTGTGTTTAAATTCTAGGCATCAAAATTCTATCTTGGTTACTTATTTGTTCTCTTTATCTTTTCATCTTTTTTCAGTTATTGTGCACCAAGTCCCCAAGGAAAAATATGTAAGCTGATGTTGTAGACAATTTGATTGCTCAGCAGTGGTGGTTTTTAGTTTTTTATTTTTATTCTTATTCTTATTCTGCAAGTCATGTAAAGAGTTTTAACTACTCTTATCGTGTATGTGTTTTTGTTGTACTTGGTGTTGCTTGTTATGGCAAGTATTTTTGCACTGGTTTTCCGTTGGGTTTTATGTATGCAATATCTGTCATTAATCCAAACATGAGTCGTTTTAGATTAATACTAGTAATAAATTATTTGTTTTTTTTTTCTTTCTATCTTATTCTTAATTTATTAATAATCCAACCACCGTTCATTGGTTTGTAATAATTGGTCAAACAGTCCTCCTACACTTCTCCAACACCTTGAGTCTTATCTGAAAAACATATAAACTATGAGAGTAAGCACGAATACCGGGTAAAGTGTAAGTATTAAGAAAAAAACTAACGAAGCTTCTGATCAAGCTCTCAAGAGTTCATTCTTGGTTAAGTCTAAATATTGTATCATGCTGCTGAGTATATCGACCATGATATATGTACCGAAAATAACTGTAGTGTAAATATAAAGCAATGATATAAATAGACGGTTTCTATTGGCACCTCACTTTTACTATTGACGTTTTTATTATTATTATTATTTTTCATTTACTTCCGGCACCATACATATTTTTTCTTTTTTACTTTCGGCACAATAGTACGTGCATTAACATTTCTTTTCGATAACAACGTCAGTGGATTGACGTTTTTCATCAATGATACATTTATAACTAAATAATATTAGTTTCACTGACGTTATTGAAAACCAACGTCAATATCAGTGACGTGCGTAGCGAAAAAAAACGTATGTACTAACGTTATGTTGCATATGGTGTTCGAAGTAATTTTTTGAGTGTCTAAAGTAATCGTGATGTCAATAGTAAAATATGATGTCGATAGAATCTGTCTATAAATATTGAACATGGACAATTGTAAAAATAAATGATTGCACCGTAAATATAACATTGTACTGGTGGACAACTTTATTTTTTGAGGGATGGTGGACAATTTTAAAGGCATGAGAATAATAATATGGTTCAAATCCGAGTCTGTGCGATTATTGGAGGCTCTGTATGTGAAACTATAATTTACAGAGTGAATTTCTTGACCGGCTTCCGTATATAATAAATTTGTACTCCTTACTCTTACCTGAGAGGAAGGCCCTCACGGCCGGGATTCTTGAAAACTCATTACACCGAATATGAAACCCACGAGCGGTCGTGATCCAAAGGTGGATCTACACACAACTAAGAGGGCACTTGCTGATGAAGACACGGGTCAACAGACAGCGACTTTCCAAAAGAAGAAAGCTACACTCGTGGAAATCCCAGAAGATGAGACTGTGAAATTCAAAACAAAGGATAAAGATGATTTTACCTATAGTGCAGATAAGCATCCAGTAATCCATATTGAAGCAGAGTCCTTGCTCAATAGTCTAGCAGGTCGAAGCCTATCGAAATCTGATGAGAAGAGGCAGTCGATTAGAATTCCAAAAGGATTAGGTTTTCATAATGTTTATTAGTTTTTCCTATTTTTGTATTTATCCTTTTTATATTTTTCTGGGTGTATATATACCAGACCTTTGTAAATTAAAAAGCAACGTGAAATAATAAAAATCATTATTTTCTCAAGTTCTTTATGGTATCGGAGCTGTGAATCAAGTTCAACTTTTTCTCAACCAAACATGGCCAAAGAATCAGCTTTAATGATTCAACAGTTTCACCAATGTTCGAGTTTAATCTCTATCGGTTTAAACCTCACAATTACCTTCTATGGAGATATCAAGTTGTGCCCCTGATCAAAAGTCTTGGTATACATCACCACATTACATCAAAGGCTAAACCTACTGAAAAAATACAAAAAGAAGGAGATGAAGAGGAGGAAGAGGAGTCAGACAATCCAGACTTCCATACCTGGCATGTCAATTATGGTCTACTCGTCTCATGGCTCTTAGGGACCATGAAGGAGGAGATCGTCAGCATGGTGTATGAAGAAGATGCAACAACATACCAAATCTGGAAAGCCCTTGATCAGCAGCTACTTCCACACACGGTGGAGAAGGAAGGTAATCTGAAAAATATGCTTATGGGACTAAAGAAAGGTACAAAATCCATAGAAGAATATTTAAAAGAGTTTAAATCTATTTGTGATAACCTTGCTGCAATTAAAAAGCCTGTTTCAAATATTGATAAGGTCTTTCACTTTGCTCATGGCCTTGGGAATGAGTATATGGGTTTTCGAACTGCTATGCTCACTAAGGCTCCCTACCTTTAATGAGCTAATTATGGCACTACAAGGGTATGAGCAAACCATTAAAACTCAACAGGCAGAACAAAAGGAGTTGATTCATCAGACTCAAGCCTTCCTCTCTCAAAGAGGGAGAGGAAAAGGAAGAAGATGAGGAGGAAGAGCCCAATTTAACTCAAGAGGACGAGGCTTTGCTCCGGCTAGCAGATCTGGGGAGTCAAGCCAACCACAGCAGCAAAACAACAGAAATAATGGGGCAAGGACTGACACACAGAAAAGATCCACTGAAAATTTCCAAGAGTCCAAACCAGTGTGTCAGATCTGTGGTAAGATCAATCATGTTGCTTTGGACTGTTGGTATAGGTTTGATTATGCCTATCAATCTGAGGAAATCCCCAAGGCATTGGCAGCAATGAACTTAACAGAGGAACAGGACACTGGATTCTATGCAGACACATGTGCCACATCACATAAGACAAACAATGAAGGTATCCTTTTTACTAAAAGAAAATACCTTGGTACTGATAAGGTTTATGTAGGTGATGGTAACAGACTAGATATCACACACACAGGAGATGCTTATGTTGGTAATCTAAAATTAAAATATGTGTTAGTTGTACCTTCATTAACAAAGAATCTATTGTCAGTTGGTAAGTACACTGCAGATAATGAATGTGTTTTTGGGTTCACTAATAATGGCTTTGTGATTAAGGATCAAAACCGGAGGATAGTGGCACAAGGACATAAGAAAGGGAGACTTTATGCAGCTGATGAAGGCATACAAGAGGCATTAAGTGCAGTTAAGCTAGGAAAGGCATCATCCTTGATTTGGCACCAGAGGCTAGGGCACCCTCAAACCAAGTCTGTTTCTATTTTAAATAAAGGGCCCTAATAGATGTTAGGAGTTGGATTCATAAACCTACCATTTGTGCAAGTTGCCAAATGGGAAAAAGTTGTAAACTTCCTTTTAATTTGAATGATAATAAATCTCTAGTTCCTTTGGAAAAGATTCATTGTGACTTGTGGGGTCCAGCCCCGGTTTCATCAAATCAGGGGTATAGTTATTATGCAATATTCATTGATGACTTTTCTAGGTTCACTTGGTTATATCCATTAAAGAAAAAATCGGAGTTTTATGATTGTTTTGTAAGATTTCAGAAGCTGATAGAAAACCAATTAAATCATAAAATCAAGATTTTTCAGTGTGATGGTGGGGGTGAGTTTAAGCTAACAGCTTTTCTGAATCACTTATCAGATTGTGGCAAAACTACAGATATCCTGTCCACACACTCCAGAACAGAATGGAGTGGCTGAAAGGAAACATAGGCATGTAGTAGAGACAGGTCTCACCCTTATGTTTCATGCCCATGTTCCCCAACACCTATGGGTGGAAGCCTTCCTCACTGCAGTATACTTAATCAACAGACTGCCTTCTTCTGTCCTACAGAATGTCACTCCCTACTAGAAGCTGTTTCAAAAAAATCTAGATTATAGTGGCCTAAGAGTTTTTGGCTGTCAATGTTTTCCAACATTAAGGCACCATGGCCAATCCAAGTTTGCAAAAAGGGAGTATTCCATGTGTATTCCTAGGATATAGTCCCTCTCATAAAGGGTATAGGTGCTTGGATCCTATAACAAAAAGGGTTTATATTTCCAGGCATGTAGTGTTTGATGAAGGAGTGTTCCCTTTTGCTCCTACACAACAACCTGAATCAGGACAAGGACCTGAATATGTGGAGTATCCTACAGCAGATGAATTGCAACCGACATCACTACCTAAACAGCCCCCTGATGAGTCCTCAAACTCATACATGACATCAGATTGTTGTCCAGAATCTGTCCTGGTCCCTGATGAACCTATAGTAACCCCAGAACAACAAATACTGCTGATCCTAATCAACAACTAGCTGATAATCAGGATAACTCAGATAATGATATCTCATCAGAATCTGACATTGCTGAAACTTCAGCAGAAGAACTAGATGAAGAAGTACCACTTCAACCTGATCCACCTAGGCCTGTGAGGGATAGGAGACCCCCAACCTATCTCCAGGACTATGCTATGAAGACAGAGGAGTCACTTGTTCATTCTGAGCCAAAGACTCTCAGAACAGCCATGAAACATTCAGAATGGATTACTGCAATCAAGGAGGAATTGAAAGCTCTACACAACAATAAGACTTGGTTATTGGTTCCTGACCACCACATACCAATATAATTGGTTCAAAGTGGGTTTATAAGGTTAAAACCAAAGAGGATGGAAGCCTTGAAAGGTACAAGGCAAGACTGGTGGCCCAAGGGTACTCTCAACAATCAGGGGTAGATTATTGATAAGAGTCAATTTGACTCAGTTTATATATACATTTTGTGCCTCGTAACGACTCATTTAGGTTATTTCCGGGAGTAATCGGCTTAGTTTTGATATAGGTTATATATTTTGTGGATCCCGAGATCTAGATATTTTGTCCCCTTAATTTTTTTGTTCGCCTTTAAAAATTTAATTGCCTCTTAATCTGATATCCTGCGTCCGCCCCTAGCGTGATCTGTAATTGATACCAATGAACCGACACGTTATTCTAAAACTTCTTTAAAACCTGTACTTTATATATTCATATGAACTGAGTTGCTATTATGAAAAATACTGTGACTAATATTTCTTTTAACTCTGTGCTAGGAGTGTAAAAATTCCTGCTATTAATTCACAAACAAACATCTACATTACATACACAAGCTAAGAAATCCTTTTCAACATTCATGTGAATTCCCTATAAATTAATTCTCATCTTAATCATACTTAAACTTAAACTCAAACTCATGATTTACACATTAACTAGGGATTTAACTTACCAAAACCCTTTTAAAGACTATTTTAGACTCAAACACATGATTGCAAACAGTAAAATAGAGAATTCGTTAAAACTATCTGATACGAGTGCTCTAACTTCAATTTTAAAGCACAAACTACGATTCATTCCTTTAATTTTAGTTTGAAAGTCATCTCAGGTTTGATTCTGGTTCTAACTTGAATCAAAACTAAAATTGACTCGGGTATTACAAGGCCTGTAAACGAGTCGAATCCTACCGAACCTTGGAGTAATTCGGCTCGGCTCGAACATGTTCGAATACATGGCTCGATTCGGCTCGAAATTTTCGAGCCTAAAATATCAGGATTCGGTACGGCTCGAACTTAAAAAAAGGGAAAAATATTCGGTACTATTTGGCTCAAACAGTTCGAATAGTTCAACATGTTCGGTCCGAAAATTCAAAAATACCAATAAATAATTCTAGTTCAAAAATACATATCCAAAACCAAAATATTACATTACATTTCTCAAAATATAACATAACATGTCCAAAATGTTCAAAGTTCTATTCCAAAATATAACATAACATGTCCAAAAATACCCTGCAACTCTACTACGTTTGTCCGAATACCAATTTCCAAGGCCCTATTCTACGTTTGATGATACGAGCCGAGCCCCGAACCGAACTTTTTCAAGCCGAACACGCCGAATCGATTTGAACTTGAAGGCTCACTTACATGCCTAAATTACAACACTATCGTTTAATTTCATTGTAAACTTCAATGGCTACTCAGCTACCATAATACTTGTAATATAATTTGAAAAGAATTAACATATACTTAGTCATAAAAAGGATAACATACAATTGGTCAAATAAGGCTGGTCACTCTATGATTGCTCATGACAAATAATAAACAATTATTGAGTAGCTTTTCACTTATAGTCTTTACCCTACCTCAAATCTTATCTTAACAAGTTATATTTGAGATAAGGGGCCACAGCTTCATTAACCATTTTTATTTTTTATTTTTACATTATGACAATGATGCATTGACACTCCTTTTATCCTTATCTGCAAGAGAGGATAAGACAAACAAAATTTGTAACAATACCATCATAATTAAATTGACAAAATAATGTCATAGCATAGGGTAATTCTGCCGTAGGAATTTTCTATTAAACGCACCGTTAGATTACTTTTACGCATACAAACAATCAAAACAGTTTTGTCTTTTTCGACAAATGTTAGTCATCCGACGATCCGATCTAATAGAGAGTATATACATCAGAATTTTCCCATAGGATAAAATGACAAGCGGGTAATACTTTTGTAGAGACTCCATATTAAAATAAACTGTCAAATAAATGTCATATGCATAAATAAACAAAAACAATTTGTTATTTTCCATATATGCAGTCATCCGACAGTTTGTTCAAATAAAAAGTCTGTGTATCAAAAAAAAAAAATTATGACAAGTATTACCTTAATAGTCTCGGTACCAAATTAACTTTCATATCACCTTACTCTATTAAAGGCCAAGGGAAACCCCAAGAGCAGTCACGTGGCATAATTGTTGCCACATAGTCATGTTTTTTTTTTTTTTTTTTGGTTCCAGTTGTATTGTGATTACCCAAAAGTCAATATGAAAAAGAAAAAGAAAAAAAAAAAAAGGGCCAGACGATGGAGGAGGCCGACGATAAACCGGGGAATTCGATGGCGTCCGGAGGTTCTCTTCTTCAACTTCTAGATATTAGATGTGTTTAGTGTTGTAACTATTTCTGTTTTTTTATTATTTTTTTTTATTATCATGCATTCTCGTTAATAAATTCAATGCTACAGAGTCATGAAACATGTATCATGTAAGGTTTTTTCTTTTGGTATTGTGTTCCAGCTATATTGTGATTACCCAAAAGACAAAAAAATACAAAATGAAAAAAAGGCCAGACGATGGAGGAGGCCGATGAAAAACCGGGGAATTCGACGGCGTGCCATTACCTGGAGGTTCTCTTCTTCAACTTCTAGATATTATATGTGTTTACTGTTGTAACTCTTTCTGTTTTTTTTTTTTTGTTTTTTTATTGTCTATGCATTCTCGTTAATAAATTCAATGATACCGAATCATCAAATATGTATCATGCCAAGAACAAAATAACAAAACGTTATCTCTGTCATCACATTGTATACAATACTTCGATGGGCTGTCGTGCCTTGCACGGCGTTCATGACACTAGTTATATCAAAATACTGATATGTGTCAATATATACTTTGACAGTTTTATTGCTTGATAAAAACAAAATGAAAGTCAAACATTCCCCATGAATACATCATATCTTGATTGAAGCTAAAGAATCCCAATAACATAGCCCAGTTCGTAAGAAGCTTGAATGTTTAAGACTGCTGGGACGTTAAGCTAAAGTTACACAATAATCTTTATGAAATGGGACCCTCTAAAACTAAAGTTACTTAATCTATATCAAATTGGGACCCCCTTTAGTGGTCAACATCATCATTTTTCAACCATTCATTCAAGCTTAATAATAAGGGCCCTTTTTCTGCAAAATCAAGAATCAGACGTTTCTTCATTCAAGTCATAAAAAATGGTAGGAATCTTCAGCTGAGTCTGAATCGGTTGCCTGTTTTCCCTCTGTAAGCATCTCTTGGAAACGGCATTCTTCACTGCAGAATGCTTTCTCACCCCTGTGCATGCATGTTCAGAAATTAATCACACAATAATGACGTGATTAAGTAGTTTAATTTCTTTTTTAAGATATACAAATGTGGGTCACATATGACATACCAAAAAGTATATTTTATCCTGCATTTCATGAAGTAGTTAAGCTGACCTGAACATGTAGATATCCTTCTCATCTTCAAGTTTGTTCTTGCATGCATAGCAGAATCCCAGAAAATCAACAGGCAGAGAAGTTATTACATGAACATTATTCTGCACAAAAACTGTATCATTTTTCTGATCATCAGCTAATAAGTTTCCAGTTCCACAGCAACTTTCCACAACTGTGTCATCAAAGATATGTGTAATTTTGGGATTAGGCCCATGAGTCATCACACAAGTATATTCCTCTGACATTTCCATTTCAGTAACTGAAAGTGCCTCCTGATCATGATCTGATGATCTCCCTCTATTACAAGGAGAGTTTATAGACAAAGAACGTAGCAGTTGTGGATTCTTTGTCTTGATCCCAAAATCACCGGGAGATTGTGGTGAAAAATCTGAGGTGAAAAAAGGTGGGACTTCAACTTTGAGCTTTGCTGCAAAAAGAACCATCTTGTTATTGGGCTTAGGGAAAGTGCAATCATAATGTTCTTCTTCTTCTGTGTCTTTGTCATGAATCAGAGCAAGTCCAATCCTCTGTTTTTCATAAGAATGCTTATAATGTTCTGGAGATGTACTGATTGGGGAAGGTTTGAACACATTTTTGTCATACCCGCCAAATGGATGATGATGATTGGTGGAGTTACTAAATTTGGTGTCAAGAATGGAAGTAGGAGTGGCAGAAATCTCATCAGAAATGGTTCTAGACAAAAACCCACCAAAAAATCGAGGGGAATTCAAGAAAGATGAGAATGGGGGTGATTGATTTTGTTCTGGAGAAGATGATGATGTTTGAATAGTGTTTTCCGCCATTAGAGTTTGCTTGCTGCTGCTGCTGCTGCTAATTGCTCTAAGTCTACTCCTTAACAAGAACATTAGTAATCGAAAGATCTGTGTCAAAAAGAAGTTTACTTCAAGAGTTCATAGAAATCAAAAGAACACTAAACGAAAAAGGCCCATTTTAATTACAGATCTGCAAAAAGTTAGCTTCTTTTGATATCCATTTTCAAGAACTTCAGATTCTCCCATACTTCTGTAGCCTCCATATTCAAACACTCAAAAGTCAACTTTGAAGCAATAAATTCTGATAAACATACTAATTCTTGAATTGTTTAGGGGAGCTAAAAAAATGGGCTCCCTTCTGCAATTTTCTCTTAGACAAAATGACAGTAATTTTTGGAAAGAATAAAGAAGAAAGAAGAAGATTGAAGGCTGTGTAAGTAATATGAAACAGATTGGATTAAATATAGAAAAAGAAAGCGTGTGGGTGTTTTGCAAATAATTGGAGTAAAAGATGATGCAAACGATAAGATTTGGATAATCAAATTATTATTAGTATAATAAAAGGTGACGTAACAGAGATTAATAGTCCATTTAGTTGGACAGGAAACTTGTGTTAAAAATATTAATCAGGTGTTGCATCCAAGTACGACTTATGAGTACAACAATTTAACGGGTAATTCTGATGCGGGAAGTTCTTATTGAACACAGTCGTCGGATCTGTGCCATGTGTATATAAGACAAAAACTCCTTGTTCCCACTCGAGAGCTTGTAGTTGCGGATCCTCCAGATCTCTAAGATGGAGTTGACAGGATTTGAACCCGTGACATTTTTTATCTTTATCCAATCTGCGCTACATCCCTTTCAATTGATCTATAGTGGTCATCCGCCCTCTGACGAATGGCGTACGCACCTCTGTTCTCGTGAGCTTGGTTTCAAAAAATAGATAAGGTAGGTGGATCGGTTCGGTCTCAGAGACCGCCGAGTAGTCGTAGATAAGTAGCAGCTATCTCCGATCGAAGAAAGTCGTGGTCCTGATGTAGTGGGATCATTTGGATTGTTACAACCTCTAGGAGATGGTTTTAAATTGATTCTAAAAGAACCTATTTCACTAAGTATTGCTAATTTCTCCTTTTTTAGAATGGCTCCAGTGACTACATTTATTTTAAGTCTGGTCGCTTGGGCCGTTGTACCTGTGTCCAATAAAGACTCCTCGCATCGTAATTACCCGAATTTAACCCTTAATGTATCTTAATATTTTTCATTAGGATATATTCTAGAATCCTTATCTTTATTATTATTAGTGTGTACAGTATGTCCTTTAATCTTTTGTCTTCCCCTCCAAAAGATGGTGAAAAGGAATAGAAAAAAGGACAGACTATACTCCAATTTTACGTATCTAATTATTAAATAATCTAAGATATGGGTTTTTTTAAATAATCTAAAAAAAAAAAAAAAATCTAAAAGTAACATTTCTTTTACCTCTTATTTTTTCTCAATAAACTAACAAGTAACATCTAATCAATGTTTTTCTATAAATTAGCCCATAATTAAAAGACAATGTAACATTATTGTCGGTAATCAGTTAAAGATGGTATGTATTTACCTTACGATACGTTTTTTTCATCAAATCAATATTTATCTTCTGTTTCAAAAAGTTTAACACAACAAACAATATAAATACGGATTTCAAAACCATTGAAAATCATTCTTAAAAAATCATTGGAAAGTATGCGGTGAAAATTGTTATCGTATGGTGGTCAAAATTTAGTTCAGACGATGATTTCAAAATATTTTGTATCGTTTGTTGAGTTGAACTCATAAAAGAATAACGGTGCATTGTTGTGATGAAAAAATATCAATAATGGTTTTTTTTAACTTTTAATACACTCTCTGTTTCAAAATAACTGAGGTATTTATCAAAAAGATTTATTTTAAAATAACTGAGTCAATTACATTTTCAATGCTGTATTTATTATGTTTTTTTACATCTATCCTTATTTATTAAGGAATGAGAGAATAAATACAACATTATATTAATTATAGATTAAGGTTTTTTTTAATCATTTTGACATTCAAATAAAAACATTAAATCATATTTTAATATGTATATTTTTGAGAGCTGCTTCAATTATTTTGGAACGATGGAAGTACAATTATTGACATTTGACAATATAGTTAAAGTGTGGGTCAATAACTCAATATGTTACTAAAAAATAATTACGGTTAGTTTGTTAAAAAAAGTGGTCAAAAGTTCATCGTCAGAATAATTGTGCCCAATTAAAGATAGGACATAATTTTTGTCACCATTTGTAACGTCAGCAAATTGATAAATCAGGCCACTGTAATATCTGATATTTTTTTCCAGATCAAATATTTTCTGACATTTTTTTTTTCAGGTTTCCCGTCCAAATTGGAAAGATTTCGTCCAAATACAGTCAAACCGTCCAAATTTGGATTCCATTTCCTCCCAATCCATTCACTGACTAATTTTGACGAAATCTGTCCAAAATCCGAACGCAATGTCCGAATTGTGACGAATCCCTTCCAAATTTAGACGTTTCGCCCAAATTTGGACGAAATTTGTTCGTCTCGCCCAAATCCATTAAATGGAACAAAGAAAAGAAATAAACAGAACTCAAATCGATGCTTTATTCATTTGGGGTCAATGTCCTTTTATGCACAGCTGAGAAGAACCATAGACGGTTCATTTTCCATTCAGGGATGAAGACAAAGAAATTGGATAATAACCAAGAAATCGAAAAATGCAAAGGTGTCTCTTTTATGTCTACTGCTAGTCTATCTCTTCAATTTCAATTATTGTTGCTTTATTTGTTGAGGAATTTGCTTGACATGAAACTCTTGCCAAACCTTGACATTTGCTGCCTTTTTCTTCTAAAGACTCCTTTTGATCTAAAACTCTTACTTTATCAGATAAGATTAAGAACAGAGGAAGGATAATTAATTTTGAAGAAAAGGAGGAAGAAGAACAAATTCCGTCCAAATTTGGGCGAAACGTCCAAATTTAGACGGAATTCGTCAAAATTCGGACGTTGCGTCCGAATTTTGGACGGATTCCATCCAAATTTGGTCAGTGAATTGATTAGGACGAAAAGGAATCCAAATTTGGACGGTTTGACTGTATTTTGACGAAATCGTCCAAATTTGGACGGGGAAACTGGAAAAAATGTCAGAAAATATTTGACCTGAAAAAGAATGTCAGACGTTACAATGGTCTGATTTACTAATTTCCCATTGACGGGGGATGGGATAATTTGTCCATTTTGTATGTCCTTGCGATGATTGATGCCCTGTAACCCCGTTGTGATGCCTCCTATGTAATGCTGCTGCGATGCCTCCGTGTGGGGAGTTTTTTGTGTGGTGTGTACCTACGTGCGGATAGCACGTGTGGCACACCACACACCACAAACTTTCATTATGTATTTAAACTGTGTGGTTCTGATCGTTTCACCCGTCACATCAGCTCAAATTCCCTCACCACACAATTACTTCACCTCCGTGTGACGCCTTCTGATGCCACACAATGATTCTGTGATGTTGCGTGTAGCAAAATAACGCCATTTTGAATTGAACAGACGAAATGGATAGCAGGATTATGAGTTTTACGAGATTGTTAAAATTCGATGGACTAAGTGTTCAATAATTGACGCCGGAGCGTATTGGGAAAAATAAACAGGAAAGCGAAAAAAAAGATACATACTCACAAACAGGGTTTTAGAAAATGCTCTAAGAGGAGAAATATTTATTTAAGTCTGAGTAAAATCATCCCACAAGCCGGGATTTTAATGCTGCCCATATACAATACTTGCCAAAAATAGAAAAATTACAACGTTATTACAAAAATAAATCAGACCGTAAATCAAGATGCTGAAATCACGGACTTTCCTAAACGAATGGATCCGGAATCAGATCTTTATTGAATGCACAATTAAAACAACAAAAAAATGAAAAACGTGCTAAAAATCTTCAGCGCCCGAAATGGAAAGGAAAACAACTGATTTTGACATCGAAAATGCGGTGAACCGCCTACGGCGTTCTCCAAATCGTCGGCGTTGGAAAGAGCTTTCCGAAATGGGTCCTGCGTGCGAAACGGATACCGGAGCCGAAAGTTACGGCCAAAATACTATCACATGTTTGAATGCTCCCTTTTGTCCATGTAGTCGATTGCAATTAACGTGGAATCCGACGGCTTCGCATCATATACGCCCGCATCAATAATTTACTCTCAAACCTTTGTTTTGATATTATGCTTTGATTGTTTCCATATAACACAACTTATAGCTCAATAATTAAATGTCTAATTGGCTTTAAATCGAATAATTAATCTATATGAATTAATGGAATTGATCTTATTGCTTATTCAGTTTCCTGTCATTATTGTTAGAAATCTATCACTAAAGGTCTAATCTCTGTCATTATTGAGCCTGTAACCAGGGGCGGACGTACCTTAAAGGGAGGGGGCACTCCCCCTCAGATTCGGAGAAAACACTATTATATATATATTATTTATTTTTTTCGTGTTAAATTAGTTTAGTTTATGCAATTTACTTCAACAATTCAAGCTATTCAAGGATGCTAAGAGGCTAGGCTCCAATCAAACGAGCATTGTGAAGCCATCCAACTTTCATTGATTTTGATTCTTCGACTATATTGTAAGTTTTAATCAAGTTGCTTCCTTTATCATGTCTTATGATGATTAACTGCATTTATATCGAAAGATGTGCATGTATGATGTTTTATATTTGATGAAAGTCTTTATAAACATTAGATCACCATGATTTAGGAATGGATCTTTAATCTATGTCAAACGAAAGTTGATAGGTTGAAAATCTAGGTTAAAACGTTAAAGTTTACATCTTTGTTTATGTTATGACGCGTTAATTTCCGTAAATCGAAAGATAGAAATTAATAGGCGAATCATCTACGAAAGTAGGATTCATACCTTTGATAAGATGAACCACAACTTGGTAGAAACAGCAATATAATCGGGATGAGAGATTAGTGTTTGTTGGATAGGTGGATCAATACTCGTTTGCCCATATTAAACTTGATTTAACCCTTGAGACTTGAACTGTTTAGTTAGTTTATTTTCTATTGCACTTTTAGAGTAATTTGTTCGCAACCAAACCTCCCTAGCTTTGGATTCGTCCTCTGTCTAGTTTATATTCAGCATATATGTTCGGTTTAGTTTTGTTTAATCGTTGTTTAGTTTAGTTTTCCGTGACATAGCTTAGTTAGACAAAATCTAGGAACCACAATCGTCTAGTTCCCCGTAAGATCGACCCGGCATTAACCACTAGTACTACGATCCTTATACTTGGGGTTAACCGGATTATAAATTTATTACTTGTTTGTTTTGCATAGATAAAATCCGTAGACAAGTTTTTGGCGCCGTTGCCTGTAACCAGGGGCGGACGTACCTTAAAGGGAGGGGGCACTCCCCCTCAGATTCGGAGAAAACACTATTATATATATATTATTTATTTATTTCGTGTTATTTATTCCCCCCCCCGTAAAATTTATATTCGCCCCTATCACCTATAATAATCGGATTATTTGACTTAAAACTTTTATCTTGTAAAAAAAAATACATTCTTATTACCAAAGTGATCATATAAACAAATATTAATAACTTTTGAAATGTTTGTTTCCGTCAAAACATTGTTTATAGTGTTATAAATCCTTATTGATAGGAATACAAAGGTAAATGTGTTCAGATTCTATGATATATAGTAGTGTTTCTTTTCTATTATATAACATAAAATGTATAGTCGTATTGTTTCAGAGATATATAGTACTGATTATTTTGGATCTGAAGGAAAGAAAAACACTGCTATACATTTTTTTATTGCAATTTTTCTTAGAATTATTACCCTCTCTCAATCGGGATCCTGCTTTCGCCATGTATGTAACTGTATCATTTTGGTTGCACTAATGCCAACTGAAGTGTAAGAGACTTACAATATATGACACAATGCTTCATTGATGTATTTCAGGTGATATACAAGTGTCTGAACATATTGAACAAAACCACTTCACAATCAGAAGACAAAATTTTATAAAGACATCAAGTTTTATATCATACTTTATATAATACATTGTATAATTGAAGATGTCAACATATGAAACAACTTGGTACACTTGAGTACCATGTACAAATACATTATGCAAGATATTCTTTAGCTTTGGAAGCCTTCCATCCGGCCACAAGATCCAGAAGTTGATCCAAGGGTCCAAGACACTTGCTTGATCGATCGGGTACAAGTGTCTTGTCAAATGTGCTTTATCTCTAATCACACTCTTTTCCCGACGTTAACAAGGACTTTGGTTGTCTTTGATTGTTATTCTAATATGCTGATGATGGGAAGAAGGTGTGATGAAGCTTCCTTGATGTACTTTGAGCTGATTTTATATCGAAGATTTTTGAATGCAACAACTAGTTCAATTTGCCTAACCCTTGCATCTTCTACCAATATAATTAGGTGCTCATTTTTGGAGAGGCAAATGCTATATTTGCCAAAGCTAAGGCTTTGTTTGAGCCTCCAGAACTCTCTACAATTGAAATTCAATTCATTCAAATTGATTTTTCAAGTTGGATTAAGCTCAAGCAAAGATTTGATCAACTGATGTTGAGCTAAAGGAACAATCGGGCATTTGTTAGCAAGCTTGGTGTCATTGAATAAGTGAATATCATCATATAAGAGAGTCAAAGTTCCTGAACATCAGCTGTCTAAATAGGGACCGTTGATCTTGTTAAGGAGATTTGATAAGTGATGTGTGTCAACCGGGTGATGGAATTCTATGATATTTTACTCCCATTTCTTTAGTATGTAGTGATAATTTGTATAAATTAAAGCAAATCTCGTGACAAATCGAATCACTTTGGTCTAGGTAGGCACAACCAATATTTAAGCATTTTATCATCTTTTAAGAGCTTACTAGTTATATTTCATTATCGGAATTACTCGTGGTATGTTCGTGTGGTGTTTTGCAGCGACTACGGATGCGTGGAGTGAAAATATAAAGTTATATCGATCCCCGTGGCACCAGTGGAGCAATTAAAGAAGTGTGGGACGAAATGGGCTTAATTCCATTTGATTAGCAATACAATTTGATGTCACGGCGTGAGCCGAGACACCTACGGCGCGCACCGAGACATCTGCAGTGTGAGCCGAGATACCCAGGGCGCGCACCGAGACATCAATTCGACTGCATGTGCATTAAATGTTGGAGTCAATTCTCAACTACCGTGTCGAGTCCGGCGTGCACCGAGGTAATTGCGGCGCGAACCGTATTATAAAAGCAGCAGATTTATTAGATTTTGGAGCTCTTTTTCGAGGGATATCAATATACAACAGAAAAACAGAGAAAAAGACATCTGCTTCCTCTCTCTTGCAGGCACCTCCACCTCAAGGATCCCCTAGCCAAAATTTCCCTCGTTTAGCACTTAAAATCCATTGTAAAACATTGTAGAATTATCATTTTGATGTTTGAAGCTCTTTGGTGGATGTAGGAAACAACTATTTTGTGTTCTATCTTCAATGGAGCACTTTGAAGGTTAGGTGAAAGTTCCTACTCGAGTTCATAGCTTGAATTAGGTGGATTTTTAATCTTTACTTTGATTTAATTGTTCTTGTTGTTACGAGTACTAGCCTTAACATGTTAGTAGTTGTAATTATGAGTGGCTAGTTCTTACTAGCTAAGATGATGTACTAATGATAGTTAATCCCCTTGGTTGTTTAGAATTGATTGATTATGTTTCTAGTTTCTATTGTGTTGCAAGTCTTCTTGCTTGTATTGATTGCCATTGTGTATATTTGAGTAATTAACTTGCTTATGCACCTACACAACTAGTAGACACCGAATGGAGACGTTAGTTGTGAGAAGAGGGTAAGAAGAACGGGAGGTAGAATCGACCCTAGTGGAATTCGGTTCCTTATCCAGGGAGTTTTGCATTCAAGTGTGTATCTTGTCAATTCATTAGGTTTAAGGTACTTAGACCAAGGAGGAGACAAAGTGTGGCTTCATTCACTCGTATGAGAGGAAACCACTTGTTTAGGAATGCACCGTTCACGCATTAGAACACAATTGGAAGGAGGTAGGTAGATCATTTCCGAGAAATCAAGGGGAGATAACTTGAACTATGAATCATGTTGGCTAGTTTCTTTTATCGTTTGAACAATCTTTTGTAGTTAATTAGCACTTTCTTAATCAACTTGCGATTCGGATAAAGATAATAATAACTAATTAGTGTTTGACCTCACATTCCTGTGGGAAACGACCTTGACCACCGTACTAGACTACAATTGACTCGGTACACTGCCGGTAAGATTGGAACCCTAAGAAAGTTCGCATCAATAAGACAATCTTGAGATCCAAACCGTGGCTAGGTGAAGGCTGCTGAGTTGTAACACTTTATGTAATAGAATCTAAAAGTAGTAAAAAGAATCCCACTAAAGGGAGTTTTGGTCAAAACTTGAAACATGTTTAACTAAAAGGTCGTGCATTATACCATCTTGTTGGAACCTGTCTCAATCACATTGTTCTCTTTCAGTCTTACTTCTACATTGTGGATTGTTCTATTCTTGCGTACTTACATTATCTTATGCTGATTTCATCCAGAGAAATACATCAAAGCATTCTAAGTTCACCAAAACTTCAATCACATTAGCGACTTGTCACAAATAGACCTAATACTTGATATGAATATCTTTGATATGTTTGATTAACTTGATTAAGTTATACTTTGATTAGACAATGATTATAAGACCTTGTTATCCACACTATAACCACTTGATCAATTGTACAACTCGATTCACTAAAGATTAGGAAGTTACAAACTTTGTCTTAGAGATAAACATTGAAAGGGTTTTAAAGGGTAAAGCTTGGTATAACCATTTAATCCCCTCCTGGTTATTCTATTGACCTAAAGTGATCCTTCAATTGGTATTATCCCAATGAAGACCGAGATCATTGGTGATGTTGTCGAGTCTCTACCAATAACAGGAAGGGGTTGATATGAAAAAAGTCTATGTGAATGCTAAATCCGACCATTCTGAATAGTGCCTTGAGTAATGAGGATACAATATATGTTTCTCTTGCAAAACTGGCAAAGAGATTTGGTCGAAACTTGAAGTGAATTATGAAGGAATAAGGGTTAATATATTGATGCATACTTATGAGTTGTTCAAAATGACTCCCATTGATTTCTAATTTGTGAATGCAAGACTGCCTGAGATTATCAATTCACTTGAATCTCTTGGAAAGGTTTTTAACAACTAAGAAAAGGTTCAAAAGCTTATGAGAATTTTGTCCCCGGAATGGGATCCAAAAATCATTGTTATTCAAGAATCAAAAGACTTGTCCAATCTTGAAAAGGATGAGTTGATTGGTTCTCTGTTGGTTTATGAACTAACCATGAATGAGAGGAAGTTTGAAAAGACAAACTCTAGAAATGTTGTTGTGTAGGTTGTTGATGTTACTGAGAGCACAAAAGTTGAGACCATATCACATGCTGAAATCAGATTAAATGTTGACCCCCCCTGAAGAGAAGAGTGAAAGCTTGTTTCTGCAAGTCAAGAATTTCAAACAATTTGATATGAAGGCTCTTGGTCACAACCACAAAAGAAGAATGCAAAGATGAGGTACTTCAAAGAGCAAAGGACTAGTCAAATGCTATAAGTGTGACAAGCTAGGTCATTATGCTAGTGAACGTACTGAGTGGAAAGAGAATCACATTGAGATGTACAATAAAAGGGCATTTGCTGCGAAATCATCATGGTGTGATTCATATGAAACCGATGATGATGAAGTTAAGTTCTACTTAATGGCAGATACTGATGATGATGAGGATTATTATGGAGCATATCATAATGTTGATGTTGAAGCTGGAATCACCGATGAAAACGAGCTACAATCTAATTTACATGATTCTAGATTTGAAACACGGTTTGAATTGTCTGAAGGTTTTGTAGCTATGAATGAGAAACTGATTAGTAAGAATGTCAAGAATGTTGTTCTAAAAGATGAAAACATTGAATCGAAAACTGAGAATGAAATTGGACTAAGCTTTCATAGATGTAATAGGAACAACCAGAGTTATTATTAGATATCACTGGTAATCTCTTGCACGCCGCTTCAGCTTTGCTTGGGAGGATGGCATCAGTAGAGCATGTAGTTTTTAAGGCTATGAACATCGTCCTAATTGAAGCTTTGAAAGCGAAACTTGTTGAAGTAATCTGAGAATCCGATGCCCTAAATTGTGTTGTCAGAATCAACTTGATTGAATATGATTTCTCTCGACTCATCTTTAGCCAATCAGATTGTTCATACTAGCCGCTCTTTTCGATATTTTAGATTCTCCTTTGTTAAATGAACCCGAAACTCTACACCTCATTGTCTTGCTAGACTAGGGTTTGAAATATCTAGTGAACGCTTCGGATACTGTCGCTAGGAAGACAGGAAGCTACTCCACCATCTATTCCATCTGCTATTAATACAAAACATTTGGTAGTCTTTAAAGACATCAAACTAAATCTATCATTGTCCTTAAGGACACATCCGTACTTGCCTATTTTTGAACCTTGTTGTAGCGCCTCAGATAGATTTGTTGTGGTGTCCTTAAAGACCCACAATCTTCAATGAAATGATTTTTTTACCCTTAACAAAAAACAAGACAAGAAACAAGCATGGTTATCACTCTTTCCGATAAAAACAAACTATTCCACCCACCCCCCCTCCCTTCTCTCCTGTTCAACAATGCCTAATAAATACGGAATTTTGTCAACAACTCACTCATCATGTAAAAAAAAATAAAGACCAGCCAAGTTGCATGATGATATACATCACACGGCCAAGTTGCGTTGCTACTTGCTACTGAACAAAACTTCATGTAAGCAAAAAAATACGACATAATTACATTAGTACCTAGTCAAATATGATATGTCCCTATCTCTAAACTGACACCAAAGCAATCGTCATCCACACATTATAGTTTTTACTAAAAACTGCACAAACTTTTGACATAGGCACCTTTTGTTCAAACTCACCAACCCCTTTGCCCTGTAGTTTTTATTCTATTCCCCTGAATGCTACTTCTTCATTAACGTAAATTATCTAAAAAGGTATATTCAAATATAAATCTAACATCAATTTTCCAAGAAATAAGTTGTCATAATAAATAAGTAATAATTGCTGTCAAGTTGGTTTTAAACTGGCATTGTATTTTTCAAAAAGCAATAATGCTGTAATACTAGTAAGATAATATTCAGTTGCAAGAAAAACCTAAAAAGATTTGTTTCTAAAGGAATAGTTGACTCAAATGAGAGATCTATTACAAGAAAGAAGCAACAAATATTCTGCTGACTTCATTCAGATACCAGTTCCAAACAACATACATTACAAACACAATTGCATACCTTGCACAAATGCCCTGTTTACCTTCCCAAAGCAGTAAATATAGAGCTGACAAAGCAACAGATTTGTTTGTAAAGATTGACCTGGGCTAAATTCTCAGCTGTGTACAACCAAGTATAGTTCCCCGGCACCGTGTCATCGGTGCCACCTGACGCCATACAGGCCTCTCATTTCCAAGGGTAAAAACGTCAACGTCAGATGTAGGCTTAATGTCCCAAATCATCCTCTCTGGTCCTTTCAATCCTCCGATCATATAAATGTCATCCCCCAAACCCATCATTGCAAAACCGATCCTTTGTTTAAACTCAGACGCTGAAATTACGGGTCTTGTTGATTCTCTTTCCTGCTGGAAGATCATGCCATGGCTCATCACATACAGCTTTCCTTTAACAATCGCCATTGGACCCTGGAGCCAACCGTAATCATGTACTATCCACCCTTGCTTTGTTGTGTTGTTCTCTATAACCTGTACAGTAGACGACCCCTTGTGCAGGACATGAACTTTGCCATCAATAACCATTCCTGAGCATGCAGTATTGTCAGAATTGTGTAGGTCCGGAATCGACACCCAAACATTCTTGTCAGGATCATAGATTTCGGCTTTGGAGATCGACTTACGCCGGCTGGTGAAACCACCAGCCACGACTATCTTTCCGTCCAGAACACAGCACGCAAACATGGCACGTGGCACTATCATGGGTGCACATAGGGCCCACTGGCGGGTGACGGGGTCGTATGACCATACCTCATCGGTTGCGAAACTTCCATCCTGGTCACCAGTTAAAGGATCCACAGCATCACTGTTGCCACCTAAGACAAAGAGCTTTCCAGAAATAGAGACCACACCAAAGTGAGCAAGATTCTTGATGTTTGATGGTAGAACAGGAGAGTAATCCAAAGATCGTGTCGCGGATCATAAAGCTGCCAAAGATTATTCGGATCAAATGCACATACGCACAGAAATTCTTCGGATGAGAGGACCTCTTTTCGAGCTCTGAATAATTCTGAACTACGAACTGCAGTTCTCCAAGCATGAGAAACAAGTTCCAGCTTAGGGTGGAGGTACAAGGGAACACGTGCAAGACACCGCAGTGCCACGGCATCAGGAAGTCCTTCAATGAGTTCAGACATACCCATCACACTTGCATTCAGTTTTCGTCTTTGTTTTGTTGACCAACAGCAATCTGTCACCTTCTAAATTACAATCTGAAAAGAAATAAACAGAGTTACGATGTAGCAATTCTAATATAAACTTGTATTTCTGGTCGCTTTATAAACATGACGTTAAGGACAGTAAGTCGGTAAGGATTAAGAATGAAAACATTAACATAAATATGCTCTGGAAACATAATATAAGAGTTGATAATGCAGATATCAAAACCATGTAATCTAATCAATATTAGACTGCAGCTTAATACCTTAATTATTATCATTTGAACCCTTATAGTAACATTGCCTTTATATTTATAAAAATCTATATACTTTGTTTGCTGGAATCATTCTCATCCCCTAGTCACGTCTATGCAAGTATCTCGCTGCAATCTATTGCCTTGGTATGCATTATATAGGACCATTCAAGTGAGCTAAACACTATTTTAAAATTTTCATAAGAAAAAAGAACCCAGGCAATCCACAATAAGTTTTCCAAAAGATAAAGGCACAAATAAGTCCTGGTTTATGGCAAGCACCCTGAAAAACAATGTGAAATAAAAAATAAAAATAAAAAGCATATTAAGAGAAAGGAATCTCATGCCTTCAAAGGTATCCCCTCCATTCCGTTCACCCGGAAAAAAAAGAAAAGAAAAAAAAAGTAAATAACTTTGAGCCTTTCAGATCAACAGAGTCAAGTAAATAAAGAATCCGCAGTCTCGAATGAGATCAGAACAATCAGCAGGGATTTCCTTCTTCTAGGAAATATTTGTAGAGTTCAAGTTTAGTAACCTCATAGAGGTTAATGAAACATTGTCAATCCAATAATTTAATATAGATAGATCTAGATTGGTACTATCAATATTCATCAAATGTAGAATAAATCTATAGAGACCAAAAAAATAATGACTACAAACGGGAGAAAAAATAATAGTAGAAATCTCTTTGTCAAGTTCATCTAATAGAAGTTCAGAGAAGTAACAAAAATATCCTCCAAACCAAGCTACACCTGCTAAATCAATATACAATCAGATAATAAAATAATTCTTTTACTAAAGAAGGCAGAGGCCAAAATTGTTCTATTGTTTGATAAGTGTAGCTTCTAGTAATGATTATTCAAAAGAACGTTTAACATCAGCACTTGCTTACATTACACAACAACATAAAACTACTCAAAACTTGAGTTTTACTAGCAATCTTCAAAATGTAAGTATCAGCAGACTCTCATTCTCTTTGTTCGGATATGTAAACCACAGGTTCAAGGTAAATATTCGCTTATTTACCAAAAAAAAATGTAGCAACATGTTAGCATATGATTAAATTTTAACATAAACTACAATTGTCACTTCCGTTTGGTTCACAACTTCACATTCACCTAATCTTTTGTTGGAAAAAGGACAGCACATCGGATTGAAAAGAAAAAAAATATATCAATCAGAAAGAAAAATAACATTCCTTCTTCATCATTTTTTATCACAACTTTTCCGTGCTAAAAAGATTTTTTTCTGTTTTTGTTAACTTCTCATATTTCTACATGCCATAATTGTACTCTCTTTCTTTGTAAAGTAAAGACAATTTCATTAGTATCATACAGTCAAAATATGTACAAAGGAGAGTATTGAAATCTCCTTAATCAACCCTCAAATTCAGACTACGAATACTAATCACACCCCTGTTACCTGTTACAAAATGTGTACCATGCTACAATTAATTACAACTCCTCGTTTAGTCTTATTCTTTCTAGCACCTTTTTATGACTTCAGATAGAGTCCAATATTATCAATGCTTTCTTGGGCTTTGCAACACAATGATAGGGACACAAAACGACTAGGAAAGATAATCCAAACCTTCACGGAATTCCTATCAAATCTGATAAAAAGCTTTACTGATGGAAAATAGTTCCATGTATGAAAAACAAATCTTATTTACTAGTTTGATCTTAAATTAAGTTTCTTATACCATGTACCTTTTGCATAAGGGAATCTAAATCGACAGCCAAATATTGTTTAAAGGGTATCCTTAATCGGTTATGCTCAAAATTGAGTTCAATGTGAATTAGTTTCATAAACCATTTTCATTTTACACGGTGGTTTGGTTCTGTTGGCTTCCAGAACAGGAGGACTAATTTGGGACTGACAATCTATGGATTTGGATCGTAAAAGTGAAATGGAGGAAGTATCTTCCATGTTCATGTATGTTCAAGCATAAGGAGCAGCAGTTTGGAAAAGTAGTTCTATTGCTACAAGCAATGAATCCACTGAACTGTATGACAACATCTAAGTGTGTCGAAGGAGGAAGGGGGCAGGCAATGGATCACTATGCATTTGCAACGAACAGTACTAAATACAAACAAATTACCACTTGCTAAATTCAAATATCGATTCCGTACCTCTCAGTATGATGCTAAGTATAAAAACAGCTCATCAATCCTTAACAAACGGGAAGATGCTAATTTTAATTCCCCAATTTGCCATTTGGTTGAACATTGTTTCTGATGACTTTCGGAAGGGGAAAGATAATTTGGGACTGACAAATGTAGGAATGTAGGTATATAAAAGAAAATTGAGGAAGTATCGTATACGTCTCTTCAAGAGTACCTTTCAGCGGTTTGGAAGTTCAATATTACAAGCCATAATCCACCGTACCGCACTACCTGACAGCATCTAAATTTTCTGTTGATTTTCAGAAGTGGAAGATAATTTGTCACCGACAAAAGTAGGAATGTGGCTAATAAAGGGAACTGAGGAAGTATCGTAGGAGCTCACGTCTCTTCAAACGTATTTTTAAGCGGTTTGGAAATTCAATAATCTATCACAAGCCAAAATCCACCGCACCACCGAACCACCTGACAACATCTAAGTGGGCTGAAGGGAATACATGGTAGGTGTAGGATAACTATGCATTTGCTATCAAATGAATTAAATTCAAACAACTAGCCAGAAAATGCCGGCACATCAAGAAAAAAGCTTAGTTATTGCTTTGCTATAAAGTCTTAAATCAAATTAAGCCACAAACTGGGAGAATGGAAATCGATACAAATCACAGCCCTAATGCATCTAATGCTAAAAAAAAACCAGAAATGAAACAGATTGAAGGGCAGTAGGATAATTCTGATTAATCAGACAGCAAAACCTTAGATTTAGCAACAATAATGCAAAGCCAGCATAGTTTCTCAGTTACCGAAAATCCACAAATTCAAACCTCACAGCTATTAAATCAAATAATCTACCTTCGCCAAACACAAATTAAGGAAATTCTTCATGACGAACTTTTGTTTTAATTGTGAGAGCATCACGAAAGTGGAAATTGAGCTTCCGAGTAAGCATAACAAAGAGTAAATAATATATAATAAAAAAAAAATCCTACAATTAATCAAAAACTCCATATAATTTTCCAGAAAAGAACGAAGAAGTAAAACAATAATAATGCAACCAAAAAAAAAAAATTACAGAGAAAGACGAATTACCTGCAACGCAAAGCAAAGAGCATGAAGAAAAGCCAATTAAAAGAGCAACGGGAGGAATGAGAAAAGCAAAGTAGAAGATATCTCAGGTCGTCTCCGTTTATACGTATCAGATTGGATTGCGAGAATAGCAACAACAAGAAGAAGAAAACGCTAGGTGGTGTCGGCGAGTTCTGTGTTGTTGTTTGTTAAAATGAAAAGTGAAAAATGGTTGATGCAAAGCGTTTCATAAAAGGATGTTATTAATAATAAAAACGTGTTCACCTTGTCACTCTACCCCTAGGCCCTATCCTAACAATAACAACAATAACAACAGGAATAGAATAGAATAGACTAGTACCACGGATATTCCATTTCACAAATGGCACCCCTAGAGCTAGAGCACGTGTTCTGTCATTTAGACTAAGCAAATCCAAGTAAATGCATGTATCTAAAATACTAGTGAGGAAACCGTGCATAGGGCTGTAACTGAACCTAAGTATTCGATTCGATCCGTAATATTCGGCTCGAAAAAGCTCGATTCGGGCTCGTTTCGTGGGTTCGAACTTCGAGCCGAACCTTACAAATTTGATATTCGGTGGTCGAGCCGAACATGTTCGGCTCGGATATCATAAATTCATATACAGTTCGAGCCGAACATGTTTTTTAAAACCGAACCGAACATGTTCTGATTTTTTTTTAAAACCCGGTTCGAGCCGAACATGTTCGAACGGTTCGACATGTTCGAGCCGAACCGAGCCGAGCTTTTTTCCCCAAATACCAGACCGAACCCGAGCCGAATAATGAAAATATAAGGCTCGGCCATTTCGAGCCGAGCCGATCCTAAGGTTCGAACACACCGAGCCGAGCCGAACCCTGCCAGGGTTCGGTAGGGTTCGGCTCGTTTACAGCCCTGTCCGTGCAATGCACGGTGCATGCCATTCCAGTATTGCGGGTGTATTAAGTTTGTGTTTTGTCGTGATATTTAATGTGTTTTCTCACGGTTTCAAGAGTTTGTAACAACCATAAAGCATCCCGGAGATGAGAATATAAAATGAACGCTATTATAGCACGAGCACAAACCGTCGTCGTACGTTGTGTATGGGAAAAGCAATAAACAAACACAACGAAAAAGGTAGATTGGACCTAAAAAACTTTCTACCACGAAACATCATCGTTAAAAGAATGAGGATATCAATTGAGCAGACGGTTTAAGAGAGATAGGTAAAATCATCTAAATATCGTAAGAAAACGTACACCGGGAATCGAAAAAATTCAAAACCATGGCAATAAAAAAAAAAAACGTAAGAAGTATAAAGGATCTCGGAGAAGAAAGCGTAATACAAACGATATTAGATTATGTAAAAAAAAACTACGAAAAAAGAAAAGAAAACACAAAAATATACAATAGCGAAAAAATAACACAACACAATACAAAAAAAAAAAAAAAGTGCAACGTGTCAGCCCCACAATAGTCCCATATCGTAAAGAAACGTACACCGGGAATCGAATAAATTCAAAACCACGGCAATAAAATAAAAAATAAAAAACGTAAGAAGCATAAAGGATCTCGGAGAAGAAATCGAAATACAAACGATATTAGATTACGTAAAAAACTACGGAGAAAGAAAAGAAAACATAAAAATATACAATAACGAAAAAAATAATACAACACAATACAAAAAAAATAAAAAAGGTGTCACGTGTCAGCCCCATAATAGCCTCCCCTTGTTTTTGTAAAAAACCGACATAGACACACAATAAAATATATATATACGCAAAAAAGAGGAAAAAAAAATACACACACAAACGTATCATAGAGAAGAGATAGGATAGGAATATATATGTGATATAGGAAAAAGAAAAAGAAAAAATGTGATATAGGAAAAAAAAAAGAAAAAAGAAAAAATCTGGACCAATAGGGAGGCGCCACATGGCAAACCACAAAAGCCCTCATTGTCTTGGTACATAATAGTTAGGATATGAATTTTTGGCTTTATCAATCCCACTGTACCTATTTAACAAACAATTGTAATCAACTCCTAAATTTTCAAACTTATTTCATAAATTCATGCTCCTCAATTTAAAATTTATGTTACATTCTTTAAATTCATCTGTAATTGACTGTAAATTTATATTTTACCGATTCAAACTTTCTTAATTTCAGAAATCCCCAAAGATTAGAGAGGAGGTATGATATTGGAATTGAAAAACAAGTGCTCATAGTTATCAACAAACCGCAATCGACTCAGTTAAGAGACTGAGTCATCATTAAAGTATGCATTTAGTAGTACATGATGAAATACGACCCAAAATAAAATAAAATAAAACAAAATGTTGAGATCATTTAATGTGTGTCATAAAATGGAAAATCTCTGTTTCTTTTTTTCATTTTACATAAAGTAGTAGGATGTCATTTGGTGTACAAAATCAGCACAGCATTTTCAAGCATATTCTCTTAATCATCTTTTGGAGGGGACATCAACAAGAGTCTGTCTGTTGAAGAAGCTTGGCCTCCGCCGGCGCCGCCACGAGACACTTCCTCTTCCAGTAAAGACTGCAAATCACTACCATTTGCCAGACTATTGAACTCCACTGCTTTTGATGGTAATGCTGGATATTTCCTCTGGCAAAAAGTCATCAATCTTTTTACGGATTGCAAATACTTTCGAGTTGTCTCGTCGTTCATGATATGGGCAACACTATTCGTGTAAATTTTCTCACGAGCAGAACGCTCGTGGATACCAACCATAGTAACACCAATAGGCCAAGGTGCATTTCCAATGGCAAGTCTGATATAGTGATCCATGGCAGCTAGATAGTCCCGCTTCATGCAGCATTCTACCATCAGTAGAAGTGCTTGACGAATATCATCAGGAAGTACCTGCCACATAGATTTCAAAAGACTTTCTCAACAATCTGAGTAAAGTGGAACATTCATACATTATCATATACTTCCAGGAAATAGGATTCATCCAAGGGGAATCTAAAGTAAAATTATTATCGCATAAAACTGCATTCACGCATTTCCCCATCTGAATGGCATGCTCTTCAGCTCTGAACTCTCATATGAGGCAACCAACTTATCCTCCAGGCAGACTTCAGTGGATAATAACACAAAATTCTGCCACAAATGTAGAAGAAAAACAACTTCACCACCAAAAACTACTCAAAACATTGTTGGTTACACATTTGTGCAAGTCTCATAGCCCTTTGCCACAAAATGACAAACAGCTTAGATTATACTTTAACCCTTTTCAGTAAACAAAGAGGCGTCTTAAAGTTACTTTCAGTAGTTTTTAGGTGTGGTAACTTTCGTTTTTATCAGCTGACAGCTATGTCTTAAATTATTCCTGACAACAATAACGCGGAAATATTGTCATCCCACTCGCAAGTGATCAACTAATGAGAGTAATTAGGTCACCCACAGCCTTATTCTCCCAAATGTACATCCCAGAGCTTTCTATGAATTACTACTCCAACAAACACAACCATGGTAATATCTGATGCTATTTTTGCTGGAAACCATGGTAATATCTGATGCTATTTTTGCTGGAAACCATGGGACATGAACTGAGACTTCAGAGGATGACAAGGCTAGCCATCTATGTCAGTCTTGCCTGTGAGCGACCATGATGCAATTTCATGGTGTGCAGCATAATTGTTAAAGCGGTAGGCAAAGCCTAGGCGAGCTTGGGTCACCTGGGCTCGCCTCGCCATGCTACGCGATCATGGAAAAAGTTGAAAATAAAAGCCAATTGCCGAGAAAACCAGTAAAAGTCCAAGAAAAATGACCAATTCTAATTAAGCAAATATTCAACTGTGCTTTGTGAGCACTGTAAGCTTCAGCCACATCAAGCCAATTGCAGGCGCCATCATTATGCCCCTAACCACCTAATGATATCACTTACACTAGCCATACATGCATCAGCTCAGACAGACAGGAGTACTAGGTAATCAAAAGTTTCATCAAGTGCACACACACAACCCCTTTTTGTACAACATCTTGCCAAGGCAACCCTCGCCTACCTTCTAGGCGCTAAGACCTCGATTCTTGCCTAGGCGAGCGCTTTGACAACTATGGTGTGCAGGTGATGAAAAAAAGACGAATAGCTATGCTAAAGTTCTTGCTGGAATCAGCTAACCACTAAACAACAGAATAGAATCAGTTTTTTTGTCACACCATTTTCCCAATTTTCATTTTTATTCTATAGGCAAATGATAAGAGGAAAATAACCGTTCCTAAAAACTATGTGCCAAGGCAATACACTTTAAGGACCACAACTCAATGGGCAGGTTAGGCTAGATAGATCAATTATCTCCATTATTCTCGAAAATAGACCATACCATGATCAATGCCCCAAAAATTCATATAATTTTTAAATAGTTGCCAACCAGTCATGCATAATTTAAGATATTCAACCAAAAAGGAGTGCATAACCCAAGCCAAAAATTAGAAATAAGTTCACATTTAGCAGGGAACAACAATGTGATCAAATTAGTTAAATCAGGCCAAAGTCTCAAATTTACCTTCTTTCTGCAGAACTTGAACAAGGGATGTAAGTATCTTGCACACTGCTTAAATGTAGCAACCATACCTTTCCCCTTAGCCGTCCTCTTCTCCGCCACGCTCATTCTATCAAGTTCCTGGTTCCACTCAACCAGTAACTTCTTGAAAAACACCAATATCTTATCCTCCTCACACAACTCCCCAAAATTTGACTTCATTCTCTGTATATCTTTGTCATAATCCACCCCAGACGATCCACCGTCGCCACTCATTTCGTCATCTCCACCTCCACCGTCCTGATCCTCACCTCCGTCCTCCTTAGCTTTTCTTTTCCTATCACTCAAGATCCCAGTCTTTTGCCGCTTCTTCAACTCTACAATGTCTCTCAGAAAATCATTTGTCTGCCCCTCTGTCATATCGCTGTCATCCACTTCAAACAACCCTGCTTTCAGGACGAAACGTAGACGATCCTGCCGCGCTTCATCGTCCTCGCCGAACAGAGTTACAGGTTGCTTCAGGAATCTCAAGCGGCGAATAACTTCTTGTCTCGGGAGACTAACCTCTTCGGTCTTTTTCTCGTCGGTTAGGGTTTTGGATGACGAGGTAGTAGAATCCTCAGATTTGGATTTGGGGTTCGATGAAGGAGTTGCATTTGAGCCACCTTCCAACTCTTGCTTTTGCTTCTGGCGAAGGACTTTGGCCTCCGCTTCGCGCTGTTCTTCTTCCCGGAGCTTCTGGATGCGCTTCTGCTCTATCTCCGACCTCTTGAATACTTTCCGGCCGCCGGTCTCTTCCGCCAGGGACTGTCGCTTCTTCAGCAACTCTTGCTTTAAGATATCCATATTTAGGGCAAAATTTTTTCCCCCTTTTTCTTCAGAATCTTTGTCGATAAAAGCCTATGGACGGACGGCGCCTCCGTGCTCCTTCCACCAACCGCTCTAGTTTTTTTTTTGATTTTTTTAATATACGAATCGCAACATTTTTTTTTTAAATGCTTACTATCATAATTTTGTAAATACCCATTACCCCTTAAAAAAAACCTAAGACTTATTATTATTCCAGTACCCTCATGTATTGGGTTAATTTTTCATAAATTTGACATATTTAAGCAAATTGACATTAACAAATTTAACAAATGATCAACTTGGGGGTTCTTTCGGATGATATTTGAAGAAGATTCCTTAACGGTTATAAAAAAACTCAAATCAATATATAAAGACTTCTCCCCTACTGGAGGCATTATTGAAAATTGTCGTGTTTTGATTCCGGCTTTCGTTTCCATTGATTTTTCTTTTGTTAAGACAAAGGGGAATGCACCTGTTATTTTTTAGCAAAAGAAGGTTTAAAATTGGTAGGATGTATAGATTGGGGAACTTCCCCTCCCACTCACGTCTCTGCTCTTTGTTTTGCGGATGTTGAATAAAAGTGTCTTTTAACTTTCAAAAAAAATCTTAATTGAAAATTGTGTTAGTGTTTAGAAACAAAAAAAAAAAATTACATAGAACAACGAATCATGTCTGAAAATAATTTGAAGATCTACACATTTATAAAAGAATAAAAAATTGAGGCAGGGTCTCAATTATATCTGGAGTTATAATGAGATTTTAGTAAAACCTGAACACATCAGAAATAATTGTCATTGAAAACAAGATTCTAGGTTCTCGATGTGCTTGTTGTTTGCATTGACGGTTATTTCCGATGTGTTCAAGTTTTGCGAAATTCTCGGTATAACCCCATAATCAAATATAATTGGTTCTCATGAAATATTTTTGTTTGGAAGGCATGTTTGGAAAAGTTTCCTACCAAACAAAACCTCATGTGAGAGATTCCTCTTCAAGATGTTGTATGCACACTCTGTTATGATTATGTAGAATATGTTGATCAATTTTTTTTCTTGCTTGAAAAGTTTCGTATTTTTGAATTGAGCAAGACCAGGGAGCCGTTTGATGCGTCATATATGATGATTTATGTAAGCTCAAACCCGCCGATATTTCTAATTCTGCCGATATTATGCTCTAGACTTCTATCAATATGTAGTGGCGCGGGTCGTATGGTTTAATAGAAATAAAGTGGTGTTTAAATCTTAAACAATTGATCAACGGTTGATTTTCCAAGAAATACAAATGCCATCTTTCGCTAGGTTGGCTTATGTGCAAAGCTTAAAAATTGCTATTTAGGAATGCTGGAAGATCGATTCTCTCAACTTGAGCAGTGTTAGATTTCAAGGGAATTAGGAAATGTCTATTTGGTTCCAGCCATGGCAATTTACATCTTGCTTCTTTTGAATGTGTTGAGCTTCTTGGAGTGCATCTCTATCTTGCATTTCTTGAATGATGCAAGATTAGAGGGCCGTTTCTTGCGTCATTTATGCTGATTTATGTAGGCTCGAGCCCGTCAATATCTCCAATTCCATTGGTATTATGCTCTAGAAAGGAATCAAGGGTGTAGTGGTGTGGGTCATATGGCTGGATATAAATAAAATGGTGTTTAAATTTTATACAATTGATCCATGGTTGATTTTCCAGGAAATACAAATGTCGATCTTTCGCTTGGTTGACCCATTTTAAATGCTTAAAAATTGCTAGCCGGGAATGTTGGAGGATCGATCACGTCGGCTTGATGCGAGTTAGATTTCAAGGAAATCGGGAGATGGGATATCTTTTTGGTTCATGCATTTACTTGTTGCTCCTTCCGAGTGCTTTGAGCTTCTTGAAGTGCATACCATTTCATTCGTTTCTCTCCCCTCTTGGATTTGGGTTGTAGTTTTTGCCCCCGTTTGTTGGGCCGGTGGTGATTTAAGTTTTTGATAAATAGTTTTTTTATTGCTTTTGCATTTCGTACCACTAACTTTTTTTCTGGGGTTGTTTCATAATAAAAAAAAGATAAAATACCCAAAAATAATATAAAAAACCATCCCAAGCACTTTTTCTCCACCAAAAATTATATTATCATGCAACCCTGCCACCTCGCCACCCTAATTCCATCCCACCACCCCGGTGGATTTTTCATTGATTAGAACTTCAAGAAATTTTTATTAATCACAATCGTACTTTTATTAATTAGAATCGTTCAAACAAGCACAAGCAACATGAGAAGGTGGGGGACGAGCCCCGTTCCACACATCTTATAAGACGGAGACATTCTCTAGCTAACAAATGGGTAGACACATTGTCATCCCGTTTGACATGGAAGAACGAAATAGACACAAAAGCAGGTAAAAGGGCACGACAATCCTCAATCACACTTCCAACGGATGAAAGGTTAGCAGAAGATGATGAAATACTGACGAAACATAATTTTTTAAAACAAACACTAATGAAAAGAGCCATTTATTTTTTGGCATATGTCTTCAATGTCCGGACCACTGACCTTACTAATCTGAAATCGGTATATGAGGCCCCCGCAAAGTCTGCCTTTACTCGGGGATTTCGGGACAGACACCTAACTCTTTTAGTATGGCGTGTAGAAACTAAGCTCAAACTCATATAAGAGGAGGGGTCACATCCCCAAAACATAGGTTGTGAGGTGAGGGAAGTCCTTAATATGGTGGGTGAAACAACCACAAGTTCCCAATGTGGGACACTTTAACACGCTCCCTCAAGTGTGGACCGGGCACACAAGGCCAACAAATAGGCCCAACACTTACACAATAAAGGGTGGCTCGATACTATGTAGAAACTAAGCTCAAACCCATATAAGAGGAATGGTCTCATCCCCAAAACCTAGGTTGTGAGGTGGGGGAAGTCCTTAATATGGTGGTGAAACAACCACAAATTTCCAATGTGGGACACTTTAACATGGCGCTATAGGAAGGAGTCAAACCGATGACCTCTCATAAAATTCACATGCCAACTTAAATTACACCATGTTTGGGGTTAAAACAGGACAAGTTTTATTCCATTGTACTTAAAAAACAAAAACAAAAACAAAACAAAAAAGCAAAAGAAAAATTAAGTACAAATGGTGTTCATTGGAAAATGATATGTGCACTACACAAACGAGTAATGCACAAACCACTATCTGCTTAATGATTAATTATTTATTGTGATGGGTCCTAATAAAATATATGATGTTAATTGTATTGTGTAAAATATTATGATAAAAGAAACAGTGGATATATCACCACTCGTGTTCATTTTACATGAAAACATCAAGTCCATAACCATCACCATCACCATCTTGGTCGTAGTCATCATCATAACAAATATATATAAAATGAACACCATACAAAAATACACACAAACAAATGTATATACACATACAAATATATATACTAATAAAATGCAATTTTTATGACTAAATGTTTGTCTAATTCATACGCCCCAGAATTATAATTCAAACACCTTAATTTTTATATTAATGAGTTCAGGGATTCTAACAAATACAAGTAACTGAAGTCAAACATTAGGTTCATGATTTTTGTTTGCATACTGAAGAGATACACACATTTTCAAAGCGTTTGTTATACACTTTTTTTTTTTTTTTTTTTTGATCCCTTTGTTTTTTCTTCAAACTCTTGTAATTTGTGGGTTTCCCACGTTTTTCTGTTTTAAAAATAAAGATCGTTTTAAAAAAAACAAAGAAAAAACAACCACATCTTCTATTTGTATTTCTTATGAGCATGCATCATGAAGGTCAAGTATAACACGAGTAATATATTGGTTGGGGCCTTGTACATTTTTTATGTAACGTACTGCAAAAAAAAAAAAGAAAAAAAAAAACATTTATTAGGACGTATGTACACACAAATATATATAAACATATACATTTGACACTCATATAATACAAGATATTCTCCAAAAACATGAAAGATTAAATTTTTGGAATCAGACCACTCGGTCATAACCCAAGAAAACTGTGATTATTTCTCGAATCATAAAGCCTCGTGAGATTGCTAACATAATTAAATGTGAAAGCTGAAAATGTAAAGACTTGGCTTACTAGAATCTCAATATACTACATAATTGAAGCATCGTTAGACTTACAAAATTACACAATCATTACTACCACATATGTTACACACTTCAACATAAATAATGCAAGTTTACTACCATAATACAAGATACAACTATCTTATTACACAACCTCATCCACATTCTATAACTTATGTATGTCTAAAACCCTTTCATTTCGGATTAAGAAGATGCCATAGAACTCATGAAAGATGAGATAATAATAGAAGATACCATGGACCAAGAATAGTCTACTGAAATGGAAGAGGTCATCGTAAAAGTCATTTTCATCATTGATGTCATGTTGCTACTAAAGTTAATCATATGATATATGTCAAAGTAAGTGATGAGCTATATGGCTCATAAATAAAGCATAGCATCAAACGGAACTAATACCAATCAGTGGGATAATGATAAAGTTCCAAATACTCTTTTTCCAAATGAAATGCATAAAGCATAAAGGTAAAACATAAAAGTTAACAATCAACATGTATACATGATCACACGGAGTAACATAAAATAAACAACAACTACATACATTTTCCATTTACTTTGAACATTCATTTTAGTGTTACAGTATTTGTCATATCATTTGTGTATGATTTCAGGTACCGGTTGTTACTACTACGCCAATTTTGTAGTTATAGATTGAGATATATATATGAATGTATAAAAATGATGGAAGATAGAAAAAAAAAATGTATTTGATGCAAGTTTTTTTCTCAAATGCATATACACAGCAGCATTTTTTTTAAATCCAAAACAAATTTGTCATTTATATAAAATTTTGAAAATGAGTTATATATTATTATTTTAAAATTATTTTTGCCTTTTTTTTTTTCCGAATTCCTCAAATTCTAATGCATTATTATTATCTAATATATAAGTAATGAGATGAGATAGACAGTTTATATAATGTCACATTAACCCCTTAATGGCGTATCAACTAAATTGATACCGGGATATCACAAAAGAGACAATTATGGGATGTCAAAATCTTCCGAGATTACCTTCTTTCTATGATTCATAACATATAAATCTCAACTCATTTCTCACTTTCTTCCTCCATAAACAAATTTTTTTTTTTTTTTTTTTAAAAAAAAAGGTTTATAACGGTCGAGATTAATTAAAGCTTAAGCGTTAAGAATAATAATTAGATATATATGGGGTAATAAGAAAATACGAAACGCGTGAATATATCATACATTAACTACACAGCTTAAAAATCGCTTGATTCCAAAATCAACGAGATTTTAACCCTTTATTATAGAGGGCGTGTTGGTGAGAGGTTAGCAAATCCCCGGCCCCCTTAAAACCTCCTTCTGCTGCTTAGTATTGGCATTCTTTAGTATTATTACTAGTATTTTACCTTTTCTCTTTGACTCCCTAATTCCCTTTTTTTTTTAGAAAGGAAAAATAAATAAAATATGGGTTTTGCAATGAAAATTGGTGTTTTTTTCATTTTGATGGCGATTGTTTTTAGAAAAACTAATGGGACGAGTTACAAGATTGGGGATTCTGCTGGATGGACAAACCATGGTGTCGATTACAAGTCTTGGGCGGCGTCTAAGGTTTTTCATGTTGGAGATGTCTTTTGTAAGTAAAATTTCTCTTGATTTTTTTTTTTTTTTAATTAATAAATTTTGGATCATAGCAAACGATAAATTAAATAGATGTTTGGAGACATGGAAGGAAATTAAAAAGGGAAAATTCAATGCCGAAAAGACAATGATTTTTTCTTTTTAGTAGTTTAATTTCTAAATGACATAAAAAAAGATACATAATTATAATTATCGATCAATGGACATGACAACATGTTTATGCCTGAAAAGTGTGGTTGTGTTTATTTTATGCATCTTTTCTCTATATATAAAATAATATTTGCATATCATTATCCTTTAATTAATTGTGGTTATGCTCATAACATTTTTGTTTTGATTTAATTTTCAAGTGTTCCAGTACAACAAAGAATTCCACAACGTGGTTCGTGTGACTCATAAGAATTTCAACGCATGCAATTCCACATCTCCATACAAGACCCTCAACTCCGGCTACGATTCATTCACCGTCAAGAGGCCTGGCCACTATTACTTCATTTGCGGCATCGGAGACCATTGCCGAGATGGTCAACGTGTTGACATTCGGGTAGCCAGATCAGTCCAACCCCCAACTAACCCGCCAGCTATATCTCCACCGTCTAACCCGCCAACTATATCTCCACCGTCACAAGCTCCTCATGTTCCACCGTTTAACCCACCAACTATATCTCCGTCTAATCCCCCAACTATATCTCCACCGTCACAAGCTCCTCATGTTCCACCGTCTAACCCACCAACTACATCTCCACCGTCTAACCCACCAACTATATCTCCATCGTCACCGGCTCCTCATGTTCCACCGTCACCGGCTCCTCATGTTCCACCGTCTAACCCACCAACTATATCTCCACCGTCACCAGCACCTTATGTGCCTGCTCCGGTCCCAGTTGAACCACCTCTTTATTCACCGGTGCCCACCCCAGGGGGTTCACCGGTTCCTTATGCACCCGTGCCAGCCCCGGCAAATTCCGGCAGTTCACAATATCCTGGCATTATTGGTTATACAATGTTTTTAGCATCAGTGTTGATTGGAATTGGTTGGTTTTAGATATTTTAAAGGAATTATACAACGTATGATTATACAATGTGTAATTCTTTATAATAATATATGAGTTATATTTATTATAATATCAAATTATTGTTTAAATTAGAGATAAAATATCATATTATAGGGGTGGTTGGTCTTTAGATGAATTAAATTATTCATGCTTTCTATGTTTCTGTTATGTTAGAATTAGAGGGAGATCCACATGTTATCTTTTATTTTATTTTTATTGTGTAATCGTGGTAATTAATAAACGATATTATTGCTTTCACCTTGTCGTATTATTATAATTATTGTTACTTTAACGGCATCTTTAGGGATATGTTTTTTTCCAATGGAAAATAAAAAATCTGTAGAGATATATTAGTCCGGGATATGTATTTTTTCCCACCGAAAATAAGAAATATTTAGGGATACGTTAGTCGTACTTGGGTACATACCCTATTAGTAATCCACTAAGGTCTAACCTCGTTTTCAATTGGGAGACCAGGGTTTGAACCATGTTTGGAACGTGTATGACGTTATCCTTTTGTTTCCGGAAAAAAAAAGATATGTTAGTCCATGAAATTGGTTGACAATATATGAAAAGAAAAAAAAAGAATCTTCTAGTGCTTATAAAGAAAGTGTAATGATATTTAAACCATTTAAATTTATAAGAAAGAGGTTTACGCCATATTTTATGGCAAAACTTGCAGCTACACTTTTTTTTTTTTGTCAAGCAGCTACACTTTACATTGATTATTATAAATGCATGATAGAATTATTTGAGTGATGGTTAATATGTACAGTGCTTATAAGTTAAATGTAATGACACAATGCAATTCATGTGTGTTATAAATTAACTAACTACAATAAATAAGTTTTTCGGTTACATTCTTCCCAAAAGATCATAACACTTAGCATCATTTAAAGAAAGATTGAAAAGTGGATGTGTTTGGCAAAACCATTCACTCCTCTTGTTTGTTAAGAACCCTAATATACATTGATCCTATCAAAATCATCTTCACAAGGTCCAGTCAGGGGCGGCTGCAGGATTTTTACTATTGGGGTCAGAAATTTATCAATTTTTTTCCGTATCACACATATATTTGGATATTCAATTCTATACATGTAATTACGGAGAAATAGATAAAAACAATGGGTCAATTACACATATATATGCGTTCATAAAAAAATTCTCCACTATTTGTACATAATATTTTTATTTTAAGGGGTCGGCCGCACCCCAAAGCACTATGTAAAGACGCCCTTGGGTCCAGTGTCTTGTATTACGTTCGAATTACAACCCGGACGATATCCGATATCGTGACATACTTTTTCAAACATTTAGCATTGTACCGGATGTCAAATGAAATCGATTAGGGAAAGCTGGAAAAATGTGTTCTAAAAGAATATAATAATATATGTGAAAATGATATTGCGGTGAATACCAGGTTTGCGGCAACAGATGTGATTCATGGATATATGGCTATATATGTGTGATTTCTCTGGAGAGAATGCGGTGGTGAACAAGAACAAGGCTGTTGGATTATAGTTTATGAGAGTAAACACAAGTAATTCGACAAATTGACAGAGTAGCTCTGTGTATATTAGTTCTTGGCCTCTTTCTATTACATTGTGATCCCATCTATATAGGCTAAGACTAAGTCGGTCTACTGTTCATGACAAGACAATTAAATGGATATAATTAGAGATAATCATATACATAATACAGGTGGACCGGTCAGCTGTCTGGATAAGTATTCCGGACAACGGAGTCGTTTTGTAGGTCGGACTCATATTTGCCTTGTCTTGATGTCAGTTTGACGATATGGGTAGAAATCACACGGAGTGGAGGTGTTCAGCTTACGACTGGCGAACAAGATCCGGTTTACAGATGGCGGACAGGTCCCGGCTTACGATGGCGGGTAGGATCCGGCTTATGAGCTGCGGTCTAAGGGGAAGGAGGCCCAAGACCTGTTATATTGGGCTATCTGAATAGGCCCAATTTGGGTAAACAGGGCCCCAATCCGGTTCGGGTATATAAGAAAATATATTTCAAAAGTTAAATTTAGAAAACTATACACCGAAATCAGTTCACTTATGATTCCTCACAAAAATTATTTTGGGACATATTTTTTTCGAATGTTAACTACTTAAGTTTGAAATATATTATTTTGAATCATATTTTTTCAAGTTTTTTTTTTCCTATTTAAGGATGATTCCTTTCGTTGCTATACATATGTCTTAGCAGAAAAACGGGTAATTCTAATGTATAGAGTCTCTATTAGACTCAACCGTTGGATATGTGCCACGTATAAAAAAGACAAAACAGTTTTTGTTTTACATACACGTGACACAGATCCAACGATTGAGTCTAATAAAGACTCACTACATCAGAATTTCCCCAGAAAAACCTATTACAATTCTGGAGAATAAAAGATCACGTACCCTTGCTTTTAAGTTTGTCATTATCCATCCCGTCCTTTTGCATGATATATGGAAAATGATATGGACATTACATATATTGTGAACATCCACTACCACCATATCCCCAATGATTAAAGTACACCCATTAAAATGAATGGTCAAATTATTGTTAGACACGTATGTACTTCCTTCTGTATACACATTAATACCTACCTTCCTAACATTAACCTATCACGGGTGTACAATAATTGTCTTTACAAAACCCACTCTCAAGCGGGGGTGGACCCAGCCCTTTAGGGATGGGATGTATGGACCTCATTCAAATTTTCGGCGAAGTTACTAATTTACCACTCTTATAATATTAAAACTGTGTTTATATATTATTCTAGACAATTTCTAATATAATTATTCACTTAGTTCAACTGGTTAGAAGATTTATTATATATCCTAAGGTCATGAGTTTGAAACTTGGCTATTGACTATTTTATTTTTTATTTTCTTTTAATTTTGGCCCCCACTGGAAAAAACTAATGACTTTTTTTTTTCTATTTTCTTTTAATTTTAGCCTCCACTGAAAAAAAATCCTGGATCCGTCAATGCTCTCAAGTCTCACTCCAATTTTGCCACATTGTAATTCAACTTTCACCTAAATCTCCTTATCCAGTGGTCAAAGACCTCAACAAAATAAACAAATTACTATTAGAGGGGAGAATTTATTTTAAGCATCGAATTTAACAAGTTCAAATTACCAGAATTTAAATTCGATCCATCTTTTACCAAGAATAGGCCTGCACTTCTTCATTAAACACTGATTTATATGCCAAATACAAAAGATGTGATGCGCGAATGAGAAACATTCTTCAATTGCACCAAGAAGCGCTAGATCCCTATCTGAAACAACCACCGATGGAAACGCTACTCCTTTTAAGACCATCCATCTTTTTAACGTATCCAATACCCATACAAATCGCTCTGTCGTTCATTACTCAAATATGCAAATATAATAGAGTAAGTTTGCATTGTGGATGTGATACCCACAATCTCTAAGAGCGGTATCCCATACTCATTGATCTTGTACGTGGCGTCAATAATTAAAACCGACAGAAAATTCACATACAGCTCTAGGCTTTTAGGATGAACCCAAAGAATACCTGTGATCTCACTAGTGTGTTCATTTTTCATAAAGTCGTACATGTATTTTTTAACCTTTAATTCTCTTAAAACCCACACAGCTTCAAATAACCCCCCAACTGCTCTTTCTTATACAATGCTTTGATATTGTAAAACTCCTAATTTCTGTAGTAATTGATGGGTCTTGTTGTTTCTGTTAGTAATACCATCCGCAACGGAAGCGATTTAAGGATCTAGATCTATAAATTACACGTAATAAAATAACTAGATCTATTCTACAAGGGGGTTGTAGAACATACCTCTTGGATCTCAAAATCCAAGTAGAAGAACCGCAATAGAAATAACAAACGAAGATGTGAAGAGCACCACGATCTTCCGTACGTGTGATCCAAGCAACTCCCGGTGGAAGGAAATCCTCGTCTCGAATCCTTCCGATATGCTACCCTGAAAAACTCCAAGATTTTCCCTTATTCTACCCTTGGCCGAAAATTTCACTTCTTCTCTCTAAGAGGAGAAGTCGAATTTTATGTGTAGTAAAAAGGCTTGGGAGAACTCTCTTTATATAGAAGAGTAATCCTTGTTCTCCAAGGATTTTATTTTGCAAATAAATAAATCCAATAAATAAAAGATAATCACATAATATTCTAGAACAAATCTAGAATAATATTTATCTTTATTTCTTACCATAAATATTTATCCAATAAATATTTTGTGCACATGTCTTATTAATCCACAAGAAAACTAATTTCTTGTTGACTAAAAATATGCCTTGGCCGAAAATTCCCCTTGTGACCTAGTCACAACAATTTTCGGCCATAACACACTTTTTGGGCCAAGATTATGAAAAAATGCATTTTTCACATATTTAATTATTTAGCCCAACTAATTTAATAGTCCACTAAACAATTAATTCACATATCGTTTTAATTAAATTCTAATAAGAACTAAATTAATATTATTAGGATTCGATGTCCGAGAATAGCTATGCTATATAGGAGGCACGTCGGGGACCATGGACTAATAATCAGCGGCTCCGATAAATCAAATAAATAATTATCTTATGAATAGAATAATTATATTCGATAAATCAATCACAGGAATATGCCACCATAATCCCGTGACTGCACTCCTCCGATTACGAGATTATATTTATCTCCTCATGAGAATGATAATAAGCGTCCATTGATATAATCATTACATATGGATTAATCCTCCATAGACTGTTCATTCTAAATCGGGAAGTTACCGTTAACCCTTTTAGAACCTCTTATCCTTATTTACCATTAACCCCCTAGTGATCAATTAATTCATACAACTCACTGGTAGCTAATTAGTGTAATATGAACTCCATGGATCGATCAGTTTCTAGGATTAACAAATAAGGGAACTGTCTATCTACTTCCATAAATGGAAGGAATGGATTCCGTATCTGTGATAACACAGACTACTCACTCAATCCAGTACAATGCCAAGATGAGGTAATTCAGACCACAGACTCAGTGTAATCCTTAACCGTCAAGTCAAACCTCATACCGATTCAAGCAGTTGACTGTGATCACCTCAGGATTAAGATATATCCATAAATATGATCATCGATTGATTCGATAAGACTTCTCGATCACGGAATTATATCGTGAACTCTAATCGAATCGGTCCAGCCCTATATGATATATCTATCATATATAAATGCTCCACTAGGTTCTCTTAACCGAAAGTCCGGATAAGACAATCACACCTATTGTGTTCTGGGCGCATTAATAGCACGTTAAAGGAGAGACCCGATACTCTCGATTAACTTCACTATGGGCTAATTGTATTTTAAGTACATCTTCACTAACTCAATCCTCCCGTGTATATCCCATACACTGAGTTAAGTGATTACATAAACGATATATTTTAGGGTTTTATGTAGTGTAAATACTATTGTCACATCGGTGAATATGATAATAATAAATATGAATAATAATATCATTTCATTTATTAAATAAAACAATTACAAAATTGTCTTTCGGGCATTACACCTTACAGTTTCATCACACTAAGAATTTCTCGAGGAGCAGTGCTATTGGACATGTCACGCACTAATTATTTCTGGGTTGCGGTCAACCTTGAACGATACTCAAATCCCTCTAAAATTTCAGCTGCTTCATGGTTATGAAAACCATTAACAACCTTCAAACTCCACTTCACACCGTGTGGTGGTTGTGCTACATCTCGAAGCTTAAATGAGCAACCACGTTTATACGTTCCAGTATCCCTACTCATTGTATGTCCTTCGCGTGGCGGTTTATACAATCCTTCTTTTCCACAAATTAGAGTGCATCTCCGCATTTTATTTCCATTTTTACTACACGATTTATCTATGACAATCACAAAACCATTTTCATTACCAACTCTCCGAGCCCAATCTAGCATGGCATCTCTACTTTCAAATATCTATAGAAAAATCGAAGTATAAGAACAATATTATACTATCTAAAATGAAAATAAGTAACGAATGTGGAAAATAACAACAACGATAACTAACCTGGTCAGTTGTATATTCAGCTGTGTAATCACGCTCAACGTTGGGGATGGTCTCCCCATTAGGAAAATCATTCGTAAAATTGTTTCCAACTAGCCAACTATCCCCACTAGGAACATCATTTGTAAAATCATTTCCAAATGACAAACTACCAAAGATGATGAATCGTTTCCAACTGGCCAACTATCCCCACTAGGAACATCATTTGTAAAATTATTTCCAAATGACGAACTACCAAATGATGAATTGTAGGGATCCATGTTATGAATTACGAAAATCAATTGAATATGTGTTGAATGAGTATGTATGAAAGAGTTGGAGAAATTATGATGATTTTTTAGTAGGTGAAATGAGTCCAATATAGAGAAATTGAAGATGGGATGATAATGAGAAAATCTGAATGTGTACGTAGTTAAAATTGATGATAAGAAGATAAGATAAAATATAAATGAGAGGCTTCAATTTCTCTAAATTGTGTGGGAAGGAATGAAGATAAGAAGAGGTAGGATTGAAGATAAGAAGAATCTGAATGAGTGGTTGTGAATAAAAATGATAGAGAAATGAGTGGTAAGAATTGAAGATAAAAAAAACCCGAATGAGTGGTTGTGAATAAAAATGATAGAGAAATGTGACCATCAATACTACACTCGTTTTATTGATTTTATTTACTAAATTTCAATAACATAATAATATAAAAAAAATACGTGTTAAAAATTTATACAAAATTTTCAATTATAAAATAAAAACAACAAAATACAAATTAAGTTTAAAAAAAATTGTTAAAAGATTTTACAAAAGAAAGAAAGAAAAAAAACAATGATGGGGAGGGGAGGGGGGATTAGTAGTCCTCTAAATATGATGATGGATACGATGCTAGGGATGTTTGAGCTTGGGAATGCATTATGCATGGATGATATGATTGTCTTCTTATATTATGCTTTTATTAATTAATAATCATGTTTGGCTTTGTTAAACGTTTCATTAGACTTTTATGAGTTTATCTGGTACGTTTAAGATGCTTTCCTTTAAGATACATCATGTTTCGATATGGCTGTAAAACACCTTTACATCTCGATGTTTGTTTATGGTTTGTTATTTTTAAACTTGATCGAAACTGGTGTTGGGTGGATCACTTCTTTGTGGAGCCCAAGCCTACTAAATAATTAGAAAAATAACAATATGTCAAGTAGTATTTAAGGGAACAAATTAGGTTAATTTTTCAGGCTAAATTGCAATTTTAGTCCTCTAACTGGACACGTTTTGCAATTTTGGTCCTGGTTTTTCTCCGGCGACAACTTTAGTCCTGTAAGTGGTCTTTTTTTGCAAAAATAGTCCTGAACACCGGAAAGACCACTTACAGGACTAAAATTGTCGCCGGAAAGACCACTTACAGGACTAAAATTGTTGCCGGAAAAGACCAATTTTAGTCCTGTAAGTGGTCTTTCCGGCGTTCAGGACTATTTTTGCAAAAAAAAGACCACTCACAGGACTAAAATTGTTGCCGAAGAAAAACCAGGACCAAAATTGTAAAACGTGTCCAATTATAGGACTAAAATTGCAATTTAGCCTAATTTTTCACTATCTTCACAATAAAAATAGAGGCAAAAAGAGGAAAAATCGCAGGATTTTTGGTGTTGCAGCAGTCTCTTTTCGGCGACGATCGGGCATTAAAATAGACTCCGATCGGCATGCAATTTTGAAGGCTTGTTCGTCTATCATTCTTCTTCAATATGAACGGTGGAATTTTTGTTTCAATGGTTCAATCTCCGGGAAAATGCCGCCGACTCTCTGCTGTGTTTCCGGTGATATTTTTCAACAACTCTTGTATTTTGCATTCTTAGTTGATGCTTTGATGTAGTTGAGTTGGTTGATGTGTTTGAAACACTTTTGTATCATCTTTTGCTGATTAGTGGAGTTTTTGTGGGCCTCGGCCTCGTGGTTTTTACTCTCTCACATTGATAGGGGTTTTCCACGTTAAAATTGTGGTGTTGATTTTCTTATGTTTTCGTTTCGCTTTATTTGTGATTTATCTTTGTTGGGGCTGTCTCGTTTAATTCCGTTGCATGTCATTGGGAAGACTTTATGGGTATTTGTGATACGTGTGGTATTGCGGTTGTTTGTTTTCCCAACAAGTGATATCAGAGCCCCGGTTAGTTGATTTGGTTTTGAAGTGTTTTTGGTGAACTTTTTTTTTTGGTGAAATGGAAGACAACTTGAATAGAATGATCACTTTGAATGGGTCTAATTATGTCATATGGAAAAATAAAATGGAGGATCTTTTGTATGTGAAAAATTATTTTTTTTCGGTCTTCAGTGCTGAAAAACCTGAAGATAAAACAGTTGAAAAGTGGAGTTTGTTGCATAGGCAAGTTTGTGGCTATAGTAGACAATGGGTTGATGATAATGTTTTAAATCACATTAGTGAGGAGAAACATGCTAGGTTTTTGTGGAAAAAGCTTGAAGACTTGTATGCCGGAAAACTAGAAACAATAAGATGCTTTTGATGTATAAATTGATGAATTTGAGATATCATGATGGAACTCCTATGGCTAATCATTTGAATAATTTCTTGGGTATTATGACCAATTTAATGCTATGGGTATTAAGTTTGACGATGAAGTGCAGGGATGGATGCTTCTTGTCTCTTTACCGGAATTGTGGGAATTTTCGAAGTTCTGTATCTAATTCTACCCCAGATGGTGCTATGACCATTGATCTTGCCATGACTAGTGTGTTGGAAGAAGAGACAATGAGGAAGGCACATGGTGTTTGCTCACAGTCAAATGTATTAGTTACTGAGTCACGGGGTAGAAGTCAAAGTAGAGCTTCTAAAGATAAAGGTCGAAGTAGAAGTAAATCCAATGGCAAGTACAAAATTTTTGAATGCAATCACTGTGGCAAGAAGGGACACATCAAGAAATTTTGCTTTAAATTGAAATGGGAGAAAAAGGAAAACAATGACATGAAAGATGATGAGAAGAAGGAAGATATAGTTAATGCAACTTCTTGTGATGATTTCCTTGTGTTTCAAGAGGTTGATGATATTATTCTTGCTGATGATATGACTATTTGGGTTGTTGACAGTGGTGTTTCGGTCCATGCTACTTCAAGAAGAGAGTTTTTCACATCATACACTCCAGGTGACTTTGGTGATGTGAGAACGGCTCAGGATTCTATCTTAAAGTGTGCATGTGTTGGAGATATTAGTTTGGAGACGTCTAATGGTACCATACTGATTCAAACGGGTTAAGCATGTTCCAGGGATCCGGTTGAATTTGATTTCTGTTGGCAGACTGTGTGATGATGGTTATAATAACTCATTTTCTTATGATAAGTGGAAGCTCACAAAGGGGTCTTCAGTTGTGGCAAGAGGTACAAAGACATCTACACTTTTCTTGACTCAAGCCAAAGTTATTGTTGATGAGGCTCATGCAGTGGAGTCACGTGATGAGACAAAGTTATGGCATAAGAGGTTATGTCATATGAGCTTGAAAGGAATGACTGTCTTATCTAAGAAAAATTTATTGTCATGTTTGAACAGTTTGCATTTGAAGAAGTGTGCTCATTGTCTTGCAGGGAAGCAATCTGGAGTTTCTTTTAAATCAAATCCACCTTCAAGAAAGTCAGAAGTACTTGAGCTTGTTCATTCTGATGTTTGTGGTCCTATGAAGACAAGGATGCTTGGTGGTTCCCGCTATTTTGTGACTTTTAATGATGATCACTCAAGAAAACTTTGGGTCTACAATTGAAGACAAAAGATCAAGTGTTAGACGTGTTCAAGCAGTTTCAAGTTTCAGTAGAAAGGGAAACTGGAAAGATGTTGAAGTATATTCGAACTTACAATGGAGCTGCATACAAAGGTCCATTTCATTATTACTGTAAGCAGCAGGGTATCAGAAATGAGAGAACCCCGCCAAAGACTCCGCAGTTGAATGGCTTGGCGGAGAGGATGAACAGAACATTAGTGGAGAGAGTCCGATGTTTGCTTTCACAAGCCGGATTGCCTAAATCCTTTTAGGGTGAAGCTTTGTGTACAGTGGTTCATGTACTAAATTTGTCTCCATGTGTTCATTTGCAGAATGATGTTCCTCAGAAGGTATGGTCATGTAAAGATGTATCCTACCATTATTTACGAGTTTTTGGTTGTAAACCTTATGTTCACATTCCTAAAGATGAGAGGTTGCTAAGACTAAACAATGTATTTTTCTGGGTTATGGTCAAGATGAATTTGGGTACAAATTTTATGATCCTGTTGACAAGAAAGTGATTAGAAGCTGAGATGTTGTGTTTGCAGAGAATGAGACTTTGCAGGATGTTGATAAAAATCAGAGTTCAACACCTGAGGCTAGTGACGGTTCAGCTGACTTGGAGATAATTTCTCCTACACCCATAGAGGATCATGGTGCAGTTGATGACCAGGGTAATTAGCAGGATGATGCAGTTGATATTGATCAAAACATTGACGATGATATGATTTAGGAACCAATACCAGATGAGGCTCCACCAGTTATTCCCAGGAGATCTACTAGAGAGAGAAACCCTTCTACAAGATATCTGGTGGTTGAGTATGTTTTGCTCTCAGATAGTGGGGAGACATAATGTTTTGAGGAAGCCATTGATGATGAACATAAAGATAAATGGCTTGATGCTATGAAAGACGAGTTGGAGTCTTTGCTTGACAATCACACATATGAGTTGGTGAAATTGCCTAAGGGGAAGAAAGCTTTGAAGAATAAGTGGGTCTTCAAAATTAAGAACAAAGACGGTAATTCTACACCTCAGTATAAGGCAAGATTAGTAGTCAAAGGTTTTGGTCAGAGAAAGGGCATTGATTTTGGTGAGATTTTCTCTCCTGTTGTGAAAATGTCTTCTATCCGGACTGTTCTTGGCTTGGCAGCTAGTCTTGATTTGGAGGTTGAACATATGGATGTTAAAACAACTTTTCTTCATGGTGATTTGGAAGAATACATCTACATCGAACAACCAGAGGGTTTTCAAGTGAAAGGAAAGGAGAATCTTGTGTGCAAGTTGAAGAAGAGCCTTTATGGGTTGAAGTAAGCGCCTATACAGTGGTATAAGAAATTTGAGTCTGTCCTGAAGGAGCAGGGTTACCGGAAGACTACTTCAGATCATTGTGTGTTTATTAGCAGATTCTCAGAGGATGATTTTATCATTCTTTTACTTTATGTTGATGATATTTTGATTGTTGGCAAGAATGCTTCAAGGATGGACAGGTTGAAGCAGCAGTTGAGCAAGTCTTTTGCCATGAAAGACTTGGGCCATGCAAAGCATATTTTAGGGATGCAGATTACTGGTGACAGAGACGCCGGTAAAATTTATTTGTCACAAGAGAAGTACATTAAGAAGGCGCTTCAGATATTTAGCATGAGTGATGCTAAAGCAGTGTCCAGTCCACTTGCAACTCATTTCAAGTTGAGTATCAAACAGTGTCCTTCTAGCAATGATGAAAAGAAATGATGCTGAAGGTCCCGTATGCTTCAGCAGTTGGTAGTTTGATGTATGCCATTGTATGTACTAGACCAGACATAGCTTATGCAGTTGGTAAGGTCAGTCGTTTTCTTTCTAATCATGGTAGAGAGCATTGGAATGCCGTGAAATGGATTATGAGGTATCTCAGGCGTACTATTGATTTATGCCTTACTTTTGGTGGTAAAAAACCTGTGTTGCTTGGTTTCACTGATTCTGATATGGCAGGAGATGTTGATTCTTACAAGTCTACTTCAGGATATTTGGTTAATTTGTAGGGGGAGCTGTGTCATGGAAGTCGAGGTTGCAAAAATGTGTTGCACTTTCAACTACTGAAGCTGAGTATATTGCAGCAATTGAAGCGTGTAAAGAGTTGTTGTGGATGAAGAAGTTTCTCCAAGAGCTCGGTTTGAAGCAAGATCAGTATGTGTTGCTTTGTGATAGCAAAGTGCTATTCATCTTGGTAAGAATGCAACATTTCATTCTAGGACCAAGCACATTGATGTTCGTTATCATTCGATTCGGGATGTGTTGGAGTTGAAGTTGCTAGCACTTGAAAAAATGCACACTGATGACAATGGTGTGGATATGTTGACAAAAGTGTTGACAAGAGAGAAGCTTGATATATGTCGTTCTATTGTGGGAATGACGAATTCCTCCACAATGTCGTGAGGGCGAGATTTGTTGGGTGGATCACTCCTTTGTAGAGCCCAAGCCACTAAATAAATGGAAAAATAATAATATGTCAAGTAGTATTTATAGGAACAAATTAGGTTAATTTTTTACTAATCTTCACAATAAAAAGAGAGGCAAAAGGAGAAAAAATTCGCAGGATTTTTGGTGTTGCAGCAGTCTCATTCCGGCGACGATCGGGCATCGAAACGGCTCCGATCGGCACGAAATTTTGAGGGCTTGTTCGTCTATCATTCTTCTTCAATCTGAACGGTGAAATTTTTGTTTTAACGGTTCAATCTCCGGGAAAGGCCGCCGACTGTCTGCTGCGTTTTCGGTGATATTTTTTATCAACTCTTGTATTTTGCATTCTTAGTTGATGCTTTGGCGTAGTTGAGTTGGTTGATGTGTTTGAAACACTTTTCTATCATTTTTTGCTGATTAGTGGAGTTTTTGTGGGCCTCGGCCTCACGGTTTTTATTCTCTCACATCGAGAGGGGTTTTTCACGTTAAAATTGTGGTGTTGATTTTCTTGTGTTTTCGTTTCGCTTTATTTGTGATTTATCTTCGTTGGGGCTGCCTCGTGTAATTCCGTTGCGTGTCATTGGGAAGACTTTGTGGGTATTTGTGATACGTGTGGTATTGCGGTTGTTTGTTTTCCCAACAACTGATACGACCAGTGCATGTCCCGAACCAGTCTTTTATTCTTCCGCTTTGTACTTAATGAATGATGATATAGACTTACATATATATATATATATATATATATATATATATATATATATATATATATATATATATATATATATTTTTGGATAAAGTTTAGTATCCTATAAGGGACAGGATCACTAGAAGTCACGTGACCACTCAATTTCAAAACAAAAAAAAAATATATATATATATATATATATATATATATATATATATATATATATATATAGTATTAAAACTATATAGTTTTATTGTTAAAAAGTGTCATTTTATCGATAAAAATTGATGTTTTAGACTTCGGTGACCCCACTGGAATTTTTTTTTGGATAAAAGATGTAGTTTTAGACTCCGGTGACACCACTGAAATATATTTCTGGATCCGCCACTGGTAAGGGAGCATCACAGACGTAATACTTAATGGGATTTTGATTCATGTATCGATATGCGGCTGTAGAGTCGCATCATTTAAGCGTGATGCTTCCTTTTGTTTCCTTCCTATAATCCCAAAAGTTCCCAAAATTAAGGGGAGGCGTCTATTTGGGTTGTTGAAGAAGGATCCTTCGGACGAGGAGCTACCGGAGGGGTCAAGACCGTGGAGTAATTGAGGAGACAAGTCGCAGTATAGTGTCAACGTTAGACGTGTCGCAATATAGTGTCATACTACGTGTCTGTGCTTCGTAGACTACAATCTATCACCCGTGAAAATAAAAATAAAAAGACGTGTTTGGGCTGGACCATTGATCTTGACAAAAAGCAAATTTAGTTCAGTATCAAGTGAAATTTCAATATATATAAAATCAAAGTATGACCCGACAGAGTACCAATTTTTTTTTCCAGGAACGTCGAAGTAAATTTTAACTAAGAACAGCTAAGATTAGAGATTTATGTTCCAGCACTAACAATCTATTTATTTCAGGGGCAAACGAGCCAAGATAACTTTGGGATTAATCATCTACCTCCGTCTCAAAATGTAAATCCGTTTAGCATTTTGAATTTATCCCAAAATATAAATCCATTTAGATAACTAATGAACCATTTATTACATTTTTCTACTTTTGACCCTCATTTATTATATACTAACCACTTTTCATTACTTTGCATTAACAACAGTCATTTTAGTCTTTTTCATCAAAATTAATGACACATAACTAATTTAACCATCTTTCTTAACCTGTGTGAAAAAGCCCAATGGACATACATTTTGGGACGGAGGTAGTATTTTAGTACTGCAAAACAAATATGGGCATCGGTATTGGGATAACATCAAATTTACTTTCGAGGCATCACAGTGAGATTCATTCGACCTCTCAGAGCCGAATTTAAGCTCAACATTCGACTAGAGCCTCCTCCTACTAGAGCCAGCTCCGCTACGTGGCTTGTTAATGACAGCTAAATGATCCATGATGGTACGTTCCCCACAGATCTTCCATTCACTTGCTGGACCAGAACTAGCACGGATCGTCGAACCCAATACTCTACCACTGTGATTTTTCACGAAAAAAACCTGAAAAGAGTGGAGGAGGAGCTTAATAGGAAAGATAATAACAGGCAATGCAAAACAGAGAGTTTGAATATGGAAACAAAGTAAAGCCTAAGTAACTGAATGATCATTACACATACATCCATGTGCACCATATGAAAACTGTCTTATTTTATTTATTAACCAAATTCGTTCAGTAACCGCATGCACCTTGTTTGCTTTCCACTACGATGACGGTATGCGATTGGAGTTGTAGCAAAATGTGACAGGTACCAATGAATAATGTTCCTTCCATATAGTAATTAAAAAAAAATGCAATCGAGACCAGCACAAGTGGTATGGTCTACGTATGTTCTTATCGGGTGGATGAAATGGTAAAAAAAGAAGTACCCGAATCTCATTAGTCTTGAACTTCTTGCCGAACAAATGTTGAAGAGTGAAAATTGCTGTCTGTCAAAATAAAAATAATTATCAGTACACTAAACTGCATCCAAAGCAAGCATATATAACCCCTTTATGCGTTTATTCTGAGATACTAATCCCTCCCTCCCTCCCTCCCTCCCTCCCTCTCTCTATATATATATATGAACAAGGAAAAATAAATGTAAATTAACGAACCACCTTCATCGAAGGTGAAAAAGTTTTGGATATTGCACAATGTAGGGGATTCCATAGCGCTATCGGAGGGTATAAGATAAAGTCGCTATTTATCCGAGTATAAAATGGTTGGCATTCCGTGATACGTTGATTTTAGGGCAAAATAATCTTTCAGTAATTAAACGAGCTCACAAAATACCTAATTTCCCAAATTCAGTTGATTCCAATTACCTTTACACTTTTATTGAAAGTGAAAGTTGCATTGCTGTCCATTTCCTCTTTTAAGAACTTGATGGCACTATCTACATCATACTCAGCCTGTTGAGAGTGCCCAACGTTAACAATGAGTTCAAAGCGTCATGTCTAAACAAACAAACAAACAAAATTACAACTTCTATGGTGGATGAATGGGTAACAGCTATATAAATGTATGCTGCTACCAGGCTCCAGAATTTTTCCCAAGAAGCAAGAGATGAATGGGAGCTGAGTACCTCATGACCGCTATTAGTGCCTGGGACTGGGATCACAGAAACTGCATGAAGCAAAAGCAAAACTGAGTGGAAGACATAGATAGATATGCACGAGCCAAAGGACAAGGGTCTTACAAACATACCAACAACAAAAGGTTTCTCGATGCTCCGGCTAGTCATTTTATTTGGTTCATCAAAAGACGGGAGAGCAAGGTCTGCTCGACAATTCATTAACCATTAGCGAAAAGGTTCAAAGGAGGACTTTTGACTAGAATGCTAATATGATCTCCAAAGAAAATGAAGTTTTAGTTTGTTTGCTTCTAATAAATATCACGCCATCACGGTAAACAAATCAAATATGTTCAAGTACAAAATGAAAATTAGTCCAAGGAGGACTTGCCTATAATGCTAATAACTCAAATAAAAGGTTTACTACTTGCTACTTCCTACGCCCAATTTTAAGTGTCCCAGTTGACTTTGCACACGGTTTAAGAAATGCATTAAAACTCTTAATTTTATGTGAAACATGCCTAAACTGCCCTTGTAAATATTTTTTTAGATCAGTCATACTAAAAGTGACTTTCTAACTTCAACTATAAAAAATGGCTTTCTAACTTCCACCAAGAAAAAGAAAATACAGCGAATGCAATTTACTCCAAGGCGTGTAATCCTCTATATGTGCCAATATTTATGCCCCAAATAGTGAATGGCGGCAAATTGCTCCAATTTGATCTAAGTATATTAATGGTCAGCATTATCACTCATATTTTTGTAGAATTTTAGAGAAGAAAGTAGGAGAAAAAGAGAGATTTCTTGTTATTCAATATGTATGAACCTTATTACAAAGAGATGCTACTTATAGGACAAAGACTGTCCAAGTTAAAGTAGCCAACGGTCCTGTACAGTGGCTGCTGAGACACTGTGTGGTAAAAACAGATTA